>CM068363.1:31730368-31757868 GCA_034769755.1 Odontamblyopus lacepedii
GGCCGAACTCTCCTCTCCAGCACCCTGGCATAGACTTTACCGGGGAGGCTGAAGAGTGTGATTCCCCTGTAGTTGGAACACACCCTCCGGTCCCCCTTTTTATACAGAGGGACCACCACCCCGGTCTGCCAGTCCAGAGGTACTGTTCCCGACCGCCACGCGATGTTGTAGAGACGTGTCAGCCAAGACAGCCCCACAACACCCAGAGACTTAAGGTACTCAGGACGGATCTCATCCACCCCCGAAGCCTTGCCACCGAGGAGCTTTCTGACCACCTCAGTGACTTCGGCCAGGGTGATGGACGAGTCCGCCTCTGGGTCCCCAGCCTCGGCCTCCTCTTCGGAGGACGTGACGGTGGGATTGAGGAGATCCCCAAAGTATTCCTTCCACCGCCCGACAACATCCCCAGTCGAGGTCAGCAGCTCTCCCCCCGCACTGTAAACAGTGTTGGTGAAGGACCGCTTCCCCCTCCTGAGGCGCCGGACGGTTTGCCAGAATTTCCTTGGGGCCGTCCGATAGTCCTCCTCCATGGCCTCCCCGAACTCCTCCCAGACCCGAGTTTTTGCCTCTGCAACCGCCCGGGCTGCAGCACGCTTGGCCCGACGGTACCCTTCAGCTGCCTCAGGAGTCCACCGGGCCAGTAAGGCCCGGTAGGACTCCTTCTTCAGCTTGACGGCATCCCTTACTTCCGGTGTCCACCACCGGGTTCGGGGATTGCCGCCGCGACAGGCACCGCAGGCCTTACGGCCACAGCTACGAGTGGCCGCATCGACAATGGAGGCCGAGAACGAAGCCCACTCGGGCTCCATGTCCCCATCCTCCCCCGGGATCTGGGAGAAGCTCTCCCGGAGGTGTGAGTTGAAGGCCACACTGACAGAAGGTTCCGCCAGACGTTCCCAACAGACCCTCACGATACGCTTGGGCCTGCCAGGTCTTTCCGGCTTCCTCCTCCGCCAGCGGACCCAACTCACCACCAGGTGGTGATCAGTTGACAGCTCTGCCCCTCTCTTCACCCGAGTGTCCAAGACACACGGCCGGAGGTCAGATGACACGACAACAAAATCGATCATCGACCTCCGGCCTAGGGAGTCCTGGTGCCACATACACTGATGGACCCCCTTGTGCTCGAACATGGTGTTCGTTATGGACAAACTGTGACTAGCACAGAAGTCCAATAACAGAACACCGCTCGGGTTCAGATCAGGGAGGCCGTTCCTCCCAATCACCCCTCTCCAAGTGTCACTGTCGTTGCCCACATGGGCGTTGAAGTCCCCCAGTAGAACAACGGAGTCCCCGGTCAGTGCACTGTCCAGTACCCCTCCCAGAGACTCCAAGAAGGCCGGGTACTCTGCACTGCTGTTCGGCCCATAGGTCGACACCACAGTGAGAGACCTGTCCCCGACCCGAAGGCGCAGGGACGCGACCCTCTCGTTCACCGGGGTAAACTCCAACACGCAGCGGCTGAGCTGTGGGGCTATAAGCAAGCCCACGCCAGCTCGCCGCCGCTCCCCGCGGCCAACGCCAGAGAAATGGAGAGTCCAACCCCTCTCGAGGAGTTGGGTTCCAGAGCCCAAGCTGTGCATGGAGGTGAGGCCGACTATATCTAGTCGGTAACGCTCGACCTCCCGCACAAGCTCAGGCTCCTTCCCCCCCAGCGAGGTGACATTCCATGTCCCCAGAGCTAGTCTCCATGTCCGGAGATCTGGTCGCCGAGGCCCCCGCCTTCGACTGCTGCCCAGATCTCTTTGCACCCGGCCCCTATGGCTCCTCCCGCGGATGGTGGGTCCAGGGGAGGGCGGTCCCACGTCGCTCCTTCGGGCTGTGCCCGGCCGGGCCCCGTGGGGAAAGGCCCGGCCACCAGGCGCTCGCCCACGTGCACCCACCCCAGGCCTGGCTCCAGGGTGGGGCCCCGGTACCGCCTTTCCGGGCGACGTCACTGACCTCGTTTTAATCGTCATCATAGGGGCTTCTGAACTGCTCTTCGTCTGACCCGTCCCCCCGGACCTGTTTGCCTTGGGTGACCCTACCAGGGGCATAAAGCCCCCGACAACATAGGTCCAGGGATCATTCAGGTACTCAAACCCCTCCACCACGTTAAGGTGGCGGTTCGAGGAGGCACCAGAAAAGGTGCATTAAACCTGAAGTTCATGAACTTTCAGTGAAACATTTAATATCAATGAGAGTTCTGATAATCTGTGCATTTACAAAAGGAGAAAACTCACCAAGCAGCAGAATTAAAAGTGGCGCTGGTCTCATGATGACGACAGCTGAACCATTAGTGCTGTTTAACACCAGGAAGTGTCAGCAACAACTTTTAACCATAAAGTTACACATGTGATCTACACCCGCGCTCTAAAAGTACTTCTCTTTGCACTTTATTCTGCGTTTCCTCTTCGTGTCACGTTTTTTTATCTTTGTCAAAAAAGAGGCTGAGAAGAAATCAGGGGAGGAGGTGGAACTTTGAGATGAATATTTGACTTTTTTATTGTTATTTATGTTCATTAAGGGCATCACAAGTGCATTAGACAAGCCAGAGGCATTGCTTTGAGAAAAATGATTAAAAATATATATAATAGAATATAAGACACATTCATTACAAACAGAAGAATATGCAGCATTCTTACATCCACCTTTCAGAAACAAAAACACGCAGATGACACGGCAGCTTAATCCAGTTATGAAGAGGCTTTCTCAGCTCTGTAGTTTTGAACGGGAACTTCATGGTCCTATTTCTGTTATTAACGGACACTAAACGCTTCATATTAAGATGCAGGCAGTAAACAGAAGACGTATTTAGAGCTCAAGAGCTGCTAATACAATATATATCTGTACTGGGGCAAGACACTTTTAGCCCAAACACACGGAAACAAATTAGATGGACACAGGATCTTCATGAACAGGATCATTAACTTATTTAAAATGTTAATTAACCCACAGCTTTCAGTAATTATCAGGTTTATTATTGTGAAATCACCTCTTTTAAGACATGAACGCACCATCAAGAGGAGCACCGAAACATAACTGAAGAGGCTGATGTGAAGAAGTCCCACCAATGGTCTGAAGGACGCACAGAGGCCTAACCCTAACCCTCATCCTGGAGCACAGGAGCCTTCAACACCCGAGCAACAGAGGCCAGATCTACCACCCCAGACCAGACCCGAGGCTCCTGAGACAGTCCAGCACAAAACTGCAGGTGTAAGATGCTGCAGGGAAAACGTCCATGGAGCGACATAACCAAGTGGAGCCACAGTCACAGAAACATCTGTGCAGAGTTTGGGCTAGAAACCCCAGGATCAAGGTGGGAAACGCCTCCAAAGGTCGTGGAGAAGGACCGAGCCAAGATCCTGAGGAACTTCAGATACAGACTGACAGAACAGAGATGGAGCAACCAGACATAGTGGTTCTGAAGAAGCAGCAGAACAAAGCCGTGGTGGTGACACTGCAATACCGAGCGATGGTGATGTCAGGAAAAAGGAACACGAAAACCTAGAGAAACACCAGGGGCTCAAGAAGAGCTGGAGAAGCCTGGAAGGTGAAGGCATCAGTGGAGCCTGTGGTGATCGGACACTCGGGGCCGTGACCCCCAAACTGGAAGAGGTTACAGCAGATCCCAGGAAGGACAACGGACACCTGAGTCCAGAAAAGTGCAGTACTGGAACAGCAAAGATACTGCAGAACTCTCAAGCTCCCAAAGGACCCGAGCTGATGAAGGTGATGTGTTCCTCACCTTCCTCGGTGGTTGGTCTCTCACCCTCATCAGCTCAGGTCCTCTAGAGCCCTGGGAACCTCAGAGTTCTTTACCGTTCCTGGTCCTGCACTTTTCTGAACTGGATAAACATCAGACATCTCAGCTCATCTCATACGGGCTCGTCAAAGCCTGATCCTGGCAGAGCTCAGAAGCTCAGCAGGGCCGACGGGAAACCACAGGAACATCAGGTGCCACAGGGGTGTGAGCCACTGTGTCCTTAGGCAAGACACTTCACCCACAGTGCCTAGAATGAAAGTGCTGTGAGTGTTGGAGGTCGGAGGAGCCGATGGTGCAGATTGGAGCCTCACTTCAGTCAGTCTGCCCCAGGGCAGCTGTGGCTACAGGAGTTTACACCATAGACGGTATAAAAGAAGTGGACTAAGTGTGTGTGACGTCACCCTTAGCGTTTAGCGCTGCTCAAATGAGGCTCGCGATGCCACGGCTACAGGAGCGAATCTGGAGCCAGACTCTATGTTATGAACAGGGTTTTTCTGACAGACAAAATAGTGGGAAATAAATCAGAATCGTGTAGAGCGAGTTAATACGAACATTTTAAGACCAACATGACGAGGCCACAGCAACAGGTACAGAGAGACGAGCGATAAGATCTCAATGTAAGTCAATGGGAAAAAGGGAGAGAAGGAGCCGGAGCCTCCTGGAGCACTTCCTGTTTGGCACACGGCGGCTAATGGGATAGCTATATCCACTCATATATACGGACTAAGGTTCACACCGAGTGTGGAGAGAATGAAGAATCCTGTAAAACGTCTTTGAGCGTCCAGAAAAGCATTAATATTATTATTATATATCATTTTAAATATATTTTAAATAGCGCATACACATGTATGCCAATTACATTACAGTGAATGATCCTTTTAAATTGTCACAGCTATTGCACTTTTGAAGTATTTTCTACACTCACTGCACTTTACCTTCAGAATTGATGTTTATCTTAAATGATTGTTGCTTTCTTGTTTTTATTTTTTATTTTAATTGTTGTTTATCTTAACTGATAGTTGGTTTGTGCTGTTGACCACTTGACCAGGTCACCTTTGGAAATGAGGTCTGGATCACAATGGGTCTTTACCTGGTTAAATAAAGGTTCAATAAAAAAAAATTTTTTAAAAAGATATTTGGAATATATGTTTCTACACATTGCCTTTTTTGGACTGTTTTGTCCCGACTCTCAAGAGTCACTGATATACAGACACACACAGGCAAATGTTTTAGCTCATTTTATTAACAAACAGCACTTGAGCTTTTTTTCCTTTTGTGTTTGTATTGGCTGTGAATGACGTGTATTTGGGATTTATAAATTCATGTTTCTGATATGTGAATGTATTCTCTGATACAATCAGTACTCTTTTTTAAAAAGACACGTTAGAGGACACAGAAGCCTCTTCACTCTGGACCCGAGGCAGAGCGTAGATCACAGCCTCAGCCTGACACCAGGGGGCGCTGCGTTGGCTCCTAAAATAGACCTCAGAGTATGTGACGTCCTCACGGTTTTCCACCTGCACAATGAAGGAGAGGAGAGGGTTTGGGATGAGGAACAGAAACTATATTCTTCAAACTGGACGATGTGAGGCCGAAAAATAACCAGTAATAAACAGTAATAACCAGTAATAACCAGTAATAACCAGTCCTGCTTAGATAAGACAAAGCAGAGCAGACTTTTGGGGAGCCCTGTGGGTCCTGACCCTGTTTAAAATCACTTAAAATCACCTCGGTACAACTACAGTGGCCTTTACAGTTCAGTAGCCGATAGTTTCCAGAAACTTTCTTCTGAACATCAGAAACACCAGTGGCCACGTTGGTCCGGCTACTGTGGGAACACGATCCGTCCTTGGTCTAGACTTTCTCTTAGTCTAGACTGTCCCTTGGTCTAGACTTTCCCTTGGACTTTCTGTGAGTCATTAGACAGAACTTTGAAAGAACCAGGTGGAGCTGTTTGGATGAATCAGGTTATTTTACGTGTGGGTAAGAAAAGGCAAACATATGAGACTGACCTGTGTGTGAGCTCGCTCTGTGCCCTCGGCTGCTGCTGTGGGATTGAACACCACACACAAAGTTTGATTTTAGTGAAAAATAAAAGGATCTGTGGGTTTGTTAAACATGACTGACCTTGTGAGCGATTGCGTCTCTTTTTGCCGTAAAGGATAAACACAGTGAGTAAGAGCAGGCTCAGCCCAGCAGCCCCACACACAGACAGCAGTAAACCTGTGAGAACACAAACATCACTGCAGCACGAGGAGGTGCAGGCCTTTCACACATCAGGACAAGCACAGGCCAAAGTGTTTCAGGTACCAGAGGAAGTGTTCTGCTCCTGCTCCCAGGGACTGGAGGAGGTCTCAGAGTAGCTCAGGGAGGAAGGGCTAAAACCTGGGGCAGAATATGGAGAATATTTCTACACCTGTAAATGTTTAGTCAAAGCCAGAATGATGTGGGCTGCAGATGCCTCAGAGTGACAGAGTTTTACCAGCGGCTGCAGCGGTGCTGAGCTCCTGCTGCTCAGGACTGGAGGAGGTCGGAGTGTGGAGAGAGGGAACAGCAGGAGCAGGAGGTGCTGCAGGAGCAGGAGGTGCTGCTGCTACAATCAGTAAAGAATCAGTAAACAACAGAGCATTGAAATCATTTAACAATCTAAGTGTTAAATAAACTTACCTCTGAGGACTTGAAGGAAAAAGTCATTGTATTCAGAGTCTGTTATTATTACTCCAAACCACTGCTCTGTACCACAGCTGTAGCACCCAGTGTCAGACAGACTCATATTTCTGATGCTCACACTGACGCTGTGAAACTTGTCGTATTTTGCAGTCTGTATTGTGTATCTGCCGTTCTGGTGGGTGTCGTCTGGAGTCTCAATCAGTCTGTCCTCTTTTGTGTTGCAGTTGTTTCTACAAAAGATCTTCCATTTTCTATTTACTTGAAACCTGTATGTGACAGTGAAGTCTTCTCCTTCAGTTCTAGTAAACGTGTGTGATGTGGTGAGTCCGACTGCTGCACCACACAGCCCTGTTCAACACAAACATCAGCACTGCAGTAAATCAACTGTACAACTACTGCTAAATCCTACATGGTATTTGATAACTAGGGTTTAGAACATTGTTTTAACAGACTTTTTGACCCAGTGCTTTCAGTGACATTGTCATTTTTATGACTACTTCAATTATTGGTGGTTTTCAGATTCTAGAAAAGATGTCCTACTCTCAGTTGGGGCAAGAGCCAGTTTTTCCTATGAATTACATTGTACTTTACCATGAACTGTCACAAATGTTGAACCTGAACATTTCTATCAGTGTCTAGACACAGGAACTCGCTGTACGGCAACAAAAATCTGCATTTTAACAGTATTAATTGGACTTGCCCCCATCTGTATTAAATAACATTGGTCTATAAGATGCTGTGATGTCGTCTGAAACCCACCAATTGGTTTGAATTACAAATAAAACAGAAGTCAAAATAAAAATTAAGACTAAACTAAAACTAAATGAAGCTAAATTATAAACTATAATCTTTTTACATTTTACCTACTTGACTTGCTTAAAAAATGGATGGAGAACCTCATGTTGCAAAACATTTATTTTCTTGTATTTTTGGCCGTATATTTGTTCATTATAACGGCTCCTAATCCCTAATCTACTGCTGAACATTAAAGTGAACATTAAACCAGCTCCAAATACAGGCGATAATGTCGTCCAACACACAGAGCTGAACTGGAACGGACACATTTTGTGCACAGCTCAAACATCGGGTTTATTTGACTCTGCAAAAAAACTAAGATCAGCACCAACAATTATTTATTTACACTAATTCACATAAACCAGGGTTTAATAACCAGTACAAAAAGTCCAGGATGAACTCACTGAACTGAAAATAATCTACAATTTTGTGTGAAATTTGAACTATTAAATGCAGTGACTCTATGACAAAACATTGGCAAATGAAAGATTAAAAATATTTGAAAATAAACATTTTAATATTTGAATCATAAGGTGAAATCTTGATTGATCAAATTTTTTTAAAAGTTAGAAAAAATATGAATGTTCTGATTTTCTACAGCCAAATATATTTGAGGTGCACAAAAGTGCTTAAAGAGCCACAGCGTGACTTTCATATGAAGCTGAGCTCTGCTGCCCAATACTAATAACACATCTGCAAAGTTACAGCTGAACTTTTACACACATCAGACTCTTGGACCAGAAAAGAACAGGGAAGAGAATTCACTTTTTGTGATTTCTTAAATATGAAATGTGTCGACTTTATGGCAGAAAGTCAAACATTTAGGAGTTAAAAATATCTGAAAATTCACATTTTAAAATATGAATCTTAAATTAAACTTGTTGGTTGAAGAAAAAAAAAATTCCCTTTGATTCTTGACTTTATGCCAAATGAATTTCAGGTGTACAAAAAGTTTTTTGCTAAATTTGCCACTGCCAAAAAAATAATAATGCATCAGGCTCTTAAAATGAACCCAAAAAATCTATTTCCATCAGGCATAAGGAAGATATTTAAAATATAAATTTAAAATATGAGTCATTGCATTTGCAAAATTACAGCAGATAAACTTTTACATACATCAGGGTCTTAAAATTAAACTAAAAAATTACAGTTTGCATCCAACATATGGAAGATTTTTGGAGTGTGAAATGCACTGACTGAGTCTCAGTATTTCAGGGTTCACAGGATGTGATGATACACATTTTAAAATGTGCATCTTAAATTAACTTTTACATTTTTTAAAAGTTTAAAAAATATTGGTCCTGGTGATTTTTTTATAGCCAAATAAATTTCAGGTGTACAAAAATGTGCTTTAATACCCTCACCGTACATTTTTTTGTTCAATCGGCCATTGCCAAAAAACGACTAATACATTTACTTATATCAGACACTTAAAATGAAAATAAATAAATAAATACATTTGCATTATGTATAAGAAAAAGATTTAACTTTTTGTCATTCTTGAAATATGAAACGCAAAAAATGTTGAAAAAATATGAATCCTTTTTTTTTTATTGCTAAATGAATTTCAGGTGCACAAAAATGTACTTAATCAATATTGAAAATGTTGCCACTTTATTTAAAAAGAGGATCAATGTGTCTGAACATTTGGACAAATGTAAATGTGCCACAGCCTCGGGCTCATTTCCATGTGCAGATCCCCCGACAGCTCCACGTTAGAGACGACAAACACAAGTCCAGACTTTACACACGGAGCCACAGGGTTTAGTTTAATGTGACACTTACACTTCATCTAGTAAAGTTGAATTCAAATAAATGTAACTGTGTCTCCACTCGTCCCTCCTGTTGTTTTTGTCAGAGTTTTAGTCGTCATTATTTACAACAGTCCAAACATGTGTGACAGTGGCTATAAAAGAGATTAAACTTACAGAGAATCAGAAGCATCTTCCTCCTCTGTCCATCACACAGGAACATCTGAGCGTCTGAGCATCTCGTGTCAGTTTATACCAACCACAGCTCGTCTGTGTGAAGCCTGCAGGTTTCAGGCCTTCCTCTGTCACACATCTAAACCACACAGGGTCAACAAAGGACTGCACTGTTCAGTGCATTTGATGCACCTTTATGAAGGTGAAACCTGCAGTGGAGCCTAATAAAACTCAGAATACAGTCTCATATTTAAACTGCTTTTCCTTACCACACTTTTTGTATTGTGTATTATATATTCACTTATATTTGCACATCGAGGACCTGCAGGACGACTGTGTCTCACAGCCTGAATCAATCAAACTTTATTTATAAAGCAGTTTTTATACAGAAAAAGTAACACAAAGTGCTTTACAGTGATTAAAAACAATCCCACATTTCCTTCCAGAATTAGAGGAGCTGATTATTTGGACACAGTAGCTCAAACAGTCCAGTATAACAGAATAACAAAGAGCAAATATACGCAAAGGAAATATAAATTGTAATAATCAATTAAAAGCAAAAATGGCAACAGACTGGTGCAAAATAAAGCATAATTATAGAACTGTGTGTATTCAAGTCAAAAATCTAGTAAATACAAAATGTATCGGGGCTGTAGTCAAGATATGAGGTGAGGAAAAAACAATATCAGTTTATTCTAGTCACACAATATAATGTCAAAACCAACTAGACACAGCTGCACAGTGACAGTCTGAAGAGACAGAGTTGTGTCTCGAACCAGCAGCTCTAAGTTTCCCAGACGTGTGATGTAACCTCAACAATACAAATGCACATACGCCCATAACGAACTCTCAGAGGTTTGTGTTTGGAGGTTTGTGTTTGTGTTTTGTTCCAGTAGCCCCTTTCTCATCAAGGTGTCCTGGTTTCTCAACACCGCAGACCTTGTTTTGCCGGGCGGCGTCTGAGCCGACATCTCGTAAGTTTTACCATCTCTCAGTGGATGAGGTGGGCAGTAGCGTGAAGGGTCTTGCCCAAGGACCCACACACGCTTATATATATATTCAGCACAAATATTTTCAATCCCTCAAATTCAATGGTCAAAATTCAGAGTGTAAAATTCACAGCAAATATCCCAGATGCTGAGGCAGAAACAATCGATCCTGTGTGAATGAAGAGGACGGACGCTGTTTCCTAATGGCTGTTCTCATCTGTGGGCACAGTTTCCACTTAAGAAATAAAAGACATGAAGTTTGACGCTAGAAATCTCAGGGTAACAATGGACTCGGACTTGAACTTTAACAGTCAGAGCAAATCAATAACATCTGCAGCCTTTTACCATCTAAACACCAGCAAAAGTCAAAAGATAGAAAACAGATAAAGGGTGAGGCAGTATTTTTACTTCAGCCTCAACCCTTTGGGTCATGGAAGCCTCGATTGTTTTCAGTGTTGTTTCGAGTGCTCTGACGCCCTCAACATGATTGTTTTTGTTAAACATCCCATTGCCAAAAAAATAATAATGCATTTGATGCATTTTTACAACACTTTGCATCAAGCACATGGAAGATATTTTTTTATTTTTATGATTTTGGAACATGAAATGCATTGACTATGGAAAAAAGTCAGCAATTAAAGGGTTAAAGATATTTGAAAATAAAGACTTTAAAATATGAATCAAAACATGAGCTGTAGGTTGAGCCGAGAAAGTTTGAAAACATTTAAAAATATAAATCCTCTTTTTTTATATCGCCAAATGAAATTCAGTGCACAAAAATGTGCTCTAGTACCTTCTGTATTTAAGGCTGTGATTGAGGGTTAAATATGAGACTGTATTCTGAGTTTTATTAGGCTCCACTGTAGGTTTCACCTTCATACACAGTGCAGTCCTTTTGTTGACCCTGTGTGGTTTAGATGTGTGTGAGAAAGGAAGGCCTGAAACCTGCAGGCTTCACACAGACGAGCTGTGGTTGGTATAAACTGACACGAGATGCTCAGACGCTCAGATGTTCCTGTGTGATGGACAGAGGAGGAAGATGCTTCTGATTCTCTGTAAGTTTAATCTCTTTTATAGCCACTGTCACACATGTTTGGACTGTTGTAAATAATGACGACTAAAACTATGACAAAAACAACAGGAGGGACGAGTGGAGACACAGTTACATTTATTTGAATTCAACTTTACTAGATGAAGTGTAAGTGTCACATTAAACTAAACCCTGTGGCTCCGTGTGTAAAGTCTGGACTTGTGTTTCTCGTCTCTAACGTGGAGCTGTCGGGGGATCTGCACATGGAAATGAGCCCGAGGTAGAGGTAAGATCGGGCCTAAAAAATCCAGCCCGACCCGACCCGACCCGCGGGTATTAAAACCCGACCCGACCCGAGCCCGACCAATTAACTTGATTTGCAGGCCCGAGCCCGAAGCAAACCCGAAATTTCATGCGGACCTGCGGAGGGGAAGATTATTAAGAGGGCGTCGTTCACGTGCGCAGAGCATGCGCTGGCTCTGCGGCTCCTGTTACAGGAGACGCTCTGGCTCTGGCTCTGCGCACGAATTTAACTGTTTATTTATTTTAAAAAAGTCAGCGAGAGAGAAGCCCGGCCCGACCCGACCCGAAGCAATGATTGACATTTTAGGCCCGACCCGACCCGAATTTCGGGTCGGGTCGGGCTCGGGCTCGGGCTTAAGATCTTACCTCTAGCCCGAGGCTGTGGCACATTTACATTTGTCCAAATGTTCAGACACATTGATCTTTAATAAAGTTGTAACATTTTCGATATCGATCCCCAATCACACCTTCAGAAAAGTGTTTTTCTACACAGCAGTCGAGGAATCAAAATTCATTGACTGTAAAATATTCAGGATTCATATTTTTTCAAACTTTTTTGCTTTTCATACTCTAAAAATCACAGGAAGTTACATCTCTTCCTTATGCTTCATGCATGTTTCTTTTTTGTTTGTCTGATGTGTGTAAAAGTCACAATTTTGCAAATGCATTAATTTTTTGTCAGTTTCATATAAAAGTCACACTCTGGGAGTTATTTTGTGCACTTGATTTATTTTCATTTGTTCAACCAACATCTCAGCTTATGATCCATATTTAAAAAGTAATAATTTAAAATATTTAAAAGTTTAAATGTCAAATGCATTTCAAACAAAAAAAAATCATAAAAAGTCAAATATCTTTCTTATGCCTGATGGAAATAGATTTTTTGGGTTCATTTTAAGAGCCTGATGCTTTTTTTTTTTTTCTTTGGCAGTGGCAAATTTAGCAAAAAACTTTTTGTACACCTGAAATTCATTTGGCATAAAGTCAAGAATCAAAGGGCTTTTTTTTTCTTCAACCAACAAGTTTAATTTAAGATTCATATTTTAAAATGTGAATTTTCAGATATTTTTAACTCCTAAATGTTTGACTTTCTGCCATAAAGTCGACACATTTCATATTTAAGAAATCACAAAAAGTGAATTCTCTTCCCTGTTCTTTTCTGGTCCAAGAGTCTGATGTGTGTAAAAGTTCAGCTGTAACTTTGCAGATGTGTTATTAGTATTGGGCAGCAGAGCTCAGCTTCATATGAAAGTCACGCTGTGGCTCTTTAAGCACTTTTGTGCACCTCAAATATATTTGGCTGTAGAAAATCAGAACATTCATATTTTTTCTAACTTTAAAAAAAATTATCAATCAAGATTTCACCTTATGATTCAAATATTAAAATGTTTATTTTCAAATATTTTTAATCTTTCATTTGCCAATGTTTTGTCATAGAGTCACTGCATTTAATAGTTCAAATTTCACACAAAATTGTAGATTATTTTCAATTCAGTGAGTTCATCCTGGATTTTTTGTACTGGTTATTAAACCCTGGTTTATGTGAATTAGTGTAAATAAATAATTGTTGGTGCTGATCTTAGTTTTTTTGCAGAGTCAAATAAACCCGATGTTTGAGCTGTGCACAAAATGTGTCCGTTCCAGTTCAGCTCTGTGTGTTGGACGACATTATCGCCTGTATTTGGAGCTGGTTTAATGTTCACTTTAATGTTCAGCAGTAGATTAGGGATTAGGAGCCGTTATAATGTGAGTGTAAATCAGCGGCGGTGGCACAGAACATTAGTTTTTAATGTGTGCGCACGGCCCACGTTCAGAAGAGAAGGTGGAGGGAGCGGAGTGAGGCTGAAGATCTGCGGCTCTGAACACGTCTGTGTCCTGCCCCATGAGCCCAGAGAAAACCAAACTCTGCAGACTTTCCCCAAGAGGAGTCGGCTCCCGGGAGAAAGGACTCGATGCAGCAGTTTGACTGAAGCGTCCCAGAGGAGCCCTCGCTCTAATAACTCACACACAGGACGTGTTTCTGTGTCCTCATAGAGCTCGTCTGTTTATTTATGTGAGGCTTAAGCTCACACGTACTATACACATTTATTCTAGTTTCACTGAAGCCAAATCGCATTTCAGTCAAAAGAATAATGAAGTCAATCTGGTGAAGAAAGTAACATTAACAGTCTGCAAATATATGGCAAAAAACATGGCAGGAAAGTTCTCCATCCGACTGATGTTTTTTAAGTAGGTAAAGTAGATAAAATATTTAAAAAAAACATTATCATAATCATAATTTAGCCAAATTTTGTTTAAGGCTAATAATTTAAATTGTAATAATAAATCACATGTAAATCAATTATTATTATTATGATTATTATTATTATTATTATTATTATTATTATTATTATTATTATTATTATTATTCATTTAAAAGCGCCTTTCTGGGCACTCAAGGACACCGTACAAACAGCAATTAAGACATAATTTAAAACGACCGAACAGTACAGGACAGGTTCTAAAACATCAGGCCATTAATGTGGGTCGGCTAATTTAAATAAATGGATTTTGAGTCTGGACGGAGCCTTGTTCAACATCAGCACAAACAGGGGAAGGTTGAGATGAATCAGGACCGATCTGAACATATTGAAAAAACGGTTGCAGAGATATGATTTAAACCAGAGCAGGGGTGAGTGAGATATGCCAATAGAGATCAGTCTGTCGGTGAGGGTGGTGTGAGAGACGGTGTCAAATGCAGAAGTCAGGTGCAGTAGGATGAGGATGGAGAAACAGTTTATAACATTGTTTTAGTTAGTTTAGTTCCCCTGGTTATCAAATACCATGTAGTATTTAGCAGTAGTTGTACAGTTGATTTACTGCAGTGCTGATGTTTGTGTTGAACAGGGCTGTGTGGTGCAGCAGTCGGACTCACCACATCACAGACGTTTACTAGAACTGAAGGAGGAGACATCACTGTCACATGTCAGTTTCAAGTAAATCGAAAATGGAAGGTCTTTTGTAGAAACGACTGCAACACAAAAGAGAACAGGCTGATTGAGACTCCAGACGACACCCACCAGAACGGCAGATACAGAATACAGACCAAAAACTACGACAAGTTTCACAGCGTCAGAGTGAGCATCAGAAATATGAGTCTGTCTGACACTGGGCGCTACAGCTGTGGTACAGAGCAGAAGGTTGGAGGAATAATGACAGACTCTGAGTACAAAGACTTTTCCCTTCAAGTCCTCAGAGGTAAGTTTATTTAACACTTAGATTGTTAAATGATTTCAATGCTCTGTTGTTTACTGATTCTTTACTGATTGTAGCAGCAGCACCTCCTGCAGCACCTCCTGCTCCTGCAGCACCTCCTGCTCCTACTGTTCCCTCTCTCCACACTCCGACCTCCTCCAGTCCCTGGGATCAGGAGCAGAACACTTCCTCTGGGTTCTCTGGTACCTGAAACACTTTGGCCTGTGCTTGTCCTGATGTGTGAAAGGCCTGCACCTCCTCGTGCTGCAGTGATGTTTGTGTTCTCACAGGTTTACTGCTGTCTGTGTGTGGGGCTGCTGGGCTGAGCCTGCTCTTACTCACTGTGTTTATCCTTTACGGCAAAAAGAGACGCAATCGCTCACAAGGTCAGTCATGTTTAACAAACCCACAGATCCTTTTATTCTTCACTAAAATCAAACTTTGTGTGTGGTGTTCAATCCCACAGCAGCAGCCGAGGGCACAGAGCGAGCTCACACACAGGTCAGTCTCATATGTTTGCCTTTTCTTACCCACACGTAAAATAACCTGATTCATCCAAACAGCTCCACCTGGTTCTTTCAAAGTTCTGTCTAATGACTCACAGAAAGTCCAAGGGAAAGTCTAGACCAAGGGACAGTCTAGACTAAGAGAAAGTCTAGACCAAGGATGGATCGTGTTCCCACAGTAGCCGGACCAACGTGGCCACTGGTGTTTCTGATGTTCAGAAGAAAGTTTCTGGAAACTATCGGCTACTGAACTGTAAAGGCCACTGTAGTTGTACCGAGGTGATTTTAAGTGATTTTAAACAGGGTCAGGACACACAGGTCTCCCCAAAAGTCTGCTCTGCTTTGTCTTATCTAAGCAGGACTGGTTATTACTGGTTATTACTGGTTATTACTGGTTATTACTGGTTATTACTGGTTATTACTGGTTATTAGTGTTTATTTTTCGGCCTCACATCGTCCAGTTTGAAGAATATAGTTTCTGTTCCTCATCCCAAACCCTCTCCTCTCCTTCATTGTGCAGGTGGAAAACTGTGAGGACGTCACATACTCTGAGGTCTATTTTAGGAGCCAACGCAGCGCCCCCTGGTGTCAGGCTGAGGCTGTGATCTACGCTCTGCCTCGGGTCCAGACTGAAGAGGCTTCTGTGTCCTCTAACGTGTCTTTTTAAAAAAGAGTACCGATTGTATCAGAGAATACATTCACATATCAGAAACATGAATTTATAAATCCCAAATACACGTCATTCACAGCCAATACAAACACAAAAGGAAAAAAAGCTCAAGTGCTGTTTGTTAATAAAATGAGCTAAAACATTTGCCTGTGTGTGTCTGTATATCAGTGACTCTTGAGAGTCGGGACAAAACAGTCCAAAAAAGGCAATGTGTAGAAAAATATTTTCCAAATATCTTTTTTTTTTTTAACCTTTATTTAACCAGGTAAAGACCCATTGTGATCCAGACCTCATTTCCAAAGGTGACCTGGTCAAGTGGTCAACAGCATAAACCAACTATCAGTTAAGATAAACAACAATTAAAATAAAAAATAAAAACAAGAAAGCAACAATCATTTAAGATAAACATCAATTCTGAAGGTAAAGTGCAGTGAGTGTAGAAAATACTTCAAAAGTGCAATAGCTGTGACAATTTAAAAGGATCATTCATTGTAATGTAATTGGCATACATGTGTATGCGCTATTTCAAATATATTTAAAATGATATACAATAATAATATTAATGCTTTTCTGGACGCTCAAAGACGTTTTACAGGATTCTTCATTCTCTCCACACTCGGTGTGAACCTTAGTCCGTATATATGAGTGGATATAGCTATCCCATTAGCCGCCATGTGCCAAACAGGAAGTGCTCCAGGAGGCTCCGGCTCCTTCTCTCCCTTTTTCCCATTGACTTACATTGAGATCTTATCATCATTTTGGTCTTAAAATGTTCGTATTAACTCGCTCTACACGATTCTGATTTATTTCCCACTATTTTGTCTGTCAGAAAAACCCTGTTCATAACATAGAGTCTGGGTCCAGATTCGCTCCTGTAGCCGTGGCATCGCGAGCCTCATTTGAGCAGCGCTAAATGCTAAGGGTGACGTCACACACACTTAGTCCACTTCTTTTATACAGTCTATGGTGTAAACTCCTGTAGCCACAGCTGCCCTGGGGCAGACTGACTGAAGTGAGGCTCCAATCTGCACCATCGGCTCCTCCGACCTCCAACACTCACAGCACTTTCATTCTAGGCACTGTGGGTGAAGTGTCTTGCCTAAGGACACAGTGGCTCACACCCCTGTGGCACCTGATGTTCCTGTGGTTTCCCGTCGGCCCTGCTGAGCTTCTGAGCTCTGCCGGGATCAGGCTTTGACGAGCCCGTAAGAGATGAGCTGAGATGTCTGATGTTTATCCAGTTCAGAAAAGTGCAGGACCAGGAACGGTAAAGAACTCTGAGGTTCCCAGGGCTCTAGAGGACCTGAGCTGATGAGGGTGAGAGACCAACCACCGAGGAAGGTGAGGAACACATCACCTTCATCAGCTCGGGTCCTTTGGGAGCTTGAGAGTTCTGCAGTATCTTTGCTGTTCCAGTACTGCACTTTTCTGGACTCAGGTGTCCGTTGTCCTTCCTGGGATCTGCTGTAACCTCTTCCAGTTTGGGGGTCACGGCCCCGAGTGTCCGATCACCACAGGCTCCACTGATGCCTTCACCTTCCAGGCTTCTCCACCTCTTCTTGAGCCCCTGGTGTTTCTCTAGTTTCTCGTGTTCCTTTTTCCTGACATCACCATCGCTCGGTATTGCAGTGTCACCACCACGGCTTTGTTCTGCTGCTTATCCAGAACCACTATGTCTGGTTGCTCCATCTCTGTTCTGTCAGTCTGTATCTGAAGTCCCTCAGGATCTTGGCTCGGTCCTTCTCCACGACCTTTGGAGGCGTTTCCCACCTTGATCCTGGGGTTTCCAGCCCAAACTCTGCACAGATGTTTCTGTGGCAACACTCAGGCCTCACAGCTAGAAGGTTGCGGATTCGATCCCCGAGTCGCCTGGGCCTTTCTCTGTGGAGTTTGCATGTTCCTCCCCGTGTCTGGATGGGTTTCCTCCGGGTGCTCCGGTTTCCCCCATCAACCCAAAACATGCCCGCACCCCTATGAACTAATATCAAGGACCATAATGTCCACCCTCCTGTGGGTTCACCACCTGCAGAGGGGTTCATAGTGGGGGTCAGGTGCTATGAGGATTGGGCAGCGACCCAGCTGGATTAAGCGGGAGAAGATGGATGGATGGGTTCAGAACCTTATGTCCTGCACGTTGGAATAACTAATCTGAGCAGCTCTGACTCCGGCTCATACAGATGTGCACTCTGGTCTGGAGCAGTGATGGTGGATTCAGTAGATTTTCAGCTTGACGTCTTGAGCGGTAACTATCACGATCATGAGTATCATCCATCTCTACCTTTCCTCTGTCCTTTACTGTTGCTTAATCAACCTTTTTGAGCTTTCTAACATGTAGCGTATTTTTCCAGCTGCTCCGTCCTCAGAGTCAGATGATTCTTCAGGACTTTCTGTGCTCCCACCACAATCTGATGTTACACCTGTCACCTCCACACGGGCTCCACACGAGCGCCTCCCCTCAGGTGTGTCTAGATCTGTGCAGGTTTAAAAAGTGCACTCACTGTTCACTAATGACCTTATAGAAGACGCTTCCTCAGGTCCCAGTCCTCTGCTGTGGCTCCTGCTCATCCCTGGGGCCACAGTGATGACCTTAGTGCCGCTGTTACTGATCTGCAGGAAGAAGAAAGCACAAAACGGTGAGTGCGGTGAGGGTGCTGGTGGTGGCAGAGTGGTTAGCCCTGTGTCTTTCAGTGGGAAGTTCGTCCATGTCCTCTGTGTTACTGCGCTGGAATCTCTAAAGCCCCACAGTCAAACTATATAAGAGGTATTTATTTATTTACTGGATTCACATTAGTCTTTACAGAGATAAAGACTATTCGTTGTGGGGGTCCAAGTTCTACATTCTACATTATAACTTTAAAAACACACATAACAGTCCTGTTCCACTGTATACGACATATAATATTAGCCAAATATATCCAACAAAATTACATTAAAGTTGAACTCGGGCACGTTTGAAGCTAAAGTCTGTTTGTAGAGGAGGTGGAATTCTGTCAGAAGCCAAAAAACGGCACAGATCAGTGTTTCCTCGGTGGAGATCTCACTGTGGCAGTGAGTCTGTCAAGGCAACAAACTAGTGTAGTGATGGGGACAAGTTCTGAACTAATGAAATTGGGATATCTCGGAAACCGTTGATCCAAATCGTGTACAATCTTCAATATATTTCTTTAACATTTTCTTTAAACTTGGTTCACGGTTGTGAACAGTGAACGTTTGAGGGATGTTCCAAAGCACGATCACTCTGTACAGAACAGTTCTTTTCAGGACATTAGGAAGAAGGTCGTAGGAAGTGTAAAATGGCCCTGTGACGCATGTCTTGTGTTAAAACCACCGATCACTAGAGGGCAGTAGTTGTGCAAACAGGCCTGAGTCCTGCCATAGTCCGTATATATGAGTGGACTAAGCTAACCTGTTAGCAGCCGCGTGCCAAACAGGAAGTGCTCCAGGAGGCTCTTCCGGCTCCTTCTCTCCCTTTTTCCCACTGACTCACATTAGGATCTTATCGCTCGTCTCTCTGGACCTGCTGCTGTGGCCTCGTCATTTTGGTCTTAAAATGTTCGTATGAATCCGCTCTACATGATCCTGAATTTTTTTTTCATTGTTTTGTCCGTCAAAAAAAACCTGTTCATAACATAGATCCTGGCTCCAGATTCGCTCCTGTAACTGTGGCATCGTGAGCCTCATTTGAGCGGCGCTAAACGCTATGGGTGACATCACGCTCACTTAGTCCACTTCTTTTATACCGTCTATGAGTCCTGCACGGGTTCAGGTATCCGCTAGAGATGCGCGGATGGCGGTGGATGGCATGACGAAAAATAATATTTTAATCAAATCCGGGGGCGTGGTGGTTTAACTACTCAAATAAAAATAAAAACACGAAGCAACTCGAGGAGACCGAGCAAGATTTCCGGTGGATGTCGGGCAGGATTTGAAAATTGGTCAAAAACCATGGGTGCAAATGGACAGCGGAGGTATGATGAGTTTTGTGATGCGGTTGTGGATGAAAAAATAGCCCATCCGTGCATCTCTAGTACCCGTGGATACCCGACGAACCCCACATTTTAATGAAACGGCTGAAAAATGTTGTGCTGTGTCGGACGCAGGAGGGCGCGGGTCTAATCTGCGGTTTACAAAACATCATGTGCGAACAAAAAACAGGGCTGTGATTTAGTGAAACGCAAAAATACCATTGTTTTTACAAGATGATTAAATGTACAGTCCATATGTTTCTGCTGCACATGCACATGCTCACAAATCTCTGCCACTTTCATTTTCAGACCAGAAATGCGACGTCCTGCGGTTTAAAATGACGCCCGACGAGCTGGAAAGTAAATTAGTGAGTGGAGAGTATAAAATTGTAGCCAACACCTCGACTAAACTAAAGCCTGACGGTTTGGGTGTTGGTTTGTATTTATAACAGGTCCGATCGTGTGCGGAATTTTATTTAAATTCTGTCGGAAAACGGGTCGGGTGCGGATTGAGGTATGACGGGTAAAGTTTGTCAAAATCAGACCCGTGCAGGACTCTGACACAGGCTGACCGGCTTTTGTAAGGAGTCCCATTTATACAAAACAAAATAAGGCTTCAGGTAACTGTCCTCAGCAGCTGTTCTGGATTAGTTGTCGTTCTGCAAGATCCTTTTTTGATGCGCTTGAGCAGATTACAGAGCAGTAGTCTCAATGTGAAAGCACCACAGACGACGGAGAAACCATCTTGAGACTTTACTCATTTTAGCAGCATTTTAATACGAGCCGTCCATGATAAAGTGGTGTCTCCATTTTGTTTTCAACAGATCAGGAAACTGTAGGGAAATCGAGACACTCCGTAACAGAGGTGAGATCGACACAGATTTGTTGTTTTGAGTCTACATCCTGATGAATGTATTTTATTATTACTATTTATTTGATGTTGTATGTTTCAGAATGAAGTGTATGAGAACCTGAGAGCAGTGAAGGAGTCTGCAGACTGCACTTACCAGAGCCTCTGTGTGGACACCATGGACCCAGACCAAACCTACTGCACCCTCTGACTGCCCCCTGGTGGACGAGAGACGCAGCAGCAGTTAGAGAAAACGCTCCTCCTGTTTTCCTGTGTCATTTTGATGACAGAACTGGCTTGATTCTGTACAATATAAATTAGTTCACTTTATGCATTTATTTGTTTGTTTGTCCATCCATCCATCCATAATTTCACCTTTGAAAGAACGTCAGGATCATATACTCCAGCTTTTACATGACATTAAAGTTGAACTCCGACACATTTGAAGCTAAAGTTCGTTGCTAGAGGAGGTGGAATTCTGTCAGAAGCCAAAAAACGGCACAGATCAGTGTTTCCTCGGTGGAGATCTCACTGTGGCAGTGAGTCTGTCAAGGCAACAAACTAGTGTAGTGATGGGGGCAAGTTCTGAACTTCCACGTAAAACACCAATTTGCTTCAGACTGAAGAAGCTTAACACCACTTTAACCCATCTGACAACAGCCACGAGTCTAACAAACCAAACGCTCTGCCTGGTTCACTCATTAGTGTCTGGAAACGTTAGAAAACAACTTTATAAGCACCTCACACTTCCCTCTGCTGATTTCCCACTGCACAGGCCAAAGCCCAAAAGTTTTGTTCTTTGTTTAGGGTGTAACCAGGTGGACACGAGAGTTTTCCACCCTCACGTGTCACTGAGTGCAACCTGTACGTCGCCGCGTCGCTAATTACCATTACAAATAGATGCGCACGCTGAGTGAGGGTTCGGGGCTCTCGGTGAGTGGCGCATTGTGGTGAGTGGCGCGGTTTCTGGGAATGTTGGGGGAGCTTTAAATGAGGTCTAATGCTGTCCCCTGGTTTTTAACAGTTTGCCATTGCTGCTGAAATTTCTTGCTCTCCTCCTCTTTTTCTTTTATTCTTGTTTTTTAAATCAATAAAGTTGTAACTTTTATATTACATTGCCCTTGTCCTAGTTTTATTGCCAGATGGGATAGTGATAGGCGTGTAGTATTTATGATCTATATTTAGTTTTGATGTTACAGACAAATAAAAGACTGCGCGTTAATGCTGCTTTTTCTTTATTGCCTCCGGATCCCAAACCCCGCAGTGCACCCCGGGACCACGTCACAATCCGGTTGGCGCATACATCGCTGTAATACTGCAACTATAATAATAATAGAACAATACTGAATATTACATCACTTCCCCTTTTTTTTTTTTAACTTAAAGTTGTCTGCCACTTCTAGCTTATTAGAATACTCAAATATGTGAACAACAAATAAACACTATGAGGTATGCAAATGGATTGCGTCAGTGTAACAAACAAGTGCTTCTCATTTTAAACGTAGAACATAAAATCAATCTTTCAGATATAACAACAACTGCTGTGAGGTATACAGTTAAACTTGTATGTTTTCCTTAAGGTCATTTCAAATATAGATAAAGAAACAAAACAACTCTGTAGCCACTTTTTTTTTTTTTTTTTTGGGGGGGGGGGGGGGTTTGTCAGGCTGTAACACAGTCACTGAGGTACCGTGGAGGCTGCCGTCGCCTGGTTGGGTATCTTGCCAACACCGGGGCTGTGTCAGGGGTGACTCCTCCATCCTCGTCTGCTGTTGCTGATGTGTGGTGCAGGTCCGGGTTGAGCTTCTTGAAGAAAGAGGAGTTTCTTGTCACACAGTGTCCCTTCCGCTCAGCTGTGACCATAGAGCCCTTGACCATGGTCACTCTGTACGGCTTTGGATTGTAGGGTGCAGTGAGCTTATTGTGCCTGGGCTGAGAGCACAACACCATGTCACCAGGGTGGAGAGGATGAGGTGTAGCGTGTCGGCTGGTATCCGAGTACACCTTCATTTTAGCTTTGGCCTCGCGGTCTCTCCTGCGAAGATCCACGTCTGGTCCGATGGGTGTGTTCACTGAAGGCATCTTTGTATGTATCCTGCGTCTGAGCAGCAACTCGGCAGGTGATGATGTTGTCGTGCTGTGTGGTGTTGCACGGTATTCACGCAAGAATGTGTAGAGGTGCTGCTTCCAGGGGATGTGCTCTATGTGGGCAACACGAATGCACTTTCCAAGTGTTCTCATGAATCTCTCTGCAGTAGCGTTTGCCTGAGGCCATAGTGGCGTGATTTTACGATGGCGGAACCCCATATAGGCCGCAAACTTGCTAAACTGTTCACCATTGAAAGGGGGGCCATTGTCCGTCTTCACCGTTTTGAGGATGCCAAGCAATGAGAAGATCTTGTCCATGACAGGAATGACAGAATTTGCAGAAATAGAGTGCATTATCTCCACCACAGGGTATCGGGAGTACTCATCTACAATGACTAGTAAGTATTCACCTGTCGGTAGAGGGTCAGAGAGTCAGCACTGACGCCTTGCCAGACCGTGTCGGGAGGTCCGACATCTGCAGAGGTTCGTTGTGTGTCTCAGGTGTGGTAGCTTGACACGCCAAACAGTTTCTCACCATCGCCTCAGTTCAAGTCGATCGATGTGTGAAACCACACCTTTTCTCTCAGGAGGGCCTTTGTCCTAGTGATTCCCTGATGTGCCTCATGTGCGAGCTGGAGGACTCGGTGTTCAAGTGAGGCGGGAATGACGATCCTGGAACCCTTCAATATGATGTCATTTTCGGGTGACACGGTAAGTTCGCCCTTTGCATGTTCATATTGTCTCAGTATAGTGTCCTTTGTGACTGTGTGCCACGATTGTTCAAATATGAGAGCACTGACCTTTTGTAGTGTGTCATCTTTTGAGAGTCTCACGCTTGATCTCGTCTACTGTCATTGCTTTTGGTGTGTTATTGTGTATGATGAAGTTTACATATTCTTCAGCTACTTTTGCTGCGTGAGTGTTTTTAGTGTGTGTCTGTGTTGAGATTGGGTGACGGGACATGTAGTCCGCTGGATTGTCACACCCTTTCTGTATTCCACCTTGAGGTTGTATGGCTGCAGCCGAGTCCCCATCTCTCAATGCGTCTGGGCGGCTTGGACCTCGGGTTGTTCCAGATTAGCTATATAGGTTTGTGGTCTGTCACCATTGTGAACTCTTTGCCGATATGTAGAGATGGAAATGTTCACAGCTCCATACAATGGCGAGTGCTTAGCGTTCTGTTTGGGAGTAGCGCCGCTCTACATCACTGAGCGCTCGGCTTGCATATGCAATAATGTGTTTCTGTTTTGCTTTGTCTTTTGCAACAGTATTGCCCCTAGTCCTACCGGGCTAGCCGACTATGAGTTCCGCTTTCCATGTTTGGGTCAAAGTAGGCCATCGTGGTCTCGCTAGTGAGGCTCTCTTCAGTTTGCTCAGCGCTGCGTCCTGTTCTGTGCCCCACTGCCAGGGAGTGTTCTGTCTCGTGAGCTCTCAGTGGCTCTGTGACTGTAGCAAAGTCAGGAATGAACGCGGAGCAGTAGTTTGCCATGCCCAAAAGACTTCTTACCTCGGCTGCATCCTTAGGCCTGTCAGCTTGGCGTATGCTGTCAACCTTCCTTGGATCGGCTGAGATGCCACCATTGGAGAACACAAACCCGAAGAATTCTAGTCGAGTCTTGTTGAACTCGCACTTCTTTCGATTCAGTGTGAGGCCACATTCTTTTAGTCGCTGGAACACAGCCGTCAGTGTCTTGTCATGATCAGCCTGTGTCGCTCCGTAGATGATGATGTCATCACTTAGGTTTTTCACTCCGACGATGCCCTGAAGAGCTTGATGAATGGCGTTTTGGAACACCTCTGCAGCTGAGGAGATGCCAAAGTTGAGGCGCTTGTACCTCCTCAGGCCTAGGTGTGTTGTGAACGTAGTAATGTATCGGCTGTCGGGATGTAGTTCCAGCTGGTGGTACCCTGATGTCAGATCTAGCTTTGAAAATACTGTCGCTCCATTCAGTTTGTGGATGACATCGTCTATAGTAGGAGTCAGGTGACGCTCTCTTTGAATGGCTGTGTTAGCCTGTCGCATGTCAACGTGGCGTTACGATGGGCGAGACCCAAGGTGTTGGGCCTGTCACTTTCTCAATGATGTCCTCCTCCTCAAGTTTCTGTAGCTCAGCTTCAACTTTCTCACGTACATGGAAAGGGACTCTGCGGTGTGGCTGGCATGTTGGTTGGATGTCTGGGTTAATGTGTAAGGTAACTTGAAAGTCTTTGAGCTTACCGATACCATTGAACAGCTCGGGATATTTGTTTATAAGTTTATCTGCCACTGTGGTGTTCACGGGGGGAGGGCCGACAGAGTGTATAATTTTGATCAATCCCAGTTCGTCAGCTGTCTGATAGCTGAGTAGTGAGCAGCCATCACCCTTAATCACATAGAATGTTCCATCTGTTTTGTTTTTGTTCCCTGCCTCAACGCAGCCTATGAACTTCCCTAGGATGGGCAGTGCCTCTTTGGATCCATAGGCTAGTATCCTGAGATCTGTGCATGAGGCGGGGCTGAGGCACAGGTCATTATATGTCTTTTCACTAATTATGTTTACTGCAGCACCAGAGTCAATCAGAGCTGGCACTGTGTCTCCATTCAGTATGATTTTGTCAGCGGTTGCTTAATGTCTCTATTACTTTTTACAGTGTATGCATAACATTCATCGCTGCTTGAAAATGACTCACACTGAGCTGGTTCATTTGAGCTGGTTCATTTTGTATTTTTACCTGGTTTACCCTTTTTTCTGTAGCTTTTCTTGTATGTTCGTGTCTGCTCTGTGGATTGTTGTTTTGACCTACACTGCCTTGCAAAATGGTTTGCTTCCCACATGCCTTGCACTGTTTGCCTCTTGCAGGGCATTCATTTATGTGTGGCCACTCACCGCAATTTCTGCACTGGGCATTGCTACTGGTTGGACGTTTTGATACATTTTCTTTTGGGGCTGTTTACGGACTTGATTCACTGCAGCAGTGAGATGGGAACCTCCTCAATTCCCTTTGATTGCAATTCAGACAGTTCAAGAGTCCTGCCGTATTCAAGAAGTTCCTTTAATGTCTTATTTGTCTCTCTCAAGCCGTGATTTGCGCACTCTGGACGACGTGCAGCTTTGAATGATCTGGGATTTTATTTCATTGTCCACGCCACCGAACTCGCAGTGTTTAGCTAGCATCACGAGAAGTCTGGTAGTATAAAACATCCAGAGTCTCGCCAGGCAGTTGTGTGGCTTTCCTGAAGACGTAGACCTCATACTGGACGTTCTTTTAGGCGCGAAGTAGTCGTTGAGTTTTGTTTTCAAGTCTGCATACTTGTCTCCTTCTCTCGCCATCGTGTCGTAGATGTCGTGAACTCTTTCACCGGATAGATGCAGCAGAAGGGCCTTCAACCTTGCATCCCCGGTGATGTTCACAGCCGTGGTGTAGTTTTCAAATCGTTGAAGCCACTTGTTCCACCGTGGTCCAACAGAGCTGGGTTCACTGTCCGTATCAAACGGTGGTACGGCTGGGCCGTGCTGTAGCATCATACTGACCGCCTAGCTAGTGACTAATTAGCGCTTACTGTAGGGGTCAACTAGCTAACAAGTTTTGCTCGTCGAACTTTCTTCCGCACTTAGTCTATTCTCTGGGGGAACGTCGGTGTAGCCGTTAGTTAGATGACCTGAATCCTCGTCGCCAGTGTAGTATTTATGATCTATATTTAGTTTTGATGTTACAGACAAATAAAAGACTGCGCGTTAATGCTGCTTTTTCTTTATTGCCTCCGGATCCCAAACCCCGCAGTGCACCCCGGGACCACGTCACAATCCGGTTGGCGCATACATCGCTGTAATACTGCAACTATAATAATAATAGAACAATACTGAATATTACAAGGCGGACCCACTCTCTCTAATAAACAATAAACTTTTGGCATTGCTGATACCATCAGAAGACGAAGTGTGTTTAAGCAAATTCAAATGTGTTTATGCAACACATTTGAATTTGACATAGTCACTGTTTTGAGCATTAAAATGGGCGTTTTTCATAGGAATTTTGCACAAGAAGAGGTTTAACAATGACTTTTAGTATCACAGCCACAATTTAGCCTTTATTTTTCATTGAACCGTATCAAATCGATTTGAAATATACCCACTCGAATCGAAAGCGCTGTATCGAGATTCGTATCATATCGTGGCCTGTGTGTGGAGCTGTGTATCGTATTGGTAACTTCTTGGTAACTTGGTAAAAACATCTGAGAAAACACCTAAAAACCCTCAAGCAGCAAACCCTGTGAAAATCTAATATTTGTGTCTTTCTCAACACTTTTGGCCATGACTGTACGTTCATACAGACACTGCAACTACAAACCAAAATGCCTCCTCCCCTGATGACCTCTTGGCCTCTGTTCAGTTAGACCCAGATAAACGTTCACAGGAAACGCAGGACGGCGTAAAGAGAAGTATATTCTGAGAGTGGATGGAGGTTATAAGTGTGACTATATCAGCGCTGCTCGGGGGTTCGGAGGTGCTACACGACATCCTGATTCTGAGCAGAAGTCAGTCACCATGAGGACACTTTTACTGGCGTTTCTTGGTAAGTCTCTGTTTGTAACCTATAGCCAAGCATGCCTCTGTCTGTTAAATGTGTGAAACGTTAATGAAAGTGCATTTCCTCGTGTGTTGAACAGTGCTGTGTGGTGGAAGAGGACTCACCAGTGCAGAGACTTTACATTACACAGCAAAGGAAGGAGAAGACTTTAGGGAAAAGTT
>CM068363.1:31762868-32265368 GCA_034769755.1 Odontamblyopus lacepedii
GTGGTGGAAGAGGACTCACCAGTGCAGAGACTTTACATTACACAGCAAAGGAAGGAGAAGACTTTAGGGAAAAGTTTGTGTTTTATGAACCTGCAACACAAAAGATCTTATGTAAAAAGGATTGTGAGAAAAAAGAGAATATTTTGGTTGAGACGTCTGACACCAGAGCGCAGAATGGGAGATACAGCATTGAATCTGAGCAACAGTCAAGTCCTCATGTCCTGAGCGTTGGAATAACTAATCTGAGCAGCTCTGACTCCGGTTTATACACATGGGAAACATGGTCTGGATCAGTGAAGATGGACACAGTCATATTTCAGATTGAAGTCTCCAGAGGTAATCACCATCATTATTATCATTCCATCTCTTTCTGCTGCTCTTCTGTCTTTGTGTATTATGTATTATCCAAGATTTTTGTAGAAAAACATTTGGGCACATCAACCATTCATGTTTTAGAGCTCAAAACATACAAATAAACTCCCTGCGGCCCCAGATGTGAGCAGTTTACCAGAAGTCACATGGACTCTCTGTTGTCACACTGGGAGGAGTGAATTTGTCTGAACGCTAAAAACAGCTTCTAACTCCAAGCGCCTCCGCGAAAGTGACGCGACTTCCGAGAGTTTGTTTCTTTAAAGCGTCGGGTGGAGGTGTGTGGACACACACTTTTACACACTTTTTGGATGAGAAACGCTCGTAACGTGGCTAAACGCTTCAAGTTTTGCCATGCTAAAGGTGCTTTGTGTGACTTTTCTTTTCTCCCACCTGCACGTCCCCTTGTGAATGTTATTCCTGGAGCTGAAATGTCCCACACTATGGCATTAAACATGTCCAGTAGGGATGTAACAATAACGTAAATCTGGTGATATCGTATCGTCAGAGGTCTCACAATAATATCGTGGTCGTTTATTTGAAGAGAACTTGTAGAGTTAAATGATTTTGCTGCGTGGACAGATCGTTTCACTACTTTTAAGTTATTTTCTGATAGATTTAAGTGTTTAGATCTTAAATTTTGGCCGAGCTTTTTCGCACTGTAAGACTTAAGTGAACCCGACACAAAGTTCCAAAGACGAAGAAGTAAGCAAAGAATGCTTAATGTTGTAGCATGAGTCTTGTGAAGCATTTTTAGAGGAAAAAGTCGCAGATTCACAGTTTAAATATTGTAATAAATCTGGTTCAGTGAGATGTTTATGGTGAAAATATCGAACAGAGAGATTTGGATTTCGTTCCATCCCTAATGACAATAAATATTGCACCAAATGACTGGGCAAAGTGTTTTAGAGTCAGTCTCCGGTGCCAAACATTAGGACTGTAATAATATCCAAGTCTCACGATACGATCTGGTCACAGTCTGAACCTCACAGTACGATATTTATTGCGATATCGTGGGAAAGCTTATGATATTACGATATTCTACATAATAACAAGGCTGACATTTGGTACAACATTTATTGTCATTAGGGATGGAACGAAATCCAAATCTCTCTGTACCATATTTTCACCATATGGGTCAATGACATGACGCTGTCCAGCTGCAGTTTCCTCTGTTAAAAAGGTTCAAATTTCATAATAATTCAGCACATTTCTGTCGCACCTCTGACCTCCATGGAACCAAATCATTTTTTCAGAAATCATTAGTTATTCTTTCTTATCCTCTAATTATTAGTTATTCTTAAAGCGTTAAAATGTCATGTGGTGCGACAGCAGTAATTCTATGGCTGGAGTTTGAATAAATTTAAGGTTAACACATGACATTTTACACTATAAATGCTTCATATAAATGATAAACACAGATTTATGCACCTGACACTGTGAAAAGTTTGATAGAAACTAATATTTTTCATTTCATATAAAAATCCTTATACGTCATTGACCCATAAACATCCAGATTTATTGCAATATTTTGTGGAGGCTCAAAACTGTGAATCTGCTCCTTTTTCCTCTAAAAATGCTTCACAAGACTTAATCCATAGAGCTGGTTTAGAGCTGGTTTAGAGCTGGTTTAGACCTGGTTTAGACCTGGTTTAGACCTGGTTTAGACCTGGTTTAGAGCTGGTTTAGACCTGGTTTAGAGCTGGTTTAGACCTGGTTTAGACCTGGTTTAATCTGGGTTTAGTCCTTGGTTTATCCCTGATCTTGTCCTTTGTTTAGTCCTTGGTTTGGATGTGTTTTATTTCATTTAATGACGTTTAACTGTCAGATTGTAGATTTGTTGACCTGGTTTGTACACTCAACAAAAATATAAACGCAACACTTTTGTTTTTGCTCCCATTTGTCATGAGATGGACTCAAAGATCTAAAATTCATTCCAGATACACAATATTACCATTTCTCTCAAACATTGTTCACAAATCTGTCTAAATGTGTGATAGTGGCACTTTTGCTTTGCTGAGATAATCCATCCCACCTCACAGGTGTGCCACATCAAGATGCTCATCAGACACCATAATTAGTGCACAGGTGAACCTTAGACTGTCCACAATAAAAGGCCACTCTGAAATGTGCAGTTTTGTCTCACAGCAAAATGCCACAGATGGCGCAAGCATTGAGGGAGCGTGCAATTGGCATGCTGACAGCAGGAATGTCAACCAGATCTGTTGCTCGGGCATTGAATGTTCATTTCTCCACCATAAGCCGTCTCCAAAGGCGTTTCAGAGAATATGGCAGTACATCCAACCGGCCTCACAACCGCAGACCACGTGTAACCACACCAGCCCAGGACCTCCACATCCAGCAGGTTCACCTCCAAGATCGTCTGAGACCAGCTACTCAGACTGCTGCTGAAACAATTGGTTTGCATAACCAAAGAATTTCTGCCCAAACTGTCAGAAACCGTCTCAGGGAAGCTCAACTGCATGCTCGTCGTCCTCATCGGGGTCTTAACCTGACTCCAGATCGTCGCCGTAACAGACCTGAGTGGGCAAATGCCCACATCCGATGGCGTCTGGCACGTTGGAGAGGTGTTCTCTTCACGGATTAATCTCGGTTTACATTGTTCAGGGCAGATGGCAGACAGCGTGTGTGGCGTCGTGTGGGTGAGCACTTTGCTGATGTCAATGTTGTGGATCGAGTGGCCCATGGTGGTGGTGGGGTTATGGTATGGGCAGGCATCTGTTATGGACGAAGAACACAGGTGCATTTTATTGATGGCATTTTGAATGCACAGAGATACCGTGATGAGATCCTGAGGCCCATTGTTGTGCCATACATCCATGAACATCACCTCATGTTTCAGCAAGATAATGCACGGCCCCATGTTGCAAGGATCTGTACACAATTCTTGGAAGCTGAAAATGTCCCAGTTCTTGCATGGCCAGCATACTCACCGGACATGTCACCCATTGAGCATGTTTGGGATGTGCTTGACCGGCGTATACGACAGCGCGTACCAGTTCCCACTAATATCCAGCAACTTCGCACAGCCATTGAAGAGGAGTGGACCAACATTCCACAGGCCACAACTGACAATCTGATAAACTCTATGCGAAGAAGATGTGTTGCACTGCATGAGGCAAATGGTGGTCACACCAGATACTGACTGGTTCTGAGTCCCCAGACCCCCAATAAAGCAACAACTGCACATTTCAGAGTGGCCTTTTATTGTGGACAGTCTAAGGTACACCTGTGCACTAATCATGGTGTCTGATGAGCATCTTGATGTGGCACACCTGTGAGGTGGGATGGATTATCTCAGCAAAGCAAAAGTGCTCACTATCACACATTTAGACAGATTTGTTTGTTATGTTTGAGAGAAATGGTAATATTGTGTATCTGGAATGAATTTTAGATCTTTGAGTCCATCTCATGACAAATGGGAGCAAAAACAAAAGTGTTGCGTTTATATTTTTGTTGAGTGTAGTTTATATTTCTGTCATTATTGGGCCGATCCACATGAAACAAAAACTGACACAAAGTTCAACGTCTTTGTCACTATAAATGAACAAAAGTTGAATTATTTTTTCATTATGGTCTGAAAAAGTGGTTTAAAAGTGGCGACGTTCTAATGTAGACAGTAGAGAGTGAAGAGAAATCTCTGTGTACGATATTTTATTTTATATTTAAGCGACTTTTTCCTCTAAAAATGCCTTAATCCAAAGAATGAAGATGTAAAAGTGCTTAGAACAGTTATTTCTTCATGTCGTCTGCACTGAAACGGAGCAAAGGATCATGGTCTATGTAGTTCTCTCTGTTTTTTTTAGCTATTTCTGCATCAGAACTGTTCATTTAAGCAAAAAGACTTGGGATTCGATATATTGTGATGCTCCACGATGTTACTGTGAGACCTTTGATGATACGATGTCACCAGATTTACGTTATTCTTATATCCCTACTAGTTACTATGGGTAGAACGTTTGTTTTTCAGCTGCGACTTTGCCAGCTCCGCCTAGTGTCACTGTCTCCTCATTTCACAAAGAGACTAGTACAGCCAGGCCTCCTGTCTCCACAGCTTCACCTAAAGAGACCAGCAGGACCACACATGGACCTTCTGTCTCCTCAGCCGTCCAAACCCAAACGACAGAGACCAATCAACGCACATCTGGGCAATCCTTCAACCGTAAGTCCTAAAACTCTCATATGCAGTCCTGCGTACACGTTTTAACAAAGCGCTGTGACTCACAGCTGTGCTGCTGTACGTGGCTCTGGCAGCCGCTCTGTTCCTGCTCTTGGTCCCTCTGGCCTTGATTCTGTACTGGAAAAAGAGAGGAAACAAACCAAAGGGTGAGAAACTGTTAAATATTATTATAAAATCGAGATGAAATTCAGGAACAAGTCCATCTGTTCAGGGGAAGTCTGACATTTTGGGCATTTTAAAATTAAAATAAAAATCAGTGTTTAGTCTTGGTTTAGTCCCGGCTTAGTCCTAGTTTTGTCCGGGTTTAGTCCTGATTTAGTCCTGGCTCAGTCAGGGTTTTGTCCTGGTTTTGTCCTGGTTTAGTCTTGGTTTAGTCCTGGTTTGGCCCTGGTTTGGTCCCGGTTTATTCTTGGTTTGAGAATTTGCTGGGAAAAAATCTAATCTAATTACTGTGTGTGTGTGTTTTTTTTTGTTTCTGTTTTGTTTTTGTTTTTTTTACATCCCAAATCTCCAGAGTCGATCAAGCGCTCTCAAACATCAGAGGTGAGTAAGTCTAATTTATATTAGTCCTATTTTATTTTGCTATCATTTTGTATAATAAATGTAAAGCCATGGCATAATTATCTTTTATTATTATTATTAAACCTTTATTTAACCAGGAAAGTCCCGTTGAGATTAAAAACCTCTTTTTCAAGGGAGTCCAGGCCAAGAGGCAGCAGTGAATTCACACAGTTACAATATTACAGACAAATACAGAGGAGATAAAAACAACAATGTAAAACAAGTGCAGGTCATGGAGTTGGACTCTAGGACTCTTAGATTAGACTTGAAAGCATCACAGAAATGAAATTAACCTTTATTAAGTTCCTTCTGAAATGAAGTTCCTTCTGCCGCATGTTCCGAGATGAAGGTGCAGAGTCGACAAAAATCTTCACGCCTGAGATAATTTGCTGAATGTCTCTTCCACTCTCCGCCCCGTCGAGTTTCCTTAAAGGGACAGTTTGGGTTTTTTGACATGAATCTGTTCGTCTCCGTCAGCAGAGTCGCATCAGCTCCGACTCACCTCCCGACAGCGTCTGAGCCGAGTTCTTCCCCGGTTTTGGTGCTGATGAAAGTGTCCGGAGTCGGCTGGAGTCACGGAAATAAAGAGTTTTTCTTCTCAAAACAATCTGCGTTCAGCGCTGATGCGACTCTGCTGACGGAGGCGAACAGATTCATGTCAAAAAAATATATATATATCCTTTTAAGACTTGTACATAAAGGAGACATGAAAAAATAAATGCACTTAGGTTTGGGGCCTGGTGATACTTGGGCACGATCCACAAAAATGGCTTTAAAATGATCATTTCGTTTCCTAATCTTAAACACAACTTTTAATCATTGCCATTTAAAGCAAAAAACGTCAAGGACCTACAGTATATTACACAAAATGGACTTTAAGTGAGGTGTTATAATGTTACTTCCTCAAAAACAGACCCAGAGCTGTTTTTCATACACACGTTCGAGTAATGCTTTATTATTATTAGTTTGTCTTCAACACTGATGTCATGAAGCTGTAGTTTACAAGTGAACAGCTGCATTTTTCTGAAGAACTAAACCTAAATGTGCAGAGTTTGTGTGTTAAAACATGTGTGAATGAAACAAAACACAACTCCAGGTCTGTTTGTGACGAGGAAACAACATTAATACTAATATAGAGTCATGGGTTTAGTTTAAAAAATATTAATTACAGTTTTGCGCAGCCCTAAATGAAATAAAAATGAACATTGTTTATGCTTCTCCAGAAAAACCATGTGTACGAGGAGGTCTCTGATGGGAACAGAGCAGCTCCGGTCTACAGTCTCCTGTCTGAGCCGCAAAGTCGGGTGAGATGCCAAACTCACTTATGTAAATGCTTGCGGTAAATGCAGAAAGCGACCAAGCATCACCAAGAAGATACAAAACAGGAACGAGGCCATCTGTTAAGGGGAAGTTTGGAAATTTTACTCAGAATTTTCTTAGACTCAAAATTTTCCATTGGGTTTTTTGTTTCGCTTTTGATTGATTGATGTATTTCGGTCACAGGTAAATTCTGATGTTATTCCACAGACATATTTAACGTCCACAGACAGAAAACCTATAGGTTAAGGTGGTGGCGCAATTATTTTTTTCTCTCTTTTCTCTAGATTGAATAATAATAATGCATTTTATTTATTTGGTGCCTTTCTGGACACCTAAGGTCGCCTGACAACAGCAGCTATAGTGTTTTTCACAGACACATGTCCCCAAAGACGCTTCACAGACGCTTTATTAACAGAGCACCGTTCACTCACTCCAGATCTGCTGGTGAAAACTACCACCAACACTCACACACTCCACTTTCACACCTACAGCGTGTTTTGAGTTGTACTGGGGAAACCGGAGCCCGGAGGAAACCCATCAGACACGGGGAGAACACGCAAACTCCACACAGAAACCTGCGACCTGGGGATTGAACCCAGAACCTTCTTGCTGTGAGGCATGAGTCCACTCAGCCACCATGCCGCCTATTTGAAATTAGGAAATGACTATTGATTTAACGTTTATATCAAAAATTCAGCTAAATCAAACAATATTTAGAGGTTGCACAACGCAAAGATCACACGTTCTGTCCTTTATTTAATGCATGAGCAGCTGCAGCCTGTAAACTGTGCACATGTTTACTGCAAAATCAAGAGTAAAGGCACAGAGACTCAGTTTGTCTCTGTTCATTTTCATTTCCTTAACTTAGAATAGAATATTACACCGATCACAAGCACCAGGCCGACACCAATAAACTCCCACCGCATGTAAATGTGCCATGTCTCTGTCAAATATAACAACACACAAAACCACCAACAAACAATGTTTCTGAGGCAACTTCTGTCCTCTTCACTTTCAGAAGAACTCTCTTCTGAATCCTACCGCTGACTTTCAGACACTAACAACACTCCCCTTCTTCACTCAGCCACATTTTTCCATGTTCCTGAACAACCTGAAGGAGAAACTGCTTCTCATCTTCATTTTTCATGAGGCATTAAAGTCTGAATCGGCTTTACTCTTACAGCTGCAGCATTAACAACGTTCAGAGACTGGAGCCGCTCGGCTTTCTCCTCATCTGCTTTATCCTTCCACAAAAAACAAAACAAAAAACACAGTGTTATTGGCTGTAAGTAAAGGGAACTACAGATAATAAGAAATGACCCGCAGACAATGACAAAACAGCAAAACGAGACTTCATGTGTCTTGTGTAACCTCTAAATCAACTCAACAAATTTTACTCTTTTTAGTTTTAGACAAATGATATAATAACGCAGGGTTCAAATCAGCCAAAATGTTACTTTTGGGGGGGTTTTTGCATGTTTTGTGAACTACCCTATTGTAAGGCCGAAGCTTGAGCCTTTCTCCTTTGTCCGAGCATCATGTTGAAACCAGCTCATAATAATAATAATAATAATAATAATAATAATAATAATAATAATAATAATAATAATAATAATAATAATAATAATAATAATAAATACAGCGAGAAGAAAATAAGAAAAACAGTAACAGTGCAGCAAAGTACTACAGGACAAACTAATTAGCATAATTTATGTATCTGCCCAGAGTTAAACATTTAAACTTCTTTTTAAAGTGGAAGAGGCGCTGCACAAACAGTCTTTTGTACAGTTCCTTTTAACAGATGTACAAAATTGACTTGATACTCAGTACTGCTTTCAAAGCTACAGTGAGTAAAACCGTGTGGCAAATCGTAGTGTTTTCCGTTCCCCTGTGGTGTTTGTGGTCTGTTACCATGTGGCCCGTCTAAGTTTTATATCTGTGTGTCGTGTGGTCGTCCTGCGCTCTTATACTTCTCATGTTCTGGTATTTATCTCATTCTAAAACTGTTCGGGAACGGTTCATCTCTGCCCTGTGAGTTAGTATCGACACCTGCTCAAATGAGTAAACTGGCATCTGGTTTCGATAACGTCGGTTTCCATTAGCTTCCGAGTTTCTGTACTTTTGACAACTTGACTCTCCTGAGACAAGCAGCTGGCGAAGTTACTGTACAAGAACAGAGGAATTACAGACACAGTCGAGCAAAAGCCCATCAGAGCAGCCGTGTCCTGAGCACCTGCTGAAGTCGCCCCATCAAACACAAACCTGCACAAAAACTACGTCAATCGTTTGTGCTGCAAAAGGTTTTGTTTGTGCGATTCTGGTTCTTCAGATATTTGCAGTTTTATTTTCGGCCAATGACGTCGTCCAGAACCTCAGAATGTGAAACAGCCTCAAAACAGGCAGAACATTATAGAAAACGTTTGTATTTGGTTTGTGCTGTTTTGTGCTGTGACAGTTTCATTTGTGCGAGTTTATTTCTAAAATTATTCATTATTATTTCTGCAGTAATTATAGGAGGTCATTTCCACTCAGATGACGGCAAACTCCACAAAACTAGTGAAGAGAAACGATCTGAGGCTGTGGAAAAGTCTGTGTTATTCTATAAATATGAATCAAAAGACAGTTACAGACTTTTCCACAGCCTCAGATCGTTTAGCTTCACTAGTTTTGCAGCATTTTGCTAAAGTTGCTGCCGTCAGCTGAGCGGAAATGACGTCCTATAATTACCGCAGAAATAATAATGAATAATTTTAGAAAAAAAACTTCACAAATGAAAAATTGTCACAGCACAAAACAGCACAAACCAAATGCAAACGTTTTCTATAGTTCTCTTCCTGTTTTGAGGCTGTTTCACATTCTGAGGTTCTGGACGACGTCATCGACCCAAAATAAAACTGCAAATATCTGAAGAACCAGAATCACACAAACGAAACTTTTTGCAGCACAAACGATTGACACAGTTTTTGTGGAGGTTTGTGTTTGATGGGGCGACTTCATGGAGGCGTCTTGAGCTGTTTTTTATAAGAGTCGGTCGAATCTGCCTCACAGAAGGAGCAGCCCCCCCGTGTTTTAAAGTGAGTCTTTGGGACCATGAAGAGTCCCTGACCACGGGACGGGAGGGGCGCAGTAAGTCCCTGATGAGGCCCTGTTTATTTACAGCTCTGTAAGCTAAACCCACGGTTTTAAGATCAACACGGAACTTAACAGGAAGCCCGTGCGGTGGAGATAACAGAGGTGTGACCTGTGTTCGCCTGTTTGCTCCTGTTTATAACCAGCAGCCATGTTCTGCAGCCTCTTAAGTGTGGATGTGTTAAAACAAGTAAAAAGAGAATTATAAAAATCTAAATGAGCTTAAATAAAAGAGGGAACAATCATCTCAAGATCAGTATTTGATAAAACTGGTCTCAGTTTAGTGATATTCACTTGGCTGCAGTGACTCTCCAGAGACACTGATTTGTCCAACAGCGCTCCAACATGTGCAACACTGGACTGAGCTGCACATGAAATAAACTATTACCTCCAAGAGTAGCTGTTTCCTAATGCAAAATGAGCCACTGTAGAAAAGAATAGAGGAAAAATAAAATAAAACATATTAGTAACATTTTGGCTTTATATAACTGGAGTTACCCCTATGAACTAACATCAAGGACCATGTTGTCCACCCTCCTGTGGGCTCACCACCTGCAGAGGGGTTCATAGGGGGGGTCAGGTGCTATGAGTATTGGGCAGCAAACTGCCCCCAGCCGGATTAAGCGGGAGAAGATGGATGGATGGATAACTGGAGTTATAAGTCCATTCTTTGTCTTTTCAGGTGGAAGCTGGTGCCGATACAAGCGCGTACTCTGAAGTGAGTTTTGCCAGGAGCAGCAGCAGCAGCAGCGCCCCCAGGTGTCAGACAGGAGAAGGAGCAGGACAAACTGTTTTGTACTCCACCATCACTTCCCAGCAGCAGTGACAAAGAAAATGTTAAAGTTGAACTCGGGCACGTCTGAAGCTAAAGTCCATTTCTACACTCTATTCAGTGCAGTGAAGACTGCAGGGAGCGTTACATTGGAGAAACAAAACAGCCATTACACAAAAGGATGAACCAGCACAGACGAGAGAGCCAGAGTGGACCTCAGTCTGCTGTACATCTCCACCTTAAAGCCACGGGCCACTCCTTTGAGGACAGTGAGGTGCAGATCTGAGCCAGAGAGAAGAACTGGTTTGAACGTGGAGTTAAAGAAGCATCTTTGTTAAAAAAGAGAACCCTTCGTTAAACAGAAATGGAGGACTGAGGCACCACTTGTCTTCTATCTATAACTCCATTCTCAAACCAAAATCAAACCAAATTAAGAAAACAATAGGTGTAGCCAGGTCAGGTCCAGAGGTGTGAATAGCCCCTGATGATTCTGCTAATCTGACCCCACCCCCCAGTCTATTTCAATAGGGTGAGTTGATAACAGAAACTGTAAACAATAGGGTGAGTTTCTAAGTCATTTGGAGTAGCTCCTCCGTCTTGCAGGCAGATATAAGTCAGTGTCCTCCAGCGTCTGACCAGAACTGAAGAAGCAGCTCGGATGAGCGGCGAAACGCCTTCTATCAAAACTGTGGTCCAGTTAACAAATTTAACTCTACCCGTGGAAGGAGGAGGTGGAATTCTGTCAGGAGCCAAAAAAACGGCACAGATCAGTGTTTCCTCGGCGGAGATCTCACTGTGGCAGTGAGTCTGTCAAGGCAACAAACTAGTGTAGTGATGGGGGCAAGTTCTGAACTTCCACGTAAAACACCAATTTGCTTCAGACTGAAGAAGCTTAACACCACTTTAACCCATCTGACAACAGCCACGAGTCTAACAAACAAAACGCTCTGCCTGGTTCACTCATTAGTGTCTGGAAACGTTAGAAAACAACTTTATAAGCACCTCACACTTCCCTCTGCTGATTTCCCACTGCACAGGCCAAAGCCCAAAAGACTCGATCACCGACATCGTTTCTAATCCTGTTTATTTACAAGTGAATTGTATATTTTTTTAAACACGAAAAAATACATTCCCGAACCATTTTCTTTCAACAATTTTCAGTTTCTCTTCTTCTTCACCGTCAGTAGTCGATCTTCACTTGTTGCTTCTGGAGTCGGCGATCGAGTCTTTTGGGCTTTGGCCTGTGCAGTGGGAAATCAGCAGAGGGAAGTGTGAGGTGCTTATAAAGTTGTTTTCTAACATTTCCAGACACTAATGAGTGAACCAGGCAGAGCGTTTGGTTTGTTAGACTCGTGGCTGTTGTCAGATGGGTTAAAGTGGTGTTAAGCTTCTTCAGTCTGAAGCAAATTGGTGTTTTACGTGGAAGTTCAAAACTTACCCCATCACTACACTAGTTTGTTGCCTTGACAGACTCACTGCCACAGTGAGATCTCCACCGAGGCAACACTGATCTGTGCCGTTTTTTGGCTCCTGACAGAATTCCACCTCCTCTAGCGACGAACTTTAGCTTCAAACGTGCCCGAGTTCAACTTAAAGTCTCTTTTGTTATTGAGTTCCAAATAGTTTCTAGCTGTTCCCAGAGACTTGCTTTGGATCAGACTTTGGTGTGATACATTTTTGATTTAACTAAATCCCAGATGTGTTCAATGGGGACTTTGGCTTGGCCATTCCATCAGATCCAGCACTCCAGGGCCCTTTTTCTTGGTCAAGTAGTCTCTGTTGAGCTTGGAAGTACGTTTGGGATCATCTTGGTAAAAGAACCCACAAACAATCAGCTTCAGTCCCTACGGTGGTGGTATAATAAAGTTGTTAAGCACTGTAATACTCCCTACAACTGTACAACAGCTCACCCTTATGTAACAGATAATACTCCCTACAACTGTGCAACAACTCACCCTTATGTAACAGATAATACTCCCTACAACTGTGCAACAGCTCACCCTTATGTAACAGATAATACTCCCTACAACTGTGCAACAGCTCACCCTTATGTAACAGATAATACTCCCTACAACTGTGCAACAGCTCACCCTTATGTAACAGATAATACTCCCTACAACTGTGCAACAGCTCACCCTTATGTAACAAATAATACTCCCTACAACTGTGCAACAGCTCACTCTTATGTAACAGATAATACTCCCTACAACTGTGCAACAGCTCACCCTTATGTAACAAATAATACTCCCTACAACTGTGCAACAGCTCACTCTTATGTAACAGATAATACTCCCTACAACTGTGCAACAGCTCACCCTTATGTAACAGATAATACTCCCTACAACTGTGCAACAGCTCACCCTTATGTAACAGATAATACTCCCTACAACTGTGCAACAGCTCACCCTTATGTAACACATAATACTCCCTACAACTGTGCAACAGCTCACCCTTATGTAACAGATAATACTCCCTACAACTGTACAACAGCTCACCCTTATGTAGCAGAACCCTATGTCCTGTCAATCTTACCGTTTTTGCACTTTTGTCTTCCTTTTGTATATAGCTGAGATTTTTTATTACATATTTTTCTATTTTTTTATTAAATTACCATTTATATATTTTTTTACTCTACTGTATTCTGAATATCTGTAAATATACTGTACTGGTATCTGAATTTTAATGATAAATTGCCACGTCATGTCACTGAAGAGTGGTTTTATTTCTTGGTTCTAAGGAAGATGTTAAGCAGCTTTTCTGTATTTTACCAAAACAAATGACAGTTTATGCCTCTGTTTACTGTCGGCAGGGATCAGATTGGTCAAAAATAGGGACACCTGGAATATTTCTTGTATAAAACTGGGACAAATTGCTGGTTTTGGATAAATCTGCTGGGACAGGGGACACTGGGACTGTCCCGGGTAAATAGGGACTTCTGGTCACTCTATATTAGATCCATATTCCATTCGCTGTAGGCTTGGTAAGCATATTTGTCCATTTCAAACATTCAAATTGCAATTTAGATCAAATTTTGACTTTTCATTCATGCCTATAGGTGTACGTGAGAAATGAACAGCCTTTTGCTTATGGTAAAATAATGTAGGGTGCCCAGAATTCTCAGTTTGTGGCGGTTGGTAATAATAAAATTGTGAAACGTGTGAGTAATTAAGGGAAACTGTTACGCAGAGATCATTCATGACGAGCTTGAGTCACTAGAGTCACATTTTCTTTGTGGTTTGGTCATTTTTAAGCCGCTTTTTTGTATTTTACCTCAACAAACCCTGCAGATTTAGGCATTTAGGCTTCAAACAGAAACATGATGTCATGCGGTCATACAGGAAATCCTCAGGAAATGCTAAAGATAAAAGGCAGCGGTTAACCCGAAAACTACCGCTTCATGACAATAACACAACGAAACAGCATTTTGAGCTTCGGAGATGTGCCCAGACTAAGAATAGAGGTTTATTTAAACGTGTGAATGAAATAAAACACCAAAAACAAACTCCAGGTGTGTTTTTGAGAAGGTAACAATGTTCTAGAAAGAGTCTATTTTATGTAATACCTTTAAACTTGGGCTGGACATTTAAGTGATACTGAGAGGTTTTTGAATCAGCCAGTCCTCTGCCCAAACATGGACAGAGTTCAGACTTTGGAGGAAGAAATGTTAAAAGCCGAATGCACAGGTGTCAAACATGCGGCCCGGGGGCCAGGTCCGGCCCTCCAAGACCTTTAATCTGGCCCTCTGCTGATTTTCTATTAAAATATTTAAAATTTTCAGATTTTTCTGGTAGTTTTCTGTGCTGCAGAGCAGAGCAGGGTGTCCAGAGCTTCTGTGTGTGGTGCCTCCACCAGAGCAGCACAAATAATAATAATAATAATAATAATAATAATAATAATAATAATAATAATAATAATAATAATAATAATAATAATAATAATGCATCAGTTTTATATAGCGCTTTTCTGGACACTCAAAGACGCTTTACAGAGCATTATTTATTCACTCCAGACCCGGTGGTGGTAAACTACTATTGTAGCCACAGCTGCCCTGGGGCAGACTGACGGAAGCGAGGCTGCCGATCTGCGCCATCGGCCCCTCCGACCACCACCAACACTCACGCACACATCACTTTCATACTAGGCAATGTGGGTGATGTGCCTTGCCTAAGGACACAACGACAGTTTTTTTGCAACTGACGCCCCCCTGTGGCACCTGGAATTCCTTGTGGTCTCCCATCCAAGTACTAACCAGGCCCGGCCCTGCTTAAAGACTTTCCTCTTTCCAAACGCTCTTAAAGGACGATCATTTTGACTGTGACCGTGACCCTCATCAGCAAAATGTCAAAAATGAGAAAAGTGGAGCTGAGTGCAGGATTTTCCAAGGAAAATGAACTAATTCTTATTTGTTCAGGGAGGTGAATGGGAAACCTGTGCTCGATGTGTTTGCAACAAGTGGCGGTGCTCAAGGAAAATAAGATTAAACGTCAATACGAGACACGGCGAAAAATACAATAACTTGAACGGAGAATTGAGAAGACAGAAGATAAGAGCGAAGAGGTTAGTGATGCTGCTGTGAAAGCAAGACACCTGACCTAGCACAATATTATAATCTTTTATAAAATAAAGAAAAAGATTTCTGTAACAGATTTGTGTTTCTCTGCATAAATATTTGGACTTATTACTATTTTGGGGGTAAATATGCCGTGGGTTTTCTGCTCCGGCCCCTTTGGGATCAAAGTAGGTTGGACCAAAATGAGTTTGACGGCCCTGGCCTAATGTTTTCATGTTAGGGTTAAAAGACTCTTACAGTTGGAGAGAAGTCAGGAGGACTGTAGAATCTGATGCGATGTACTGGACCCTTTGTCCGAGCGATTCTCCAGTCAGAGAGTGAAGGACACTTGAGTGGATTTTGAGGAGTTTTATGCTGAGTTCTATTGAATGTCGGAAGTCGGTAAATCCAAGTCACTGCAACAGTAGTGAAAATATGTATGCCTGAGAAAGTTTAATGTTTATTTTGTTAGCTTATGTCGTTAACGTCGCTAACGCTAGCTCCTGCTAATAAATAGAGTCTGTTATCTAACGTTAGCTGTCGGCGACTCAGTTATAGCAGTTTGACTCTAACACGCTCAGACTGCACTGAACCAGCCTGAGAACTCCGAGTTGGTTCCTTTGCACTTTCCCGAGGCAGAGCTCTGTTTTCTCCGAGTTCTGAGCGTAATAGAACGCAGCATTAATGTCCTTTCTTGTATCTTTCTGTTTAATTTTGTCTGGTTATCTCCATAAACATGTTTAAATCATATTACTAACTGAAATATAACTGTCAGAGCGAGAACAGAGAATCAGTGTATGAACATCAGCCACATAAAATATGTAAATTAGCATCTGTGCATTTACACGATTAAAGAACAATTAAACAACTACCGTATTTTTCAGACTATAACTTGCTCTGGAGTATAAGTCGCACCAGCCAAAAAATGCACAATGAAGAAGAAAAAACAAATATAAATCTATAAGGACTATAAGTAGCACTTTTTTTTATTCAATTTGCAGAATAACCAGATCTGAAACCTGCTTTTAAACCTGGTTCCGGCGGATGTGGGCAGCCTTAATGAGCACAGTAAGTGAAATGCCTTGAGATATGAGCGAATACGAAGTGTCAATGTGGGCAAAACGGGACGTGAAAGCTGCAGGACGCGGTGTAACTCGGCATGTAAAGTGAGGGTTTACTTCATTGTTGTCAGTCACTTTGGCACCTCCTCACACACACAATGCGATTTGGTACTTTTGGAATACAAAACAGAACAGAAGTCCACAATACGTGAAGGGATAATTAAGTTAGTGTCCAGACGTCTCCATTTACCCGGGACAGTCCCAGTTTTGAGCCCTGTGTCCTCTGTCCCAGCAGATTTATACAAAACCACTAAATTGTCCCAGTTTTATACAAGAAATGTCCCTATTTTTGACCAGTTTTATACTTGCCAACAGTAAAGAGAGGCATAAATTGTCATTTGTTTCGGTAAAATACAGAAAAGCTGCTTAAAAATGGCCAAAACACAAAATTTTCCTTAATTACCAAAAACGTGCACTTGTTTCACAATTTTATACTGTATTTTCGGACTATAAGTCACTCCGGAGTACCAAAAAAATGCACAATGAAGAAGAAAAAACATGGATAACTTTTTGGGGTAAATTTAGTTTATAAAATCAGAGATCAAGAACCAACATTTCATACTGAAAGGAAAGTTATAGAAGTTATAGTAATAAAAACAACCGAATAGAGAAGAATCCGTGTATCATTTGTTCGTTCGTTTTCAATATAGAACCAAAAATAAGGAAACTAAAAAAACAACAACTCTTTTCTTTGTTATTTGTCTCTAAAACCAAAATGAAAAAACGGATAACGATTTGTTTTTCTCATGTTTAATTCATACGTATAATGTAAAATAAACACACGTGAGGAAACACTGACTTTTTACTTTTAAAGAACGTCTCAAACTGGATTAACAGCGCAGTTTTTTGGACTGGAGTCATTATTTGCAGAGGACAATTTCTATGGATAATGTGGATCAGACGCTGCACTTTAAACTTACCACTTTACAGGAGGTGATGTAATAAAGTCTTTATTTTCACTCTATCCCGAGTTTGTTTGTTGCGTCTCTGTGTCCGTCGCTCCTCTGCCCCTGACTCTGTTTTATCGTCTGTTTCTGTCGCGTTGTTGATGTTCGGTGGTTCTGATCTGACTCTGACTCCACACGTGAGGAGCTCGGGAAGAAGAAATCGCAGCCAAAATCAGGCAAATTCTCCTGTGGTGTGTGACGGCCTTAACAGAAACTGTAAACAAGTGTGTGTGTGTTAGTTCCTCCTTCTCGCCTGTCTCCTCCTCCTCGCCCTGTCTCCTCCTTCTTGCCTGGCTCCTCCTCCTCGCCCGGCCTCCTCCTCCTCGCCTGGCTCCTCCCCGGCTCCTTCCCCACCTGGGTAGCTGTGGTCATACCGAACTGGCCCACTGGCCTGGACATCTATAGCCTGTCCGTCCATGGGAGTGGATCTCTCCTTCACTGTAGTTCTCCCCGAGGTTTCTTCTTTTTCCCAGGACTCTGGGTTTTTTGGAGTTTTTCCTTGCTGAGAAGGAGGGTCTAAGGACAGGGGATGACTGGACCATGTTTCATTTGCTGCTTTACATGAATGTTGTTTATTCCTGTTTTGATATGTCTGTGTGTATGTTTTACTCATCAGAATCTTGGAACGCCCTTAGAGGCAACTGTTGTTGTGATTTCGGGCGCTACAAAAATAAATTGAATTGAACTGAATTGAATAGTTTCAGAGTAGTTTCAGTGTAGCTTCTCCCTTCAGGCAGATTTAAGGCAGTGTCCTTCAGTGTCTGACCAGTTGACAAATTGAATTTCTCCTTTGCCACTCTTATGTTAAATTAATAATAGTAAAATTATGAAGTAAATTAAATAAAGTTTTGTTTTTGAAAAGACTAAATCAAATCAAAAATCGAGGAAAAAATGTTAAAGAATAATACATAAACACACAAATAAAAAAGAATAATGTAATGTTGACCTGAAATAATTTCAAAAACAGAACAAACAGAAGGCCTTGTTCCTCTTTTGAGCAGCTAAATCTGATTTTACAGGAAGAGGCTCGGTGTGTGTTTCGAATTAAGGTGAGAAATCTGACAAAAGCAAAAGTACGTGAGCTCTCAGTCGATAGAAAACTAACATCGCCCTATGACAAGATCCAAACATCTACACTCAGGTAACAAAAATGCCTAAAATAATACAACTCTCCTCTTACTTTTGTTCTGTGGTGGGTGAAATACTCAATTTTGTTGCTTAACTAAAGGTTCAGATACAGAAGTGAAAGATTATGCAAGTAAAAGTGTCACATGGAAAAATCGATTTAAGTAAAACTACCTGTTTAAAAACGTACTTAAATTAAACATATTTAGCTGAGTTTTAGTACAATTAAAGGATGAAATGCAGTGATTCTGATTGTGAGTTTTGTGGGTTTTAAGAGATTCAATTGATTTGTTCATTTTTCTGGCCGTTTTGTGTTTTTGTGTGTTTGGTTTGCTCAAAGCTGGGATGGAAAATCTAATTAAATGTGCTAAAAAATAAGTCTAGGAACATTTCAGCAGGTCTCAAACCATAAGGAAAAGTTCTTTTTACTTTTCAGTCCAGATCTAAAATGTCGTGGAGTAGAAAATACAGATACTTTCTCTCAAATGTGGTGAAGAAAAAGTAAACGATAGCTAAAAAAATGTACCTCAGCATTGTACTCCACGGCTTTTGTTCAAACTGATAACTGCAGAAAGGGGTTGGAAGTAAAGCGAAACTGAAAAAAAACGCAATGTTACTTAGCTTTAAGCATCAGTGTCTGAGTGGCCCGTCTGCTCAGAACATTGCACCTTCCCATTTTAGCTCGAAAAACAAAACAGAGTTCATCCTTTATTCCGACATCCCGTCATTCCGACACCTTTTATGTTGCCATTCCGACAATTTACTCATGAGGCAGCGGCGCGAGGAGGCGCGTTGGTTTAGACCTGCTTTTAGTCCTGATTTAGTCCTGGTTTAGACCTGGTTTTAGTCTTGGATTAGACTTGGTTTAGACCTGGTTTAGTTCTGCTTTAGACCTGGTTGTAGTCCTGATTTAGACCTGGTTTTAGTCCTGATTTAGACCTGGTTTAGTCCTGATTTAGACCTGGTTTTAGTCCTGTTATAGACCTGGTTTAGTCCTGATTTAGACCTGGTTTTAGTCCTGGCATAGACCTGCTTTTAAACCAGGACTAAATCGGGTCTATACCAGGACTAAAACCAGGACTAAAACCAGGACTAAACTAGATCTGAAACTAAGCCAGGACTAAAATCAGGACTCAAACCAGGTCTAAAACAGGACTAAACCAGGTCTAAACCAGGTCTAAATCAGGACTAAACCAGGTCTAAACCAGGATTAAACCAGAACTAAACCAGGACTAAACCAGGTCTAAACCAGGACTAAACCAGGTCTATAACAGGTCTAAACTAGGTCTAAAACAGGACTACAGCAGGATTTATCCAGGACTAAACCAGGCCTTCAGTCCGTGAAAATCTGCTCCTGAAAAGAGCTCAGTCCAAACTTAATAATCACATGTCGAATGGCAGGATGCTGGAAAAAAAGCGAATGTGCCGCCGCTCCGACCACGGGGGAAAAACATATCGCAGTGCAGGACGTCTGAGAACAAATGGACACACGACACTCCCACAGTTAGACGCCAGTGTCGGGATGGCGGCCTGTAACCTTGAAAAACATGTCGACTTCTACGTTCCTCCTGAAAATCTCTGAATAATTCCTCTGTTCGGTCTCTTTCTCTGTGAATTTTGCCAGACGTGTGACCAGACTGTGTTAAATTTGCAGTTTCAGAATGACGAGCATCTCTTCCACAGCTCTTCTCCTCAGTGTCGGTGAGTTGATGTTTAGTCACATTTTCACCTCCACAGATACGATAAAATACCTTTCAGCGCTTGTATTCCTGCAGGTATATGGTGTGTCTTGGGCTCCGAGTCAGTTGAAGTCCAGTCTGGGCAAAGTGCCGCTCTGCTGTGCTCAAACTACACCAGTAATCCCTCTACAATCTTCTGGTATCGAGCCGTGAGGAGGTTCACGCTCAGAACGATTTCAGGCATCACCAGCCCCTCTGAGCCGCTTCCGTCTGCGGACCCCAGATTTACAGTGACGTCCAACTTGACTCACATCTTCTTCCAGATTAAACCGGTGAACGCTTCAGACACTGGGCTGTATTTCTGTGGCTACAGTTCGACTTTAGGGCTCGTCATCAAAGAAGCAACTTATCTGGATGTCAAAGAAGGTACATTTGAAGACGCACTCTGTAGGTTTTCTGGTGGGGGCTCATCACCTACTAGTCGGGTGAACAAATGTCCGTTTTTTCCCCAGACATTTTTTTTATAAAGCGATGGAAATGTCCAGGTTTTCATTACCTTTCATTGGGCCATTAAAGTGACCGGCATTAGGGTACTGTAATACATTTTATTTATAATATATTTTAGTTATTAGGCACCTTTCTGGACACCCAAGCTCACCTTACAACAACATAAACAAAACAAAAAAAAGTAAGATTTTGTAGCTAAAATGTTCTAAAATGTTTTTCTTGCTCTGAGCTCTCTTGCCTTTCCACAGATCCGACTTAAAACTTTGCCTTGAACTTGTCACCTGCGTCTTTCCAAGGAGATAGACAGACTATGCACCACTTAATGTAAAAAACAAAAACAAAAAAACAACTCCACAGAGAAAAGCCGGTGGCAGATCCTCCACCAGAAAAGCTCCAGGGTGCTTCTAAGACTTCTGTAGATGTTTTACAATGATAAGTGTATTTTTCCCACAGCGAACACAGGAGTGATTGACAAACGCATGTTGGTTCTGGTTCTGGGAGGTCTTAATCTCTTTCTAATATTGGTGGTGATTGGTTTGGCTCTAAAGAACAAGAAGCTCCAAGGTATTTAAACTTCCTACTTTTATTTTTGATTGATTATTGTTATTTGAAGACTATATTATCCATTTAAAGACTACTGTGTTTTTCGGACTATCAGTTGCACGCAAAATCCTTTCGTTTTCTCAAAAATCGACAGTCACTTTATGTAGTAATTCTGGTTGTGTTTACTGACCTTGAACTGATTTTATGTGGTACACGGGGCTCAAAAATCTGTCAAAATGTTTTAGATTTAGATATTGGTGTCAACAAGTCGTTCAAAGTTAAACTGTGAGTTGCGACATTAGTCTCACTTAATGCGCTTTATAATCCAGAAAATACGATATATTTGTGAATTTAAAACAACTGCCATCTGTATTATTGTTCAAACATAATTAATTGATCAAATATCTGAATAAAACGTATTTTTTTTAACACTTCCATGTGCTCTAGCTCATAACCGAGGACTGACTGGACAACCCGAGGTAAATGGACAATTGAGTCTTGTCAAATTTGTCTCGAATCAAAAACATTTCGATAACTGACAAAGCGCGTTTTCACTTCCCAGGCCGAGAACTCAGAAAATCTCAACTACGCAGCTGTGAGTTTCATTCGCAAACCCTGATCCACCCGTGTGAGATGTCAAAACGAGACGGAGACATCTTCAAACGCAGTCGTGAACCAGAGAAGACAAGAACGACAGACGCCTTGACCTGTTTTTTTTTTACGCTATTTTTATACACAGACCCTGCATATTTAAACCGAGTTTTTCTCTGCAACTGAAAACTGGATCAGAGAGTGTTTTCTACCGATTCATGACATCACAAGGTGGAGCAGAGCATTTTGAGCTTTGGAAGTATGAAGGTGGTGCGCGTGTGAGGGCTGGATCGGCATGAGCACTTCCGTCAGTCTGCCACCACCGGATATGGACTGAATAAACAACGCTCTCAAAATAATGAAGCATCTTTGCGTCTTACGTTTTTACTGTAGCCACGAACACTTCCAAGGAACAGTTCATCACATAATCCGTGTGAGGAGAAACTTTCCTGAAGCAAGACCAACGAAGGGTCAAAAAGTATTAGGAACACACCCGTAAAAATGGTGTGACACATATTTGATAAGTGGAAGTAACGGGAAATGCGCCGGAAGAGGACTGGAGGATTTGTATCTTCCTGCGTTTCCTTATTGATGTAGATTTTCTTTAGGATCTGAGCCAGATGGTGGAGAGTCACAAGCGACCGGAATAATTTTATTACCAAAACACCTCCACACATTCACAGTCAGTGCAAGAGGTACATTTATTTATTTATTTATTTTTTTAAAGTTAACTTAACATTAACCTTTCTTCCTGGTGTGTTTATAGCTCAAAAAATACCTAGAAAAATGGCAATCTGACTGCCGCCTCTCCACAGATCTGACCTGTAACTTGGTCTGGTTCGGGCTCCATGATGGAAAAGATTAAATACAAAAACGTTAATTTGGAAACAGAAAAGTTACACTTGTTCTGCTACTGATTTGTGTTATTTTATATTTTAGTTTTATAAGTAAAAAAAGGACGTGTGATAAACTGTTTGTAGATTCTGTCCTGCAAAATGAATTAAAAATATAATTAAAAAACACTTTTTTCAGTGTTTAAAGTATCCCGTCCTATTCCTTTATAATTCCTCGTCATATTCTCAAACACAGGAACACCTCAGGTCCTCAGGTCATCGCGTGAACATCAGACCAGCTCGGGTATTTCATGACTCACTACCGCCCCCGTGTGGCTCCATTTTTGCTGTTGAGGAAAGGGGTTCGTTTAACAGGACTAAAGGAGGTAAAACGTGTAAAACTCTCGAACTGAAGTCGACCGACGCCACGATTGTTCTCGCAGATAAAGCAAAAATACTACAGGGGAGAATGTGAGTGCCCCGTGTCCATCTCTACAGGGGACATGCTGGTGTGTGGCTCTTCCCTCATCACTGGGATTCTCAAAGTGTTATTTTCATTTATTCATGTTTAAAAAGTTTGAGAGCTATGAAAAATCCTGTTTTCACCTCGCTTGTCTTGCACTTGTGACTGATGCATGTTGGGTTAAAGCAGGTGTTGGGGTAAATCACGAGGCTGAGCTGTTCTGCATAACTGCTGCTGTATTTCATGATTGTACCGAGGTCATGTGAAGATAAAGGCTCTGATCACAGCTGTGAGACTCACAGACTCACTGTGTGTCCAGACAAATGCAGGATATTCCAAACTATCTAACGGCAAACTAACTAAACAGGACGAGAGCTACTGACGGGGATGAAGTCATGACTTGTTGGCCAGATAACACCTCAGATGGAGTCTGACTGGACTGTGCCACGTGCCAAGAGGCCTGTGCACCAACGAAGAGGCGCCAAGTCTAAACCCTGGTCTCCTCCCACTAAAGTTTGCGTATAAAAGTCATTGTACAGGCGTAAATATTCAGTCTCTGCACAGAAATGTCGGCACAGGCTCCATGTTCAAGTGTGGCTTTCTAATAGTTGAATAAGTAAATTATCTGGACTTCATTTCTGTTTCAAGTGCAATTTTTATCTAAGCAGAAACTAACGAACACAAGAGGAAAAGGCTGTGGCCCTCAGACCCGTTGTTTTGGCCCTCAGGCATCCAAGTCAACTGGCCCATACTACTTTTTACTGCATGTTTTATTTTTTTTTTCAACCTTTATTTAACCAGGAAAGTCCCGTTGAGATTAAAAACCTCTTTTTGAAGGGAGTCCTGGCCAAGAGGCAGCAGTGAATTCACACAGTTACAATATTACAGACAAATGAACCTCAGTTATCCACTCGTCTGCACTTTACAGCGTTCCATTCTGTACAGTAGTGAGACCCGGTTTACTTTACTCTTATTTTCTTATCTTCTTATCACCAGTGCAACTCCATTCTCTTTGTAAATTTTGTACATACACTTATTCACTTTTTATATTATTATTTTTATTATTATTTCTATTTTTTATTATTGTTTATGTTGATTTCATGCAGACTTTTTTCCTTTTTAGCACTAAACTGTCCTGGAGCTACTGTGTCTGTTGAATTTCTCCACTGCGAGATCAATAAAACCCTATCTTATCTTATCTTATATCTTATCTTAAAATGTTTTTGAAATCTACCTTGATGAAGCAGATGCCGTGAGTCCTTTTGAGGGTCTGAGCCTGAACAAAGGTCTGGAGGGTCATTCAGACCTGTTATAAATGCACAGATTTGACTAATTCACCGTTTCGAGCACCAGTCTATGACCCTCGATCGGCCTCACGCTGCTCTGTGTTTTATTCAATATGTGGTCCTTGATGAAAAAAAGTTTGGCCACCCCTGGGTTATATTATACAGGTGAGGTCTGGAGCCGCAGTCATAAACAGGAAGTCAACAGACCTGTTTCTAAAGATATCAGACGTTAATACTAAAAATAGAAAAAAGTTTGCCCTCCACAGATCTGTACCAAGCTGTGCTGTTTGACACTTGGCACTAGCCCGGACATCCTTTATGTGGCCTGCATGAGCGCTCACATCAAGATGAAACGCCCGCCCCTCCGCAGCCAACTTAAAAGCAGCGAGAACCCTCCATTTCCACTGACGCACTATGAACAAGTTCGTTACAGCGGCTCTTCTTCTGACCAGCTTCAGTAAGTCTCACCCAACATTTGAACGCATTTATCATCACTTAAAGCTAATTTACTACTGTAATCATTTTGGTTTCAGGCTGGAGCTCTTGGTCTATCGTGGTGAGCGTCAAGCCTGGTGAAGATGCAGTCTTGCCATGCAGGAAAGTCAAAGAAGAAATGTTTTGGGCCAGTTTACTCGACGATCGGAACTATACATGTATCGCCGCCACCACCACCACCGCCTCAATATGTCAAGGAATGAAAAAAGATGGAAGATTTGAAATTAATGTCGGCTCTTCTTTTGTCAATCTCACCATCAAGCGTGTCAAAATGGCCGATCGTGGTTTCTACTTTTGTGTCTTTAATTTTTTTAATTCTGGAGACGTTAATGTCGTGCAGTTAAATGTTGAAGATAAGATTTAACTTTTTTTTTACTCATTTTATGTTCATATTTGGCTTCTTTTTACATTATTTGCTTTCCTCCTGTGGCATTTTATTCCATTTCTTAATTCTGTAACTTTTTAATTATGTGAAAAATAGTGTTCCCCAAGGATGGGATCTGGCTCCCAAGTTTTTCTTTAAACGGAGAGACTTTATAGGGAAATAAAAGCCTGTGCACATCTAACAAAATGTATTATGTTCTTTAAAGATGTTGAAAATCACAACATGCAAGACCCAAAAGAGAATACCGGATGTGATGGTATGGTTTAAACATGAAACACAAATATATTTTGGTAATAGTGTTAACGTCTGTAAACCTTTATGTATCTTTATAGACACTTTGGTGTTATGGATAAGCTTAATACTTGGAGGTCTGTGTGTTCTTCTTATACTTGTCATAGTCGGGTTTGCTCTTAAAATCAAGAAAATTCAATCAGGTATGTGACATTTCATTTATTTATTTCATCAATTTGTTAAATACTTACTGACCACAAACTCTACTGCAGCTCAAAGTCAAGAAGCCAATGCATCCAGCAAGGTACATTTGAAGCCAGTATATTTTATAAAAAGAGGACGCATGTTTGTGACTTAATGCTTTACCTTACAGGACGAGGTAACGGAAGAACTCAACTACGCAGCCGTGAATTTCCGGCCAAAAGGAAGAGGCACCAGAAGGGCCTTAGATATTGATCCAAATGTCATTTACGCTGCCACCAGATAAATAAAATGTGTTTATTTTGGACCATTTCATTGTTTGAATCGCCTGTAGTGTAAAGGTTACTGTGGTTTACCACACAGCACATGTGCATGTTTCACTGCCTCTGACAACTTTCCATTGAGGTGCAAACAAAACCACACGCACATTGTGCATCAACACAGCAAGTGTATTGAAAATATTTTCATTTTCATTAAAGTTAGGGTCAGTCTTAAGGTCATCCCAAAAATATATTTAGAATATATATATGTAAAAACATACTTTCCCAAAATAAAAGTGAATACATCAAGTACTTTATCAAGCAATTTTATATTTAAACAGTCTGTACTGAGACGAGCATTTGCATTTTAAATCTTCAGAATGCAGTTTTCTGACCAGGCCAAGCAACAGACGCATTCACGTATCGAGTTTGTGCTTTAAATGCACTCCCCTCATCACGGGTTTGTGCTTCTAATAAAATGCTGCTCTTCATGTACTCCAGCGTGCTACAAAAACTATGGCGTGCGTGCGGAAGTACAGTGTCGTGGTGCCAAAATGAGAAAAAAAACCAAAGTATTTATCGGAAGAATTTTATTAATGTCCGTGGCACAAAAACACTGTTCCCTGTTTTTAACAATGACCAAAGCTAATACATAAGTCATCTGCATGCACATTTATGTTCAATGCTAGAAACTTAGGATGTCATATTGAAGAACTTTGTCTGAATGAGGTTAAGTTATAAAATGTGAACAATATATAAATCATTACATGTCCTTGTCTTTTACTTACCTGATAATTCCAGATTTCACAGCCTCCAGTTTCATGAGTCCTTTACCCAAACTGCAGACTGTGTGTTTTTACCATGGGCAGAAGGTTGAGCATAACTTAAGCTGGTGATTGATTTATGAACTTTAAAGTCAGGACGGCTCGACAAAACGCTTGATTTTCAAAACACATTTTACTGCAGCCAACAGAATATCGAAGCATTTTATGGAAATATAATCGTCAAGATAAAACAGAGGCTATGATGTGATTAGCGGGAACGTCTTAACACCTTCGTTTTTTTCTTTTGTCAAAAAGTTACGCGTTTACAACCAAATGAACGCTTTTTAACGTGCAGATTCACTGGTATTATTAAAGAGGATTCAGTCCAACTATATATACTGTTACATTGTTCGCCTATTTATACAGTAGGAGACACTAGCTCTTTCGTTGTGATAGAAATAAAAGCGACAACATGAGGCAAGTATTAAAATACTACAACACATTGAAAACCTAAAATTCTTGAAGCGTAAAACTAAAAAAACAATTCCTAAGTAAAATAACATGAACGTCCACAATTCATTTCCTGTACGTCAGCGATAACGCGCTGCGCCGCAGAAATGGGAGGATTTTAGTCGCGTACATCAAGGGGACGAGCGCCGACGCAGTCGAGAGACGGCGATCCTGAAAAAAAGAGCAAACCACAGAAATGTGTAAATACTGCGAACAGGGCGCCGATGCATGTGTACTTCAGCGAGAGAAGAGCACGACTTATGGATGGCGCTTAAGGACGCATCCCCTGGGTTCCAGCCTAAGTAGGAAAACGCAGGGTTATAGTCGTCCCGTAGCTCGGGCCTCTCACCTTGGTTAATAGGCATATCGAGCAGTGGGCGGCGGGGGCAGTTCAGCGTAGGGGTCCCTGTTGTATCCGGGGGCAATGCGGGAGCGGTCGTAGCTGTAGCCGTTAGATGAAGGCGGGACGGGGGCAGTGGGCGGGCGTCTGATGGGACTGCGATCTCGGGGGTAGTATGACGACGGAGGAGGCGGAAGTGGCCGACGCTCGTACGGATCTCGGGCGACGGGAGCGGGCGGCGGAGGGGGAGGAATGGGTGCTCGCTGGTCATCATATGCTGAGGCGTAGGGGCGCGCTCGGTACTTCTCATAGTAATCTACCACACTGCTGTACCTATCCCTCTCATTGTCGTAGGGACGCTCACCGTAAAGGGGCCGTCTGGGGGGAGGAGGGGGCAGTGGGGGAGGTGGGGGGTAACTCGGGGGGCCATAGCGGCCTCTCATGTAAGGTGGGGGGATATCAGGCCTGTCTGGATAACGTGAAGGCCAGTAGTCAGGAGGTGGAGGAGGGGGGTACTCGTCAGGCCCCTCGTGCCGGGGTCGGCTCTTAGAAATCTGCACATGGATGTGTTTGCCTGTTGACACAACGCACAGTTAGGCATGACAGACAATCATTTTTATACACAAAATCGTCCATACCAGCGCTCACCTTGGAATTCTGTGTTGTCCAGATCCTTCAGTGCATCCATTGCCTCGTCATAATTGGGCATGTGTACAAAAGCAAAATTTTTGACGATGGCACACTCTGAAACGGTGCCATACTCCTCAAAGAGAGCGAGGAGCTCCTCGTCACATCCCTTCTCTACATTGGCCACATGCAGTTTGACTGGACCCTGGTTCTTGCCGTGGCTCGCCTCCACATTCATGGGAGTACCGTGCAGCACATAATGATGCAGGCTCTTGATGGCTTTTGTGGCGGCTTTGCGGTCGTCCATGTGAACAAATGCAAAGTTCTTGATGATGGAACATTCCATAACACAGCCATACTGCTCGAAGAGTTCTTTGAGCTCATCCTGGGTTGCCTCTGTGGACAGGTTTCCCACAAATATCTTCACCATGCTGCCCTGTCTGCAGAAGAAAAACAGAAACTAACTTAAGCAGAAGAAAAACAGAAACTAACTTAACTGGAACAACTGGAACCCGTCATTATTAAAATGGATCAAACATTTCAAGGTGTCAACTTTAGCAGCACTAAATGTGGTGTCAACTGAACTAACTCTTGTTAGTTCAGTTGACACCACAGAAATAATAAAAATAGTTTTAGTCTAGATCCTGAATTCACATGCAGCTTAGGGTGACACCAGTGCCCACCGGTTTCTGGTGGTTGGTAAAAAAGATTGTGACTCAAGTGCATAATTAAGGAAAACTGTTATGCAGAGACCACTCATGACACGCGAGTCAGTATAGTCACATTTTCTTTGTGTTTTGGTCATTTTCAAACAGTTTTTATGCATTTTACCGAAACAAATGACAATTTATGCCTCTCTTTACTGTTGGCAGGGATCAAATTGGTCAAAAATAAAGACACCCAAAACATTTGTTGTATAAAACTGGGGCAAATCACTGGTTTTGGATAAATCTGCTGGGACAGGGGACATGGGACTCAGAACTGGGACTGTGCCGGGTAAATAGGGACGTCTGCTCACTAAGCAGCAGAACCTCCGGGACAAATAATTAAAATATCTAAATTAAAATAGGCACCAAGACTTTTATATTTGAAAAACTTTCAATTAAAAATGGGAAATAGAAATCGAAATCCGTTTTTTAGTTTGCCCCTAAAACGAAATAATGAAATAAACGGTTTTCTCATACTGTTTTTAATCGAAATGAATAAGAACAAATGGTAGGCGGACCACAAAGCCTCCGCGGCGAAGGGAAGGCTTGAATAACGCAAAATGGCGGAGGGTCATTGAGCTCACGGCGCTAAATAAATCCCCACGAGCACATCACGTTTTAAATACATTATTTAGACTAATTTACGTATCCTAAATGTACTGAAGCAGATTATCGCGTGTATACTTCGGACTAAATGACCGATTATGAGCGATTTGAGCAGATCCGGGGTCAGACAAAGCGCATGAGCTCCGCGGCTTTACCGAAAATCGAAGCACAACATCAACAAACATTAACAAACATCAACAAATATTATAATGGACAGATGAAAAAAAAACACAGAGTAAAGCACTTTTGGTACCTAAATGAACCAGTCTGCAGAATGTAGGTTACTCAGGCCTGTCGTCGTGCACCAGCGCCGCTCCTTTGTGCGAACTGTGGACCGAGAGGGACGCACTGCACTTCCGGTCTGCTCCGGGGTCAGCGCGCCCCCTGCTGACCGGAAAACAGACATGCGCACTGCAGCCACACTGCGAAAAAACTTAACATATAAACACTTAAATCTATCAGAAAATGACTTAAAAGTAGTGAAATGATCTTGCTGCATGGACAGATATTTTTTCTTGACAAGTTTTCTTAAAATAAATGACCTCTAGACTAGAATGAAGCAGTGGCAGAGATAGTAAGTAGATAATAAATCTGAAAAGATTTTGACCGTTTTGAAAATCTGAAAACGTGAATAACCCGATAGAAGTTTTCGTTTTTTAAGCTTATTTGGAATTACAAAATAAAGATATTTTATCATTTTACCGCAGGCATGGACTAAAGCTGCATTGTTCTTTATTTTAGAGGTGTTTTTTCAGTGATATTTTTTGTAAGGCAACATTTCTTTTTCATTGCTTAACAATAACATAACATAAACTCTTACCAGTCTGACCAGCCCACATAGACTGTATAAAAAAGTCATATATACGGTCTATGCCTGCGCGTCAGAACAATGTTATTTACTGCTTTTTTAAATTCTATTTTATATGTTTAAATAAAGAAATACAATCAATGTTATATTATTGAGTTAAGCATTTTGACCCGACCCTCCACAATATTTTATGTTTCTGATGTTGCCCCAGTTCCGCTAGAAGTATTTTTTAACAGTACGTGCTGTGAAAAAGTTTTTTGTTTTTTTTAACCCTCGTAGCCTATAGGTCTATTTAAAACAATATAAAATAGACTGAAATTCGACATTTTATTAATATATACACTTTAATATAGTTTCTGACCGTTTAATAATTTAAGAACGTTGTTTCTGACAATTTAAGAACAAAAATCTCTCCCGCCACAAGGGGGCGCTGCAGATCCACAGCAAAAACCCCCACTTCCCGCGGCCCCGTGGAAAAAAATAATTACCCCACCCCATGAATGTATCATCTTTTCTTTTCTTTTTTCATTTATTTTATTGTATTTTATTGTATTTTATTGTATTTTTTTTATTTATTTATTTATTTATTTATTTATTTATTTATTTATTTATTTATTTATTTATTTATTTATTTATTTATTTATTTATTTATTTATTTATTATTTTTATTTTAGAGATTTTGTTATAGTTCTATGCCCCACCCCTGCCGTAGGTGATAAAAGATTAGTTTTGCGTAAATACAGTTGACTACACACACTCACACATCAATATTTCCGTGTAGACGAGCAGGTGGCAGAAGGAAAAAATACTAAAGCATGAAAGAAATAATGATCCTACAAAAATAAACCTTGACGAGATTCAGTGAGTTCATTGAGTTTGAGTTTTATAGAGTTTTATATAGAGTTTTATATCAGTTTTTTCTTCTTTTTTTATTTAAACGGCGATACAATAAATTCTTGTAGGTTAATGGCTAACAGTAAGATGACTCCTCAGAGACAGCCCGCGGTTGCTTCATGTGCAACTTGGGAAATTCCCATAATAGAACACTGCATTTACTGTCCTCTCGTAAAAAATAACCACATTATAATAAAAACTTGATTTTAAAAAACTTATACGGCCTACAAAATATGACCTAATTATTAAAGTTGGCTGAGATTGATCGAAAAGCCTGTAGAGTAACCCAAGAATATTTGTTTATAATGTTTCACTGCATTTGTGATACGTTCGTACGATACAAGTTTGGCCTGGGATGGAAATAAAACACTTAAAAATATGAAACTAAGTGAGTTTATTTTTAAGTAAAGCTACATTTACCAAAAACTGGACTTGAAATAGGCCTGTCCTGTTATATTATTTGACGCTGAAGGTTTCGGTTTGTGGAATTTCCCAGCGGCAGTGAAAGCAGCGGTAGGTCTTGTGAGTCTGACGAAAAGGGGCTGTGTTTCTTGCACAAAACCTCTTTTTATTTTCACTGTCGCACAGCACCGTTAGTTTCCGCAAAAGCAGAAGTTGTGGTCTCATCCAGCGCCGAGAAAAAAACTACTTTTCAGGTAAGAAAAATGCCGCAGATCTTGTAATTCACTTTGTTTGCAGCAGAAAAGTGCTGTGGTTATGGTGACCAGAGTCTCCAAACTGAGACACACTCGGGATGGTTGGTATAAACAAAATTGTGAGAAAGCTCTAGTTTAGTCCTGGTTTAGTCCTGGTTTACACCTGGTTTAGACCTAATATAATTCTGTTTTAGCCCTAGTTTAGGCCTGGTTTACACCTTGTTTACACCTGGTTTAGGACTAATATAGTTCTATTTTAGCCCTAGTTTAGTCCTGGTTTAGACCTGGTTTAGTCTTGGTTTAGACCTAATAGAGTTCTGTTTTAGCCCTAGTTTAGTCCTGGTTTAGACCTGGTTTAAACCTGATATGGTTCTAGTTTAGACCAGGTTTAGACCTGGTTTAGTCTTGGTTTAGACCTAATAGAGTTCTATTTTAGCCCTAGTTTAGACCTGGTTTAGTTCTATTTTAGCCCTAGTTTAGTCCTGGTTTAGACCTAATAGAGTTCTATTTTAGCCCTAGTTTAGACCTGATATAGTTCTATTTTAGCCCTAGTTTAGTCCTGGTTTAGACCTAATAGAGTTCTATTTTACCCCTAGTTTAGACCTGATATAGTTCTATTTTAGCCCTAGTTTAGTCCTGGTTTAGACCTAATAGAGTTATATCTTAGTCCTCGTTTAGCCCTGGTTTCAGTCCTGATATAGTTCTAGTTTACACCTGATGTTGTCCTGGTTTAGTCCTGGTTTAGACCTGAAATAGGCCTGATATTGTCCTGGTTTAGTCCTGGTTTAGATCAAATTAGTCCAAAATAGGGACCCCTATTTCTTGTATAAAATTAAGACAAATCTCTGGTTTTGGGTAAATCTGCTGGGACAGGGGAAAACAGGGCTCAGAACTGGGAATGTCCCGGGTAAATCCCGGGTCTGATCACCCTGACTGTGCTGTACTATCCTGAGGTCTAAAGAGTTCATGTTTCTCATCAGGGGGATCCCATCATGAACGTGTCCCAAACAATGGAGACGGAGGAGGATCTCCTGACGAGTCTTCAGATAAAGCTCTACCACCCCCAACAACGCTCAAAGGGAATGTTCGGGCTTCTACCTTTGGGCAGAAGGATGAAGCAGGATGCGGACGACCCTCTCCGGTTGGGACGGGACGGCCAGACCTGCGTCTTGGCTCTGGCCGACCAAAAAGTGTCCCGGAAGCAGCTGTCCCTCCAGGCGTACCACACTCCCCAAAGGCAGGGCATGTTCTTCACCATCCAGAACCTGAGCAAGAAGGGGCGCTTGAACGTGAACGGGACGGGCCTGGAGTACTTGGAGAGGCTGGATCTACCGGACAAGGCCCTGGTGCGCTTCGGGGAGTACGAGGTGCTGATCGTGAGGGAGTCCGGAGAGGCTAAGGGCAGCTTTGAAGTGGAACTGGACGTGCTGGAAACGTCTCCTTTTACAGAAACCTGTGTGTGCGGACCCCCCAGGAGCCCAGTTATGGACACCGGGTCTGACTACACACGAGGTCTCAAGTCCCGTGAGCCCTCGGAGTGTGACGAGACCCTGCCGTACCTCTACCAAAGTTAAGCTTTTATCGTCGTACTGTTACATCTTTTCAAATGTCCTCTGAACTGTCCTTGAATCTTTACTGGGGTTCTTACTGTATAGTAATGTAATAATGTATGAGCTGTTATGTTTCCAGTGACCTTCAACTTTTAAACTGTGCTACAGAGTATATAAATGTGTATATATTTATGTTTTTTACAGTATTTTTGTTACCATTTCTCCTGCATGCAAACCTAAAATAACTGGTCCAACCACATTTCGTTCTCGTCTCAGATTTCACGGAGATGATTATAGTTTTTATTGGGCCGGCCTTGAGAGCACATTGAGATATGTGCACAATGAATGTTTTATGAGACAAGATGAAAAATAAAATCTTTATCTAGATGAACTTGTCTGGTGGGTTGATATTGGGCAATAAAATTTTTATAAACTCAGGTCACTTCACAGGAATAGGAGTGAACAAAAAAGGAAAAACACCGGAAGGTAAAATGTTTTTTTATTTACAGAATTATGAGGAAGCCAAAAACACAACAGGTAAGAAAAAATGCTGCAGATCTTTTAATTCACTTTTACATGCAGCAGAAAAGTGCTGTACTGTGGTTATGGTGACCAGAGCCTCCAACACTTGGGATGGTTGGTATAAATAAAATTGTGAGAAAGCTCTAGTTTAGTCCTGGTTTAGCCCTAGTTTATACCTGGTTTAGACCTTGTTTAGACCTAATATAATTCTGTTTTAGCCCTAGTTTAGACCTGGTTTTTACCTGATATAGTTCTAGTTCAGTCTTGGTTTAGACCTGATTTAAGACTTGGTTTATATATATAATAGAATTCTATTTTAGCCCTACTTTAGTCCTCGTTTTAGTCCTAGTTTAGACCTAATATAGTTCTGTTTTAGCCCTAGTTTAGTCATGGTTTGGTCCTGATATAGTCCTAGTTTAGACCTGGTTTAGAACTGATATAGTCCTAATTTTAGCTCTAGTTCAGTCCTGGTTTAGACCTAATATAGTTCTATTTTAGACCTGGTTTAGTCCTGATTTACACCTGGTTCAGACCTGATATAGTTCTAGTTTAGTCTTGGTTTAGACCTGATTTAAGACTTTGTTTATACATAACTCTATTTTAGCCCTACTTTAGAACTGATATAGTCCTAATTTTAGCTCTGGTTTAGTCCTGGTTTCATCCTGGTTTATCCCTGATTTAGATCTGGAATAGACCTGATTTACACCTGGTTTAGGCCTAATATAGTTCTATTTTAGCCCTAGTTTAGTCCTGGTTTAGACCTAGTTTAGACCTGATATGGTTCTAATTTAGACCTGGTTTAGTCCTGGTTTAGACCTAGTTTAGACCTGATATGGTTCTAATTTAGACCTGGTTTAGTCCTGGTTTAGACCTAGTTTAGACCTGATATGGTTCTAATTTAGACCTGGTTTAGACCTAATATAGTTCTATTTTAGCCCTAGTTTAGACCTGGTTTAGAAATGATATAGTTCTATTTTAGACCTGGTTTAGTGCTGATTTACACCTGGTTCAGACCTGCTCTAGTTCAGTCCTGGTTTAGACCTAATATAGTTCTATTTTAGCCCTGGTTTAGACCTGGTATTCTGTTTCCAAAGAGTTCGTGCACATTACAGCCGTGCATAACCAGTTCAGCGTAGATCATATTTGCTTTTCAACAGAAAGTACCGTAAGCAATACTTTTGGTTTCAGTTTTATCAAAATGCAGTAAAAGCATTTTCCCTCAGAGGTGCAAATCCCGGTCTTCGGTGGATGATGGAATCCTCTTCCAAACTCAGCCAGTGGAGCGATCTGTCAAACACACCGTAAGCTCATGCACAGATTGTCTTACATTATTAAAAAAACAACAAAAACAGACCAACCTTAAGAAGAGACGGCACGATCCAACTGTGCTTCTGGGCGCCGAGGGGGAAGGCTGAACGCCGCGAGGTCCCAGCAAGCAGCAACAAGCCTGTGCGGAGAGAGCAGGGACTCATCCTAAACTCTGGAATACGTAAACGTTCCGACTCATGCCACAGGAGAAAGGGGAAAAAAAGAAAACGTACCTCTTTATTTGAGGATTTGTCCCATCTTCGAGCAGCACTTACCATCAGAAGGCTTCTAATGCGGTCTAAAAACCTACAAGAAGCACAAATACTAAGCATCCCGAGACTGTGGGCAGATTCTGCAGGAACACGAGTACAGCAGGATGACATGAGGGGCAGTGTAACAGCATGAATGTGACATCAATACGGGAAACTAAAAGATCAGAATGAAAGCGAAAGTGCCCGTGATGGGAACAGATCGAGAGTGAACACACATCAAGACGTTCTGACAAAATGCAACGACTGCTGAGGACAGGAAGTACGAGCCTTTGCGTGACTAATGACAATCGTTTTTGAATCCCATTACCCGTTGTGCTGTGTTATAAGTACACATTTTTTTTCCATTTTTGTTTGTTTGTTTTTAGCGACAGCCTAATATTAACAGATGTTTCACACTGAAGCTTTACCGCAAACGTTCAAGTCCTCCTGCGTGGCCTGACATTTTCGATTCGCTTTGGCTGAAAAGAAACAAAACGCTGGATTGGATGTGTGACTCTAATTATTGTAATTGCACAGTTGTAAATGTGATCTCACTTTTAGCAGCTGTAAGGTTTGGTCTAAACTCAATATTGCCTCTTAGCAGTTCTTTAAATTGCGCACAGTGTAGAAGGTTGAAGCACAAGCGCACTCTGAAAAGAGCAAAAAGTTAAAACCCGACGTTACTTTGGTAGGATTTATTTAAAAAGTCCTCCATGAAAAACTTGTGAAGTCAAACAAAAGGAAATAAAATAAAATTAAACATAACTGCTTATATAATATGAATTCTTCTTCGCAAGATAACAAAAGATTAGAGGAAAACCAAGATATCTGTCGCAATGAGCTCACTTGCCACACCAACTTTTTACTATTTTACTGACGTGTTTTGCTAAACAAATTTAAGAGATAAATTATTTCTATTCAATTAGCTTGTCAGTTTTATTGTCTGGTTTAAAAAAAAACTCAAGAATTTAAACAATAAAAGAAGCAGGGAACGGCGCTGTCCGCAATTCAGCATCTTCCAGCAAGTCTCAGGTGAACGCAACGCAATCCGCCATAGACCGGGGTGTTTACGCCTTGAGCATCGGCCGACGACGATCTTGTCATATTCTAAACCTGCAAGAGAGCACACCACAAGTCAAGAGCGCCTTCTACTCAGACCGCGCAAGGCTGACTTTTCCAAGCAGCAAAATGACGTTTTGAGCAGCAGCCAGCTCATGGTTTAGAGCGCCAGAGTCAAATCAGGTAATCACTTCCATTTTAGTTGCGAGTAAAATCAGATTAAACAGAAGTAGACTGCATCTCCTCACCTTGGGCTAGTCTAATAGGCGTATCGAGCTGGTGGCTGCAGTGGAAGTCTCTCAGAGTACATCTCTCGAGACCTCGGGGCCCCGTACGAGGAGCCTTTGGAGGCAGGGGAGAGGCGGGAGCGCTCGTAGGAGTAGCCATTACCCGCGGGTGGAGGGGGCGGCGGGGCCCTGCGCAGAGGGCTTCTGTCCCGGTTTATATACGATGGAGGCGGCGGCGGCGGCGGCATCGGGCGGCGGTCGTATGGGTCGAGGCCCAGACGCTGGGCCAGAGCAGACGAAGGTGGCGGAGGAGGAGGGATGGCACTGGAGCGCCTGTCGTTATACGGAGAGCTGAAGGCCCGGGCGCGGTATTTCTCATAGTAATCGATCATTCCAGCGTAGTTGTCGCTGTAGCGGTCGGGGTACGCCCCACGCCGGGGTGGAGGGGGCGGCATAGGAGGCGGTGCAGCGTACGCAGACATGGGGCCTCTGTAGGGCTCGTCAGGGTAACGAGGCGGGTAATAACTGCCTCTGCCGGATGGAGGTGGATAGTAATCCTCCTCAGGAGCCCCTCTTGGTCTGCTTTTTGAAACCTGAACATGTATGCGCTTTCCTAAGAGAGAGATATATGCAATCAAGGTTCTCATTCAACTCAAGTGCATCAAATCAAATAGGCAGAGTCATGGACTTATGTGCCTAAAATGTGTAGACATTTGTGTTTTCGATGTGTACTCATTGGAAAGACAAATTGCATTAAAAAAAATTAAAATAATCTGATTTGAAAAGTTGCACATCCTTGAACCTGAACATTACCTTGAAAGTCAGAGTTGTCCAGAGCCTCCAGGGCATCCATGGCCTCGTCGGCATTGGGCATGTGAACAAAAGCAAAGTTTTTCACGATGGCACACTCTGAGACGGTGCCATACTCCTCAAACAGCTCCTGCAGCTCTTTCTCGTGCTCCTTCTCGACATTTGCGACATGGAGTTTCATGGGGCCCTGGTTCTTCCCTCGGCTGGGCTCCACATTGATTGGTCGGCCGTTGATCTTGTGGAAGTGAAGCTCTCTGATGGCCTTTGTGGCCGCCTTGCGGTCGTCCATGTGAACGAAAGCATAATTTTTAAACTTTGCGCATTCCGTCACATTTCCGTACGGGGCGAACAGGGCCTCCAGTTCTTCTTTCTCGGTTTCTTGGGCGAGGTTTCCAATAAATATTTTCACCATGGCCGCAGTAAAGTTCTGAGAGAGACTGATACAAGTTCAGGTCAGTTCAGCGTCCAGAGAAACACACAAACACGACACAAAACAAACACACCGCGCAGCTTCGTGACGAGGAAACCGAAAGCGCCAAAACCAACTAGTTTATATCTTTCACCCAAATATACACACCAGATCAGACAATTACGTTATTTTACATGTGAAATAATCGCTTAATATAAATAAAGTCATATTTTTACACTGGCGCGGCATTTGTTGGTTTCGTTTATCGTGCTGCTAGCATACCAGCACTAGCTTACTCTGAGGGTGAGCCGAGGATTATGAAACACTTACAACTGGGTCTGCACAAAACCACAACCATTTGCACTAGATTAAGGTGATAATAATAAACCTTTAACTTTTTATATTGGATTATTTTACATAAATACTCACCACAGACAAACGGCGTCGGGCCAAAGTTGAATCCAGAGAAACTTGATGAGCCTCAGTCACCGGAAACAAAACCGAGGGGTGAGAACTCCGCACGGGATTGGTGGAAACACACGTCAGTAAAAATACTCTGATTGTGATTGGCGGAGGGATCAAGTCCCGCCTACCGGAACTTAAACTTTTTTTTAATCGCAGGTTTTTACATACAAACAAAAAGGCATCTTATAAAAGTAAACAGTTTACATAAAAATAAAATAAATGCATAAAAAACACATGTGAATAAAAAAAATCACATATAAAAGTTCTAATTTAAAGGAATAAATTAAAATCATCCAAAAAGAACACAAGAAAAAAACAGCCTCTTTTCTCTCCAAACGATTCCAAACGACCTAGTAAAAAGTTTCGGGTCATTCTTCAAGTTATGTTTGGTTTAATAAAAAAAAAAAAAAGAATAAAACATTTACCTAAAATCAATAAAAATCAATAAATTGTTAACCCCAAATTCCATTCTTTTATCATCTATTAATACACCAATTTTTTGTGTGTAAAACGGGACGTATTATGTTATGGCGCTGTCCGTCCGTCTGTCCGTCTGTCCGTCCGTCCGTCCGTCTGTCTGTGGACACTTCAAAGCTTTGAAGTCTTTGAAGCTTTGTCTTCATGAAAGATCTGAACTCTCTTCTCAAATGTTCTGCTGCTGAAAGCGAGAACAACCCACATTCTCTGCTTCTTTGAGCTTTGACACATTAAAGCTTTGTAGTGTCTTTAAGTTCTGTTGCTGCAATCTGATTGGTGGAATTCCGATTCTAGAATTCTATATACAATAGCCTAATTCAAAGTACGGGCGTATTTTGCCCCGCTGGCGGAGCTCTTGTTTTTTAATGGTTAGAGGAAAACTGGATTCCCCTAAGTGAAGCCAAGACTGAAAATCAAACCAAAATTGTTGCACAAATTCACATAAAAAGAAAAGACATTCCAAATCCTCCTTCCCTGTGTCACAAAACACACATTTACCCGTCTCAAATTAAAATTTTTGTTAGATCAATTTTATTCAGAATTTTAAATTGTATCTCCTTCAATACAATCAAGTCAATTCAAATACTGTCTTGGGGAAGCAATAATTTAATAAGGAACATCTCAAAAATGTGTTATTTCACTTTGAATTGCGAAAATTCAACCCCTTCAGTTCAGGAGAAATGTCAGAATATAACAAACACATCCTGCTTGGCCATAGTGCTAATCTGTAATGGGAGCTTTTATAGCCACTGGAAGTAAAACTGGCATTGTCGATCTGCGCCTGAAACTTGTGCCAAAATGATGGTTCTTTTACTTCAGAGGCAGATTTAGTTTTGATTTTACGTTTTAAAAATCCAATCCTTGTTGTCTTGTTGTTGACCGTCCAGCAGAGGGAGACACAGGCCGAGAAATGAGCCTAGTTTGTTTTTTAAGATATACTTTTGTGGGGGGTTTTTTGTATATTTTTGATGCTTTTTAAAATATGTTTTTGGTGTTTTATTTTTTTAGATATACTTTAGGTGTTTGTTGTATATTTTTGGTGCTTTTAATATGTTTTTGGTGTTTTTTTTTGTATATTTTTGTTGCTTTTTAAATCTATTTTTGGTGTTTAGGTTAACCAGACGTCCCTATTTACCCGGGACAGTCCCAGTTTTGAGCCCTGTGTCCCCTGACCCAGCAGATTTATCCAAAACCACTGATTTGTCCCAGTTTTATACAAGAAATGTCCCTATTTTGGACCAATCTGACCCCTGCCAACAGTAAAGAGAGGCATAAACTGTCATTTGTTTAGGTAAAATACAGAAAGGCTGTTTAAAAATGACCAAAACGCAAAGAAAATGTGACTATAATGACTCGCATTAGTGCCGAGTGCAGAACAATTTTCCTTAATTACGCACTCGTTTCACAATTTTATTATTACCAACCACCACGAACAAGTGATCTCCAAGTTATTTATTTTGAAAATCTGGTCACTGTAGCCTAGAAGTGCAAAGGGAGATGGCAAAGTGACTAAAGTAAACTACAGGAGAGGTATTTTAGACCACAAATAAACTCTGAAACCTCTGTGGTATCTTTCCCACACTGAACAATGGCCGATTAATTACATTTGTACTGAGGATTCCTAATTAATCATCATCATCATCATTATTCAGCACGTTCTTTCAAAATTTCTGTGAACATCTGTGAAACTGTCTTATTTTCAAAAACGCTCTAACTGGATGAGCGGTCAGATCCACAGCCCACAGGTTGGTGGTGCGATTCCAGCTCCCACAGATGAATACTGTTGTTGTGTCCTTGGGCAAGACACTTCACTGACCTACCCTTTAGAGTCTGCGTACATTTGTGTGTATGTGAGTGGTTCCTTGACGTAAAGTGACCTGAAAGTGGAAAAAAACGCTTTATAAAAATGTGACCTGTTTCCATTTCGTATCTAATAAGTACGAGTGTAACGATATCCAAGTCTCGTGATGCGATATCGTCACCGTCTGAACCTCACGGTACGATATTTATTGCGATATGGTGGGAAAGCTCACGATATTATTACGATATTCTACATAATAACAAGACTGACTCTAAAACGCTTTGCCCAGTCATTTGGTGCAACATTTATTGTCATTAGGGATGGAACGAAATCCAAATCTCTCTGTACGATATTTTCACCATAAACATCTCACTGTACCAGATTTATTACAATATAAAACTGTGAATCTGCTCGTTTTTCTTCTAAAAACACCTTCACAAGACTTAATCCAAAGAATGAAGATGCAAAAGTGCTTAGAACAGTTATTTCTTCATGTCGTCTGCACTGAAACGGAGCAAAGGATCATGGTCTATGTAGTTCCCTCTGGTTTTTTTAGCTATTTCTGCATCAGAACTGTTCATTTAAGCAAAGAGACTTGGGATTCGATATATCGTGACGCTCCACGATGTTACTGTGAGACCTTTGACGATACGATATCACCAGATTTACGCTATTGTTACATCCCAACTATAGGCTACATTAAGCAGTCCAATGTTTTTGGAGCTTTGTGTTGGGTCCACTCAAGTCTTACAGCGCGAAAAAGCTTGGCCAAAATGTAAAATATAAACACTTAAATCTATCAGAAAATGACTTAAAAGTAGTGAAATGATCCGTCCACGCAGCAAAATCATTTTACTTGGCAAGTTTTCTTAAAATAAACGACCTCTAGACTAAAACTAAGCAGCCTCAGGACAAGTAAACGGATAATAAATCTGAAAACAACATGAATAACCTGATCCAAGTTTGTTCTAACATGTTCCAGATAATAAACCTTTTATAATAAACTACACGTCGTGGCCAAACCTTGGTCCGTACGTGGACGGGAGACCTCTGGGAACGTCACGGTGGAGAAAATGGTCGTCGTGTCCTTCGGCAACACACTTCAGCCACATTGCCCAGTAGCATGGAGTGAATGAATAATGCACCGTTAAGGAGTTAGGAAGTGCTGTATAAATCCAGCGCTTTGTTAGTATTATTATGAACAAATATTTAAGTTAAGAACAGTTCAGGTTTAGTAATGACTTAATTAAGGGGTTTTTAGAAGTTATAGAATAGTATAAGGAGCTACTAAACCTGAATCATTCTTAAATCAAAGGCCCAAATCGAAAAGGACACAAAAAAAATCAGTCTCTCTTCTCTCAATTATTCCCAGTGAGCTAGCGAAAAGTTTCGGGTCATTCAAGTTATTAAAAAAATGTGAATAAAATGTTGTTGACACCAAATTCCATTCGTTTATCATCTATTAATACACCAAATTTTATGGGTTTTTTTAAGGGTTAGAGGGATTAAAACCAAAATTGTTGCACAAATCCACATAAAAACTTGTTAATAAAGACTTTTACTGCAGGTGCAAGTGTAGCTATAAACTGTTACCAAATAATAAAAATGTTTTCGTTTGCTTTTACGTTTATCTTTCGATTCTGACCACGTAAACAAGACCCTCGTCCCCCATAACTGTAAACCTCACTACTTTGGCACTTCCAAAAGATTATGACAAACTCCAATATCAGAATTCAAAGTTACTAGAAAATGTTTGACGTCACATAAATAAAAAAACGTACGGGGTGTCCCAAAAAACACTGATATTTCACAGGTAATATTGCAATTCTTGTCGAAATAACCTAAAATTTTCTCAGAATTTACAGAAACTAGTGCTGTCAAACGATTCATTTTTTAAATCAGATGAATCACACTTTAGAATTTTGATTAATCACAATTAATCAGTTAATTATTCTTCAAAAAAAGACCAAAATATTTTGACAAAAATGCTATTTATCATCAAAAAGTTAAATTACTGACATTTTTCTATCGCTTTTGTTTTGTCGCCATTATTTGTCGTGCTCAGTTTGTTGCTGCCGCTGAATCAAACCCGTGTTTTGCTTTAAGACGGTGTTTTAAACTCTTTGTGCTTCTGTGGAAAGAGTTCATCGCTGCAACATCTGCAAACTCCCTTAGTTTATCTAAAGTCACGTATGGACCTAATCACTGACCTAATCACCTGCGCCGCCTTCAGGACCATCTGCACTTTAACAGAGGAGCGTTCAGAAAAAAACTGTGGGATTAATCTGCGTTAAAAAAACATTAGTGCGTTCTTTTGTGATTAATACGTGATTTAATGTGTTAATACGTTAACGTTGACAACCCTAATAGGAACAGATCCAGATTTTATATGTAATGTTTTATTTTTGTTGTGTTTTCAGGTTGAGCCGTTCACTCCCAAAGAGAACTCATTTTTTTTGCGTCTCGGAATCTGCTCCACACAAAAAAAACTTCACTAACTGGCAACAAACTTGGACTTGGGACCAAAAACTGTGCAGAGGAAGGAGCTTCTACAGGACTGAAGGATCTGGACCAACATCAACATGAGAAGAGAAGCTCGAGCAAGTTCAGGAAAAACTCCAAGAACCCCGTGAGGAGAACGAGTTGGGAAACCCAGACTCCTCGAGCGACGGTTTGGCGTTTCTTCAAGTTTCTGCAGCATCAGCACAGAATTTTTGATATTTTTCTCTTGTCGTCCGCTTTTAAAACCCGAAGGAGCTGCGGACGGTTTCATTCCCAATCAGGATTCGCCAAACCGTCACCCGCCGAAAGGTCTTTGGCGAGTGCGTGCGAGCGGATTCCAAGACGCAAAATGACCTCTTCTTTGGGAGTAAACCTGAAAACGGAACAAAAATAAAACATTTAACTAAAAATCTTCATCCGTTTCTGTACATTCTGTGAAATCTGAGGTTATTTCAACAAGAATTACCCAAATTACTACTTCTTGGGATGCGCCGTATTATCCCATCACATATTTAACTCGCGACAGAACAAAAAAAATGTGTGCAAAAACGTATACCAAACAATGAAAAGTCCTTTATTGCCATCAGAACATGAGTGAGACAAAAACTCTGACAAAGAGTGAGGAGTCGACTGTACAACTCGCATTCAGCGCACGCAACCGACGCACAAGCACACGCACACTTCCAGACGGGACACAGGATATACAGGTCACAAAATGAGGTAATAAAAAGGTCCACTCGCACATGCAAACTCCAACGCGGGTACAAAAACTTAAAACTCGTTTTATCCAACAACACAGGTGAGCAGAATGTTCAAAACAGCAGCATCCATGTCGCCCCAATTCTCCCGTTTTCGAGAACCTTTGGTCACACTCTTGCTTGCCATGCGAAACAAAAAACGAAAAAAGATTAGGTCTCTTTCCTGACGTTTAGCAGATGAGCGGTTAAAGTGGGGATCAACACAAATTTCAGAGTTAGTGGGACATTCAAGTGTGTGAGTTAGCAGCAGTTCTAGTAGTGAGTGGAATCAATGGCTTTAGTTTTTAAGGTGATCACGTTTTTTTTTTCTCGTTTTTTTTTCCTCTCCATCATGCGCAAAAGACAGGCACGGTTTTCGTGTCACCCAAACGCCATGCAGGTTAGAAAAATAGACTGCACGAGACAGAAATCAACAGTTCATCTCCAGAGAAGAGTTTGAGTTCATTTGGATTTTATTATTATTTTTCTAAAGATGTGGAAATAGCAACAAAAGAAAAAAAATAGAACTTGAAACTTGAGAGCGGTAACCAAGACAACAACATGAGCAGAGAGCCGTTGAGTTAGGATTTTTCAAAGTCCCCTCGCCGCCTCGCCGTTGAGACCCCGAGTCCGCGAGGCACGAGACGAGTCCGTTTGACGTCGCCCGCTCGGAGTGAATCGCGTGCGTACCTGTTTAGAATGGGCGCGTCGTCTTTTTTTTTTTTCTTTATTCGTTTTCGTCGTGGTTGTGCGTCCGTTTTTTTTTTTTGTTTTTTTTTTTTGGCTCTCGCGTCGAAGCCGTCCCACACGTTTTCGGGCCTTTCCGCTCCGACCTCTCCGAAGCGCGACCCGGAGAGGCGGCCGGCGGTCTGCGGTCTGCTTCTGCCGTAGTGGTTTTTTGTTAGTTTTTTTTAGCTATAGTTTCAAGACACTTTTGTGACCGACGCCTCCCCCGACACCGAGCGGAGGCGCGGCGAGTTCTACGTATCTCGTGAGTTTGTTTTTGCCACTTCCTAAGCCTGTCCTGTTTTACGAGCAGTGCCGTTTTTGTTTAGTTTTGTTTTTTTTTTCGTTTTTTTGGACCCTGTGTAGGCTTCGTGGTCGCCGCTTCACCAGCACAAGCCTCTAGTCGTTCCCAATTGTCAAGTTTTTCCTTTTGCCAAATCTCACACGCAACCACGCACATACATACCCCCGAAAAGTGCCCAAATATTACGATTTTGGCACCTCTTTTAGTCACCTTGGCCAGCCACTCCCTCCGCTTCTCTAGCCTCTCTCGTCCGTTTCCTTTTCTCTCCGTAAAACAAAAAAAAAAAAACCTGGAAGAACAACCTCTCCCCTCTTAAGTAACAATAGCAAACTTAATGAAGAATGTTTTTAATATATCTTTTTTTTTTTTTTTTCAAATTCAAGGCACAATGTCTTAATATTCCAATCTCCCAGGTTCAGTGTGCGTCCCAGTCGGAACCGCCTGCTCCCTACAGCTCGCACCTCTCGTCCTGTAACACTGTTCGGTAGAGAGAGTGACCGCCAAGTCCAAACCAGTGATAAACAATGAACAAAATGAACAAAAATAAAAGACACAAATAAAGATTTCTTTAACAAAAACGTCTTGTCCTGTTTCTCGTGTTTCAGTATTTCAAAATCAAGTCATATCCACCAGCTCTTTTTTGGCAAGCTAGTTGTTTTTTTAAATAAGCACTAAGTACTGATAGATAGGATAGCATACACCGTGTGGTTTTAAGTAGATGCGTTTGTCGTTTTTTTGTACTTTTTCACTCTCATAGTATGGATTCAGTATTTTGTCTCATCGGTTTAAGGTTTACGTTAATGCAAGCAGGGACAGAGTTTGCCATGAAGTCTTGCTCTAGACTTAGGTTTTGTGAGAGGCGGGCGGCCCGCGGGCTTTACGACACCCCGTTCACCAGGGTCAGGCCGGAGTCGCCGCCTGCGTTCATGCCTTTGCTGGGGGAGCGTTTGGACGGCGTCCGCTCGTCCTTCTTGGAGCTAGTCCCGTTCTCCTGCGGCACAAAAACAGATCATTGGAATTACAGTTGTGGCCAAAAGTTTTGAGAAAGACACAAATATTAGATTTTCACAGGTTCTGCTGCTGCTTCAGGGTTTTTAGGTGTTTTCTCACATGTTTTTATGGTTTACTGAAATATAATTACAAGCATTTTATAAGTATCAAAAGCTTTGATTGACAATTACACTGAGTTCATGCAACAAGTCGATATTTGCAGTGTTGATCCTTCTTTTTCAGGACCTCTGCAGTTCTCCCTTGTTTGAAAATAACAAAAAGTTGTTTTAAAAAAAAAGTAAAAACTGTTCCTTTTCACACAATGATCAGTTACTGTTATTGGTATTATTTATTTGTATTGTTATTGACTGATTTATTTGGTTACTACTTATTTACTACACATTGAGCTTTCATGTTGCTGAGCTTTCATGTTTCATGCACGCGTGTGTGTGGTTTATGTATTATACAAAACTGTATGTAATGAATGTGAGGAGACCCCAGGAAGAACAGCTATTGATATTTCAGTAGCTAATGGGGATCTTAAGAAACTAAACTAAACTAAACTAAACTAAACTCCCTGCAGCTTCAATCAATCTGGACCAAATCCTGACTGATGTCGTCCATTCTTACATAATCAACGCTTTGAGTTTGTCAGAATTTGTGTTTGTTTTTTTCCCACCCGCCTCTTGAGGACTGGCCACCGTTTCTCAATGGGGAGTTTCGTGGCCATGGACCTGGACCTCGTTGCCTCGTGCGCCCCCTGCAGGCCTCCCCGCGCCTGTTAGCTGCAGTTTGCCTTTTGTGTTTGGCCTGGTGGGACCGACTGTCCTGTTTTCGCCTTTTGGTTTGGTAAGGACGGTTTGGGGACGTTTTTCGTTTGGCTCGTGATGCCGCATCCTTTTGTTCTGTTTGGCCGGCTCACCGGGTCCACCTTTCTGTTGTACTTTAGTTTTGGGCACGGGAGGGTTTTAGCGTTTTCAAAGTAAATTAAATTAACCTAGGAAATAAAACAAATTACAGCTTTCGTAAACCCTCTGACTCCTGTGTCCTGTTTAATGTTTGATCCACCCGGGTCTTAACAACGCCGTCGATTTGAGCTCCTGAGGCAGAAGTGGAGGAACAAGTCCCATTTTAAAAGTGTTTTAGTTTTATCGTCTGTTTGGACCAGTTGAGCCTGTAAACATCGACATGTGCGGGTTAGATTCACTGCAGAACACCTACGTTAGATAACTGAATAGTTTGGATTTAATCTTTAATTTAATGTTTCCACGTGTAGAAAACATAACTTTGTTTAAAAAGGCGCTGTAGAAATAAAATATCACTGTATTTTTATAGGAAATTCACACTGGCGCCTGTGATTTTAGAGTTTCCAGTCGTTTCTTTATCTTTTACAGTGGGAGTTTATTTGACAGAAGATACAGACCTGTGGACATGAGCTCCTCTGCACAGATTCATATAAATGAGTGAATGAAGGTGATTCTGCAGTGGAGCTTTACTCCACTCCATTACTGATGGTTAAATTGTCGATATGTTGCTCCTTTAGTTGGAGTCTGTCTGAGCAAAATACAACTGTCCAAATGAACTACACAGATTCATATAAATGAGTGTAAATGTGACATAACTAAAGTATAAAGTGTGATCGCCGTGTGCAAACAGCATCAAACCCGCTGTCGCTGATCCAAAAAAGAATGAAATAAAACTTGGGACAATCGTTTGTTGGATCTATACAACTGTAAAGCGTAAGATATCTTATTTCGACGGGAACAGAACACTGGGTCCCCTTTAGACGCTGGGTGCAGGTGCACATTTGTACATTTATACATTTGCACCTTTGTACATTTGCACATTTGTACATTTGCACCTTTGTACATTTGCACATTTGCACCTTTGTACATTTGCACATTTGCACCTTTGTACATTTGCACATTTGCACATTTGCACATTTGTATAATAAGCTTCGGTTCCAAATAAACAGCGAGTCTAATGTCGGTGCTGAAGACAGAAGTTGTGCTGCAGCAACAGGAGCAGGACTGATGCTCACGTCGTCTCTACACAAACCATCATGAGCGCTGTAAGCCAAGACGCCTGCAGACACCCTTCCTCCTCCAGTGCACAGATACAGGGACCTACAGCTGCTACACTCTGGGTTTTTACGTCAAACACTGATTTAACTGATGGCAAATGATTAGAAAATGCACTGCTCTTTTGGTCTTAAAAGTCAACATCGACTTCTTTTGCAGGTCACTTTGCATACAAACTTTTTGGTATTTGAATACTTGTTTTTGTTGGTAAAAGTATCTGAACAATACTTTTTCGGTGCCAAAGTATTTCTAGAACTACATGACAGACTAAGACTAATGTTCAAATTACCCTAATAATTTGGCCGGATGCAAAAGGCATCAAAACTCATCCAGATCATTTTTTGATTTTTTTTAATCTGATAAAAGAGCTACGAGGAGGAAAATGACTCAACTGGCCGACCACCACGAGGTTGTCACAGAGTCAAGTTTACGGCTCCTCCTGATGCGGTGGATGAACGTTCTCCCTCTGCTGCTCCACACTCGCTGCGTCTGTCGTTTGTTTTAACTTGATAAAGAAATGTCTGCGTGTTGTGGGAGGGTTTGAACGACTTCCTGTAATTCAGGAGTCGCTCCGTAGATATTTTTGTTGTAACATTTCAAATAAACTCGCCTACGTCCGTACAGAAAGTCGCCTAAATTATCGTCACACTGGTTAAAAGAATTTGAGTTCCAGATTTTTTCCAAGATTTTTGTGAGGAAGGAATTAATCTCCTGGTCTCAAATAAACGCCTGGTCTGTTAAGCGATTGAAACAAATAAACGTCCCGGCGACTATTTGGTATTTTACGGTGCTCTTAAATCCATTCACTAACTGGCACATGTTCAGATTTCTCAATAAACAATGCAGGCCGGGGATAGAGTTTGCCATTTTGTGTTTGTTAATAGTCTAATAATATCAGTGAGTGGTTGGACAGGACTTTACCTTGGGCTCAGGTCCAGTGTGGTTCTCTTTCTGGGGCAGGTTCTGTCGGCTCTGGGACTCGGCACGAGAAATGTAGTCGGCAACGGTCACTGGAAACACAGAGAAAAAACACACTGTTACACTACTGAGACACGCACACACCTGACGCTTCCATCTTTCTCTTCACCAGTGTCTATGGATGTGACAATAACGTAAATCTGGTGATATCGTATCGTCAAAGGTCTCGCAGTAACATCGTGGAGCATCACAATATATCGAATCCCAAGTCTCTTTGCTTAAATGAACAGTTCTGATGCAGAAATAGCTTTTAAAAAAAACAGAGGGAACTACATAGACCATGATCCTTTGCTCCGTTTCAGTGCAGACGACATGAAGAAATAACTGTTCTAAGCACTTTTACATCTTCATTCTTTGGATTAAGTCTTGTGAAGCATTTTTAGAGGAAAAAGGAGCAGATTCACCACAAAATATTGTAATAAATCTGGTACAGTGAGATGTTTATGGTGAAAATATCGTACAGAGAGATTTGGATTTTGTTCCATCCCCAATGACAATAAATGTTGTACCAAGTGTCAGTCTTGTTATTATGTAGAATATCGTAATATCGTGAGCTTTCCCACGATATCGCAATAAATATCGTACCGTGCTGATATCGTACCGTGAGACTTGGATATTGTTACACACTAGTGTCAGCAGTGATTTGGCAGGAGTCACTTTCTGAAGCAGGTGAAGTGCGTAAAACAGGGAGGAAAAAAACAAATGCACCGTAGACTAAAGGTTATTAAACTAAAAGTCAACATAGTCCAGTACGTCATGTTCTAATGTAGATGTTCTGTAAATCCTTAAAGTCTAAACTCGGGGAGTCAGAGTTTCAGATTCATGCAGCTAAAACCTGGAACAGTCTGAACATGTGAGACAGTTCTGTTTAACTGCAGATGACTGAAAGGTTTTCATTTCTCATTCTGCATTCTTCCCTCTAATTTAATGTCCCATCTCCATTTTAAATTGTATGATGATTATTTATGTTTTGGTTTGTTTGTATTGTGGATTTTCATGTATTTCTTACTCTTTAAAGCACTTTGAATTACTTTGTGTACGAATTGTGCTGTACAAATAAACTTGCCTTGCCTTAAATGAACCCTAAACGAACCATAAAAGAACCTTAAATGAACCCTTAAATGAAACCTTAAAAGAACCCTGAAAGAACCCCAAATGAATCCATAAATGAACCTTTAAATGAACCCGTAAATAAATCCTTAAATAAACCTTAACTGAACCCTAAATGAACCTTAAATAAACCCTTAAAAGAACCCTAAAAGAACCCTAAATGAATCCTTAAATTAACTGTTAAATGAACCCTTAAATAAACCCTTAAATAAACCTTAACGGAACCCTAAACAAACCCTAAATAAACCCTAAAAGCACCCTTAAAATAATCCTTAAATGAACCATAAAAGAACCCTTAAATGAACCCTAAATGAACCCTAGATAAACCCTTAAATGAATCCTAAATGAACCCTAAAAGAACCCTTAAAATAATCCTTAAATGAACCATAAAAGAACCCTAAATGAACCCTTAAATAAACTTAAAATAACCCTAAATGAACCCTAAATGAACCCTAAATGAACCCTAAATGAACCCTAAATGAACCCTAAATGAACCCTAAATAAACCCTAAACCCTAAATGCCTGTTAAAGTTTCCTCTGCGCTGGTGAAATCAGCTGGAATAAGAACAGGAGAACGTTGTGCTTTTATGGCCGACATAACTGCTCTTCATTTATGAAATATGTAAGTGTTTCCCGGTGAATGAAATAAAAGCGCGTACCCTCGGCCGGCTGTCTGTCGCGGCTCGCTGAACCTCCCTCGGGCCGGTTGCCACGGTTACGGCGGCGACGGCTCCGGTTGCGGCGCTGGGGTCTGGCTTCTTCATCTGGCGGCGAAATGAGAAAATATAGGTCAACTCCGGCCCGCCGGACCAACAGAGCTCGATTAGATCACAGAGGGTCTGGGCCCCGGCAGGGAGGGCAGCTGGTCCATTACCGAGGCCGTTCTCGCTGGGGCCGCCCTGGCCGTCCGACTCGGCCGCGTCCATCACACTGGGGTCCTGGTCGGTGCGGCGGCGCCTGGAGCGTCTGCGCCTCTCGCCCGCGCCCTCATTCACCTCCCCGTCCGCCAGCTCGCCCTCGCCCTCCAGCAGAGAGTACGGGTTACTGTCCGGGTCCCTCAGCACTGCACACACACATAAACACACACGCGTACACACACGCGTACACACACGCGTACACACACACACACACGTACATACACACACACACGTACATACACACACACACGTACACACACACACATAAACACACACGTGTACACACACACACACACACGTACACACACACACGTACATACACATACATAAACACACACGCGTACACACACACACACACACACGTACATAAACACACACGCGTACACACACACACACACACACGTACATACACATACATACACACACACAAACACACACGCGTACACACACACACACACATAAACACACACGCGTACATACACACACACATAAACACACACACACACAAACACACACGCGTACATACACGCATACACACACACACACACACATACACACACACACGTACGTACATACACATACATAAACACACACGCGTACATACACACACACACACACATACAAACAAACAAAAACACAAAAAACAAACAAAACAAAAACACACAGCTCATTTAGGTTTTAGCCTTTAAAAAAGACATGTGCAAGTATTTAGTATTTAGTAGTATTATGTAATAATAATAATAATACATTTTATGTATTAAGCGCCTTTCTGGACACCCAAGGTCACCAACAACACCACAAACAAATTAAGTACATAATATGTAGTAATAGTAGTAGTTGTATGTAGTATTTAGTATGTAGTATGTAGTTTGTAGTAGTAGTATGTAGTAGTAGTAGTATGTAGTACGTAGTATGTAGTAGTAGTAGTATGTAGTACGTAGTATGTAGTAGTACGTAGTATGTAGTAGGTAGTATGTAGTAGTAGTATGTAGTAGTAGTAGTAGTATGTAGTAGTAGTAGTAGTAGTAGTAGTAGTAGTAGTATGTAGTACGTAGTATGTAGTAGTAGTAGTATGTAGTAGTAGTAGTATGTAGTACGTAGTATGTAGTAGTAGTAGTAGTATGTTAGTATGTAATATGTAGTATGTAGAATGTAGTACGTAGTATGTAGCAGTATGTAGTAGTAGTAGTAGTAGTAGTATGTAGTACGTAGTATGTAGTACGTAGTATGTAGTAGTAGTAGTAGTAGTAGTTTGTAGTACGTAGTACGTAGTAGTAAGTAGTAGTATGTAGTAGTATGTAGTAGTATGTAGTAGTATGTAGTAGTATGTAGTAGTATGTAGTAGTAGTAGTAGTATGTATGTAGTATTTAGTAGTATGTAGTATTTAGTAGTAGTAGTAGTATGTAGTAGTAGCAGTAGTAGTAGTAGTATGTATGTAGTATTTTGTAGTAGTAGTAGTAGTATGTATGTAGTATTTAGTAGTAGCAGAATACTGTCATTTTTAAAATGGCTTTGTGTCATTCGTAACTCTGCACTCAGTCTGGACTTTTGAGTAACTAAGTATGGAGCAGTGGGCGGAGACAGGGGAAAGGTGAAGACACATTTTCAGGACAGCACATGCAGGATTATTCCAAACAGACATGGATCAATTTAAATACAACTTTTAGTGGGATAATGATGGGCGAAAACTGTTATAGCAGGAAAAAAACACAGAACACCCCTGAGGGACCCCCGAGGGACCCCCGAGGGACCCCCGAGGGACCCCCGAGGGACCCCCGAGGGACCCCCGAGGGACCCCGTGACTGAAAGAACGTTACAGAGCGTGAGGAAAGGGAGACAGGACTGAAGAGCACCTGAGCTGATGGAGTTGGAGGGTTTGGACACTGGGCCCCCGCGGCCCCGCCCTGAGCTGGAGCCTCGGCCGCGACCTCCACGTCTGGAGCCCCTCTCGTCTCCGCCGAGGCCCCGGGGCCGCTGCTCTCTGTCCACATCCTCAGACTCGGACGCATTGGATTGTTCAGAGTTTGTGCCTGGATTAAAAGAAAACAAACAAAAACTCTTTATTTAGGCGACGTTATTTAACCAAATAATGTTGTTTGACAAATTTAACTTTTGAGGAGAAATGCGATACGGAGAAGTTACAAACTGCACAAATTTTAAGACCCAGATATAAAAATTCAAGACTTTTTTAAAAATTCATAAATTCAACGCTTTTAAGACTTTTTAAGATACCGTGGGAACCCTGCAAACTGCAGGATTTATGGTAATTTTGCTCATTCTTTATCGTTAACATGATTATTTGTTGATTATTTGCTTCTTTCAATTAATTATTTCTAATGTTAATCATGTTTACCAAAATAATGTTTATTTTTTGTATTATTTTGCGTCTATGGCTCCTTTAAAACGAGCACAGGTGCATCATGGGAGTGCGGAGTGGAGCCAGTTTGTTTTTTTCCTCCTGTTAAAGTTCCCCTTTTTGTGCGTTTTCTATTTCCTCAACTACACGTGGATTCAATTCCGTTCAGTTCCTTTTATTGTCATTGTCAAATAACAACGAAATTACGTTAGAGCAACACAACTGCCTGGTATTTAAAGTGCATAACAGTGTAGAGCACCACCCTAATGTAAACTTTAACATACAGAACTAGTATTAATGTCAGTGCAGACACAAAGTACAGGAAACGGTAGAGTCTTAGCAGCAGCAGCACATCAACAGATCAGATGCTCAGTAAAGAGTTTTAGCTGCACTTGGATCACTCTCCGTGGACTTATTTCACTTTCACACATTTTAAAAGGTGGAACAAAGTGACCGAAGCGTCTGCGGCTTCACAAAAGTCTGGAGTCGCGCTCACCATATCCGGAGTACTGGTTGTTGGTGGGGCGGCGGCCCCGGCCTCGGCCCCCGTAGGTGCGGGAGGTGTGCAGGGAGTTGCTGCTCTCGTCGGTCAGGTAGCCCTTCTCCCTGTCGCCCCCGGGGCCGCTGTTCCTGCCACTGGGGGGAGCTCTGTACCCCACCCCGATCTGACGCAGCTGCTCGTCGATCTGCAGACGCTCCAGACGCAGCTGCTCCACCTCCTGCAAGGAAAGAAACGAGCGATGGAAGCGGAGTTTTACACAAGTGTCGACCGGCCGCACTACAGCTCACCCCAGAAGTCGATTTGTGGAGTGTTAAATATATTTTACTGATGGGAAATGCTTAAGATAACTTTACGCACGTTATGACTGAACCTTTTCTGATTGAGAATTAAGCTGCGGTGACATAATTTTACCATTAGGTGTCAGTAAAGCCCCTAAAACAGGAGACACCAACCTTTTTCCTCAGAGTTACCCCCACAAAACTAAAATGTAAGAGCTACTTAGCTGTTGCAACAGAGTGGGCAAGTATAAGAGCCATTATCGCTTTATGAGAGCACAAAGTCGGGCATCTAAATGAGACATTTACAATGGTAATTAATCAAATATTAATCATTCAGCACAATACGCAGAAACCTCTTGGGGAGTTACTTGGAAAGGGGTGGAGAGCGACTGGTGCTCCGGAGCTACAGGTTGGAGCCCCCTGTTCTAAAAATGGTTTTATAATTTTCATTCACTCTTCAGACTCTTTTTCCTTGGCATCAGCCCACACACGAGTGACTGAGGTAACAAAAAATGAATGCTTGAAATATCTTTAAAAATGTAAATTTGTGCTGCTTAATTATTACAAGAGTTCAAGTTAAGGAAGAGTGAAAATAAAAATAGCCGCTGTCCACCAAGATACAATTCTTTCAGTGCTTTTTGAAACATCTCGTTGGTGTCGCCATGTGGAGTTAAGACGGACGTACACTGCGATTTTTGTCCCTCTTTGAGTCGATTTTTCACTCGTGCGACTGTTTTTGGGATCGAGTTTTGGCTTAATCGTGTGTCGTGCTTCGTGTAGTAAACATAAGGTAACAAAAACCGACGAATCCCTCACGAGCAGCTCCTGATCCGCAATCGCACATCGTGAGAATATCAAACCTGTTTGAATCCAGTCGCCTCTCGTGAGGGTTTCACTGCTGAAGTCGTTCGTACAGTGTGAGAACAGGAACCGTGAGCTGTGAACTTTTAAACCCTGAGATTTAGCCGTACAGTTTGAGCTGGAGCCGAGTGAAACCATCGAAAATATCAGACAGTGTACGGCCGGCATTAATGTGACTGACTGAGATAAACTTGTTTTAAGTCTGTTTATCTAGAATTTAGCAGAATTTAAAGCATTTCATCTAGAATTTGGCATCTGAGAACTTATTTCCAGCCCATCAGCACTGATCTTAAACTGGTTTAAAGTCTGTTTATCTCGAATTTAAAGCATTTAATCTACAATTTGGAAACTGAGAACTTATTTCCAGCCCATGAACACTGATCATAAACTGGTTTTAAGTATGTTTATCTAGAATTTAGCAGAATTTAAAGCATTTTATCTAGAATTTGGCATCTGAGAACTTATTTCCAGCCCAGGAACGCAGATAAACACACTTAAAACAAATTTATGATCTAGAGTTTAGCAGAATTTTAAGCATTTTATCTAGAATTTGGCATCAGAGGACGTATTTCCAGCCTGTGAACCCTAATATGAACTTGTTTTAAGTCCATTTATCTAGAGTTTAGCAGAATTTAAAGCATTTTATCTAGAATTTGGCATCGGAGGACGTATTTCCAGCCCATGAACACTCGCAGAGACGCTTCCATTCTAGTCTAGAGGTCGTTTATTTTAAGATAACTCGTCAAATAAAATTATCCTGCTGCATGGACAGATAATTTCACTAGATTTAAGTCATTTTCTGATAGCTTTAAGTGTTTATATAGTCAATTTTGGCCAAGGTTTCTGCAAGATTACAAGTTACGAGATAAGCAGAGTTGCAGATTGCACAGAGCAAATCGCTTCGCCTACAACATGAGGGTAACTCCCACCGTCGGGACAATTGTCACATGGTTTGACCTCTTTCTAAATCCCTGGTTTAGGAGTCCGGGAGGAGGCATTCTGAAATAATTGGAAAGGCAACTTCCTCGTAAACCAGGCGTTCCTGTGGGAGGTGGCAGCAGTGCACAGGCAGCAAGTTTGATCTTAGCCTCTCACCTCGGCAGCTGCCTCACCCGGCGACAGCTGCAGCTCCGGGGTGACAGGGGAGGGGCGAGAAGGAAGTGAGGCGAGGGGGTATTTATGGAAGCCCCCCGCCCTCTTCTACTGATAGCCTGGTAATCTAAACTCAGGAATCCACCCCCCCCCTTCCCCGAGCCTGCAAACGGCACGGGCTATTTATAAAAGCGCATGAGGTAAGGGCAAAATGTGGCACCCTCAGCAGCTCGGATCATAGAAGGAGACAGGTGTGGAGGAAAAATAAGCGCTCTCAAAGTATCTAAAGAAATTTGCCGTGCGAGTTTAAGTTAAGGTGGGGTGAATCGGGATAGGCGGCGCCCTCTGGCGGCGAGGCGGACGGACCTGGAGGTAGGACACGTGGTACTCCAGCAGGGCCTGGGCGTTGCTGATGTTCTCCTTGGTGCCCACGAACACGAACGGGACCATGCCCTGGAGACGGGAGAGACTGTCAGTCAAGGGAAAAGCAGATTACGTAACGGCCACACACAGATTTCAAGCTCTGGCTTCCGTTTTGTGAAATAATCGATTGGAATTAGGTGTAGAAAGGTGTAAATTGTCAGAAAACAACACATTTTCAGTCCTAAATCAAATCCTGAACATGATGTATACAGTTTTAAAGGTGCAATATGAAACTTTTCTGTGCACCACCTGCTTTTTTCCATGGAAATGTTACTGCTTTGGCTAGAACGCTTTACAGCACGACATTAATCAGGTTATTCATCTTGTTTTCAGGTTTATTATCGACTTACTCGTTCCGAATTGGTTGTATCATCTTAAAAATGGTCTTGTATATTTCTTCCAGGGCTCAACTCGTCAGAAAATCGTAAATTTAGGCAATAAATGTTTAAAAAAAGAAGCTATAATCCATTTATCATAGTTTTCTCCTGCAACACTTCACTCGGTTTTCGATTCAGTGACACAGATTCGCTTGATACTCGAGTCTGTTTACCTCAAATTTATTTCCAGCCCGTGAACACTTTCCAGAGACGCTTCATTCGAGTTTAGAGCTCGTTTATTTTAAGATAACTTGTCAAGTAAAATGATCTTGCTGCATGTACAGATCATTTCACTACTTTTAACTCATTTTCTTATAGATTTAATTGCACTTTCCCCAGTTAAAACGGTTAAAATTTTCATAATAATTCAGCACATTTCTGTAGCACCTCTGACCTCCATGGAACCAAATCTTTTTTTAAAATTTTTTTTTTTACAAATCATGAGTTATTCTGCATGTTTTTGTCCTTAAAGTGTTAAAATGTCATGTGGTGCGACCGTGCATCATGTGGTGCGACTAATAACAGCAGGAATTCTGTGGCTGGAGTTTAATAACAGACAAAGTCGACTTGGGTGAACGGTTCTTTAGGCATTTTTCTTCATTTGATGCATTTTCCAGGGCAGTAGTTTGTTCATTAAACACAAGCAGGCGACTGTCATATTGGAGCAAAAGAAAATATCAATATGCATTAAAAATCTAAAGAATATATACACTTCATATTAGTCAGAGCTTAGATTAATATCCCAACTATGTGTTAGAAAATAAAACAATTTTAAGGTTATTCTCGGTCGCACCACATGACACTTTACACTAAAAGTGCTTCATATAAATGTTAAACACAGATTTATGCTCCTGACGCTGGAAATATTTGGAAAAAGTTCAATAGAAACTAATATTTTTTTATATTTTAAAATTTGCCTGTTGAAAATCCTTATGTGTCATTGACCCTTATATCTTGAATTGCAGATCTGTGGAGAGGCGAGCTGGCCTACACTGCAAAAGAACGCATGTTTGTAAGGTTTTTGTTGCGATAAAAACCCATAATGGATGGATAGATGAAGTGAGTTAAATGCTGTATTGTGGAATATTCCTGGAGAGCAAGAACAACAAGCAGGTGACGGGCGTTCCACCGGCAAAGTTACACAATGCACCTTTAATTGAGTAATAATAATAACACATTTTATTTATTAGGCGCCTTTCTGGACACTCAAGGTCGCCTTAAAACAACATAAATAAATTAAATATGATTAAAACACACAGTTAAAGTGGGACAGTATTTGACTGATGGTATTTAGTGTTTTATTTTATTCGTATTTAGTCATTAATTTAGTAAATAATAAGATTGAGAAGACATTCAGTCCTTAAATAGTTACAGCTTTTTAAATTGTGAAGTCTACAGCCAAACCCTCAGGAAAAACGTGTGGTTTGGAGTGACTTTTTTGCTATTAAATGGTTCTCATTAAAGTCTATGGAGCTCGGTTAGTGCCTTTATGATTAAATAAACATCACGGTGTTCACAAATGTAATTCATGACTTAAAAAAATAAAGGGTAACACCATTCACAAAAGCATTTCTCGACTCAAAAGTAAATGTGACGCGATTCACAAACGTCAGTGCAGTTACGTTTATTTGCAAACCGATGAACCTGTTTCTCTTTACAAATCACCGTACAGACTGTATTTGTGACGATCCCTGCGTTTATTTGTGGATTTCTGAGACCTTCCCGACACCGTTCGATGCACAAATGTGTTTTTATTTTTTATCCGCGGAAGTTGGACCGTGTGGTTTATGGTCGACAACATGGAGCTACTATTGTGCACAGAGTCGTAATATTTAGGTCCAGAGGTTCCAGATCATTTTCAGGTTTAAAGGAGAAAATGTCAGAGGAACGTGGTTCATCTTTAGGTATAACTTGTTTATCTACTTGTAATTTAACTTGTTTAAAGTCCTCCATTTGTGACTAGTGATGGGTATTCAATTAAATTTTCTTAAGCGACCATTGGGAGAATTAACGATTGATCTTTTTTTAATATCTTTTATTTACTTATTTATTAGAACTAATCTGATTTGTTGGATCATTGACTGTTTTGTTTTATGTGCTATTTTTATGTGTTTTGTATTGTTCATTGCTGCTTGTACAGCACTTTGTAAACCTTGTTTTTAAAAGTGCTTTATAAATAAAGATTTATTATTTATTATTAATCACTGACGTTTTTATATTAAAATTATCATCATTATTATTACTGTTACTAATCTGCATAAATAAACTCAACTTTACAACATATAAATATCACCACTGCAGAGCCGCATCAGTGTGAGATCAGAATGTGTTTAATGCAGCTTTAAACATCTGTTTATGTTTTACAGAAACTAAACTTAAACACACATGGCTCATTTGCATAAACTATAAACGCTGAAAAAAGCAGCTCTTTCCTTGTGCTGCTGCTTCAGCTTCTGTAGGACTAAAGGACACGACTCCTCAGTGAATATGAGTGTTCTCCCTGTGACAGAGGATGTTCTGCTGATGCCGAGTCTGTTCTGTGCGTATGTCGTGTTGGAGATGTTCATGTTTTCAGAGGTTGTACATGTGCAGATTGTACGTGTGCAGGTTTAGCGCATCATTTCACTATTTCTGTCAGTCACTTTATTTATTTTACTTCTGTTGTGATGAAAAGACTGAAAAGTGTTTGTCTTTTGGACACTCGACTGTTGCAGTAACCGGGACACTGCGTAAACCTGCACCAGGACCAAACCGGGACACTCAAAAACCCGATCATACCCGGGACACTGATGTGCAGGTAAACGCACTCTGAGGGATATAGTGATCTCCAAGGACCCAGAGCCGAGACGTGGGACTGTGAGGCTCCAGTGTTTGTGCTACGCACAGACACCGACATTCAGTTTGTTGATTAAAAATGAACATGATCGACGAAATTCTCAGTGATCAATTAGTCGACTAATCATGTCGTTAAACTTATTTCCAGCCCGTGAACACTCACAGAGACGCTTCATTCTAGTCGTTTATTTTAAGATAACTTGTCAAGTAAAATTATCCTGCTGCATGGACAGATAATTTCACTATATTTAAGTCATTTTCTGATAGCTTTAAGTGTTTATATTGTCAATTTTGGCCAAGGTTTTTGCCAAGATACGAGATGAATCATGCCCATCCCTATTCATGACTGAACTTAAAGTATTTGAAAGCATTTAGTTAACGTTGTGCGTAGAACGGTGTCGGGAAGGTCTCAAAAATCCACAAATAAATGCAGGGGATGTCACAAATACAGTCCGTACGGTGGCTTGTAAACGCAGGTTCGTCGGTTTGCAGATCAACGTAACTGCACTGATGTTTGTGGATCGCGTCACGTTTTCGAGAAAGGCTTTTGTGAATGTCGTTACGTATGAATTATATTTGTGAGCGTCGTGACGTTTATTCGATCATAAAGACGCTAATCCGTCTCCATAAAAGTCTCTCTCGTTGATGTTCGCGAAAGCCACATTTTCCCACGTACACGTCTTGAATGTTTGTCATGCAGTGTTTTATAATTTTCTACTGGCACTGAACAAAGTGGAAAACACAAGTGCTGCCACGTTGACTGACACGTACAGCACGGGGGACGACAACAGCGACAAGGCAAGCAGAGCAGAAGTGTGTCAGCGCAGACAGCACGGGGGACATGGACATGCGGCTGTGAGGAGGAGGAGGAGGAGCAGGAGGAGGAAAAAGAGGAGGAAGAGGACGAGGGGGTATAGACCAGGGGCTTTCCGAGCGGTTCATTCACCTGTTGGCTGCCTACCTCCTCACGGGGAAGCTTTTTGTCATTGTCCCCCTCAATCCTGACGCGCACCACCCCCGATTTGTCCACGATCTCCTGGATGACTTTGCCGTTTTTGCCGATGACTTTGCCTAAAATACAAAAAAAATACATATATTATCTTGTATCCTATTCTGTATGTTAACAGTTTTAGGCAAAATAAGTGTTAAAACTTCAGCCTAAACCCCTTCGGTCTGTAGAATAAATTGTGTTGTGCATAATTTCTCGTTGTAACGATATCAAAATCTCACGATACGATATTGTCATGGTACAATATTTATTGCGATATCGTGGGAAAGCTCACGATATTCCCAAGACTGACATTATAAAACACTCACAAACGTCATTTGGTGCAACATTTATTGTCATTAGCGATGGAACGAAATCCAAATCTCTCTGTACGATATTTTCATCTCACGGTACAATATTTATTGCAATATTTTGTGGTGAATCTGCAACTTTTTCCTCTAAAAATGCCTTCACAAGACTTAACCCAAAGAATGAAGGTTTCAAAGTGCTTAGAACAGTTATTTCTTCATGTCGTCTGCACTGAAACGGAGCAAAGGATCATGGTCTATGTAGTTCCCTCTGTTTTTTTTATTGTTATTATTATTGCTACATCCCTAATAATTTCTGTATTAAATCTTTGCAATACGACCGAAGAAAATGATTTAATCGTCCGTATCTTTGTCATATGTGCACCTAATTAGCCTTAATAAAGCTTGTAGAAATCTTAAAAGGGCTTGTACCAGATGTTTTCCCCATGTATTTGCGCAAAAAGTGTCTCGCCCCACAGAAATATTGTATAAAAGACGCTAATTATAAAGCGTTTTATTGTCAAATAGTCAGAAAGTGCATGATTAGCAGCCCAGTTTCTGTTAGGTTTAGCGTGATGGCAGTTTTTCTTCATTCATTAGGGCTAATTAAGGTGTAATCTGATATTACGGTAACGATTTACTGTAGGGGCTATTAGACAAAACAAGTAGTTAATCAGATCTTTGCTGGTGTTTACAAAGTGCGTCATGTTTTATTCTGTGTCACTGTAACTCTTACCGACAAGGTTTCTGGGAACTTGAAAGTAGTCTTCTTTGAACTCAAGGTATTCTCTGGCTTGTTTCACGGCTTCTGGGGTCTAGAGAAAAAAACAAAAGCAACCGAGTCATATTTTACTAAAGCTTTGAATGCAGTTTTCACCTCTGTTGAATCATGTTTTATGTTTTTGCCCCTCGACCTAAACTGCCCGTATTCAATTTGCAGAATAACCAGATCTGAAACCTGCTTTTAAACCTGGTTCCGGCGGATGTGGGCAGCCTTAATGAGCACAGTAAGTGAAATGCCTTGAGATATGAGCGAATACGAAGTGTCAATGTGGGCAAAACGGGACGTGAAAGCTGCAGGACGCGGTGTAACTCGGCATGTAAAGTGAGGGTTTACTTCTTTGTTGTCAGTCACTTTGGCACCTCCTCACACACACAATGCGATTTGGTACTTTTGGAATACAAAACAGAACAGAAGTCCACAATACGTGAAGGGATAATTAAGTTAGAGTGTCCAGACGTCTCCATTTACCCGGGACAGTCCCAGTTTTGAGCCCTGTGTCCTCTGTCCCAGCAGATTTATCCAAAACCACTAATTTGTCCCAGTTTTATACAAGAAATGTCCCAGATGTCCCTATTTTTGACCAATTTTATACTTGCCAACAGTAAAAACAAGCATAAATTGTCATTTGTTTCGGTAAAATACAGAAAAGCTGCTTAAAAATGACCAAAACACAAAACAATTTTCCTTAATTACCAAAAACGTGCACTCACAATTTTATACTGTATTTTTGGACTATAGTTCGCTCCTTAGTACCAAAAAAAATGCACAATGAAGAAGAAAAAAAAACATGGATAACTTTTTGGGTAAATTTATTTTTTAAAATCAGAGATCAAGAACCAACATTTCATATTGAAAGGCGAGTTATAGAAGTTATAGTAATAAAAACAACTGAATAGAGAACAATCCGTCAAACATTTTTTTGTTCGTTTTTCAATATAGAACCAAAAATAACAAAAAAAAACAACTCTTTTCTTTATTATTTGTCTCTAAAACCAAAATGAAAAAATGGATAACGATTTGCTTTTTTCGATTCATATATTTAGTCTATGGGCTGTGAAAAATGTAAGATAAAAGTCGCACCTGAGTATAAGTCACAGGACCAGAAAAATCCTGAGAAAAAGTGTGACTTATAGTCCGAAAACCAGAGGTGTCCCAGTTTTTTATGTTGAAAATCTGGTCACCCCAAGTTAAGTGTGACATCAGAGAAGAGTGGGGCGATATAATTAATAATAAAAATGTAATCCGGACCTGTTATTTTGTTGAAATTCTTTGTTTTAATGCAGTTCTAGGCTCAAACGCAGGAGCTACAGCACAGCCACTTCCCCTTTGTGGCGAGCGAGAGGTCATATTTCACTCAGAAACACATCACAAGATACACTTTATTAAGGTTAAGGTACATTAAAGCTCCTGTAAGAGGCTTTTTCCAGTTAAGATCAGAGCAGACGACAAGAACATCTCGCTCATCTGTAAATTCTGACCCGACCGTTCCCTTTAAACCTTCTGGGGCAGTCAGTTTTCCAATACGAAGCAGCAAAAAACGGGGACACGCTTCTCGCTGAACTTAAAACTTGCATTAACTCCCACACTTTCTCTCCTGGGCTAAAACAACGGCGGTGAACAGGCGGTGCCACATGGGCTTCCTGCTTTAACTGGCTCTCCATCCTGCCACACGCTTTGCTTGTACTTGTCTGTTGAAACTGCTAATTGCTCCTGACGTACTTTTAATATCGCTTATTTATTTTGGTTTTTATCTCTCCTCGAGGTCGTTCGGTCATGCGTTTCTTTCACACGCTTGAATGACAAAGAACCTTGAGCATTGAATCAATCATGAATTAATTTAGCTTGTTTTAAATGTTTCGTGATGAACTGGACCATGGTTATTTTAAAGACACTGTTATTGATGAAATGTTGGAGTTTATCTAATGTAAACAGTTTCTTTAATGTGTTTTGCACCTGCCCAAAGACTGCAAAAGGGAAAAGGAGCTTGGAGCTAAACCTGCAGAGCAACTTTTCTCTGCAAGTTTAATGTTTTCTGCGCACTGTCCTCGTTTTAAATAAATAAATGTAAAAAGAAAACAAAAGAAAATGACCCATCCTTTAGTGCCGTCAGGAGCAGTTCCCTGGGACCACAGACTGTATAAAGAAGTGGACTAATGGAGCGTGACGTCACCCACAGTGTTCCAGCCAAAAGAAGCACGTGAAGCTTATGAGGTTTATGGGGCCGGAGTTACAGGAGCGAATTTGGAGCAGAGTTCCATTTTAGGAATAGGAATTTATGCGCGCACAAAACGGCTAAATAAAAAACACCACCAGGATCATGAGCGGGTTAATATGAACATTTTAAGACCAAAATGACTGCAGTAGTTACACAGAGGGTGACAATTTTCCAACGTAAAGTCCAGTCAATTTACCGGTTTATAAACAGTCTACGCCGGGGCCGCAGCTCCAGATCTTGAGCGAGTTTTGGTTTATTCCAAGAGCGTGTGTTTGATCAGAGAAAGGTATAGACTCTGTTTACGCTTGCGCCACAAACCCAGAAGACGTTTGAAAATGTAGAAACACAGAGGACGACTTCGTTTGGGCTCTGTTAGTGACAGGAACTCTGAAAAAATCTGGGAAAACTGAGAAAATTGCCTGGTTTTCTTCATCTACATGTCATTGCAGTGTATGGCTTATAAATTTGTGTATTCTAAGTTGTCTAAGTTAATAATAATAATAATAATAATAAATAAAAAAGATGTCAGTGTAGCGTTCTGTTATGTTCGGTAGATCAACAGTTCCAACCAGCTCCCTGTAAGTGACTCTGAAGACACGATTAGAGTCCCGTCCCCCATGGAAGTTTTGTAGTTTATTTTGTAATATTTTCATTACTGAGATAATCATTCCCATTTTGTTGGACTTAATATTTACTTAACTTGCGAGATTTTTGGTCATTCTGGTTATTCTTTATGGTAGGGACATGTTGATTATTTGCTTAAAAATAATTTGTCCCGTTTACATTTTTCTTTCAATTAATTACTGTTAACGTTAATCATAGGTTGACCTAAGTAATGTTTGTTTTTTGTATTATTTTGCGTCCATGGCTCCTTATTTAAGATAAGCGCAGGTGCATCATCAATCAATCAATCAAATATAGAGCACTTTTCATACAAAAATGCAACACAAAGCGCTTTACAGTGATTAAAAAATGAACAATTCAACATCCCCTAAGCTAAACCGGTGAATCTTGAGATTATCTGTGATCTTTTTGAGGACTAACTGAATGTAGAAATTATGCAAACTATCTGGGAACTTTCTATATTTAAATCATGGGATCATTTTTATATTATGGGAGTGGAGCCAAAACGCTTTTTTCCCCCTCTTTTTTTTTACCTCGTGTCGCCTTAACCTGTTAAAATTCCCTTTTTGTACATTTGTGTGTCGTCAATTGTGTGAGTGGGGAGTTTTTATCTGCACTTGGATCGCTCTCCGTGGATTTATTTCACTTTTGAGGCGTTTCGGAGGGTGGAACGGAGTGCGCAGGGCGTCGATCTGGTGTCAATCGGATCTTACAAAAGCTTTAGCAGGTTGTGAAGACGCTGCTGCTGAATCCACAGTCTTATTCTGCATGTCCCATAGTCCATATATCTGAGTGTTCCGAGTGAGTGCGACGTCTCCACAGCGTCGCTCAAATGAGGCTCCTGATGCCACGGCTACAGGAGCGAATTTGGAGCCAGGTCCATATTTGGAAATCCGACCGCGAGTATCATAGCAACCACAAGAGCCAATCAGGAGTGAGGTCGTTAAATGTGCCGCCCTCCTCAGAGCGGTGATACTTTGCACCATTCTGCATGGACCGCTGGATTTCTGTGATTCTTGAGAATAATAAGGAAACTTTTAGCTTTTATCATCAAACTTTACATAGTAAGTTTAAGTCAGTTATTTATGTTCTATGTTCTGTTATGTGCGAACAACAATAGAGTCGCAATTTAACGAAATTCACTTTACATTATGCTACTTAAATTATGCTAGTTAAGATTCTAGTAACGTTAGATATTGTAATTGTTTGAGATATTTTGTCATTTTATTTCAGAAATAGTCAATCGGGGCAGAAAAGCGGGAAGGGAACTTACTTAGCAGCGAAATGCACGAGCTGTCAATCAAACCTATTGCTAACACTAGGGGGAGGGACCTCGGGGAATGAAGGCGTCTGATTGGTCCGTTATTTATGTTCATGTCTTGATTTAGGAACAAAATGAAATGTGAAAAATTCAGGATCCTGTGTCGCGGGTTCATACGAACATTTTAAGACCAAAATGACGAGGCCACAACAGCAGTTACGGAGAGAGGGACGATAAGATCCTAATGTAAGTCAATGGGAAAAAGGGAGAGAAGGAGCCGGAAGAGCCTCCTGGAGCACTTCCTGTTTGGCACACGGCGGCTAAAGCTTTAGCCATGTCCACTCATATATACGGACTATGGCGTGTTACCAAACATATTCCGGGTGAGCGTGAATAGAGCCTGTTGCGTAGCGGTGGGCCGTACCTCTCCGTAGATCCTGAACGTGCAGCTCTCCTCTTCCAGCTCGATGGCGGTGACTCCGGGCACCTTACGGGCCTGCTGGATGTTGGCGCCGTGAGAGCCGATGGCCAGCCCCATCAGGTCCTCCCTCACCCTCACCTCTTCCTGGTACGCTGATGCTAGCTGCTTACTGGTCTGAAAGCACAGAGACGATGGAGGAAACTTGAGTCCTCTGTACGGTAAGTGCACGTTTGGATGTTCTGCGCGTACGTACCTCTAAATGTTTGGTGGCCTCCTCGTTTCTGGACATTAACATGAGTTTGGTTCGGATGCTGCGAAAATGCATGTCGCTCAGAAGGGTCGCGCGCTTTACTGTGGTTTCATTTGTCGACTGGAACAAAAATACAAAAACAGGACAATTATGACAGAAATATGCCTCTTCTCTGCATTCAATAAAACATCTAGAATTTCCAGCTTGGAAATACATTTTGCTAATTAATTACTGGAGGCAGAACGGAGCCAAGAACGCAGCAAAGAATTCAGCGAGAATATTTTTCCACAGCTACTGAAGAGGATTTTCCTTGAGCCATTACGTAATATTTTGGTGGAAGTATTAAATCACAAAGAAGTAGATAACAGACGTGTATGTGGACTCAATCACAAACATCAGACATTTATTTAAAAACAAAAAATGAAGTGCTTCAAGTAGAGAAATATAGACACCTGTAACAGTGGCCACGTTTACATGATGTTTTTTTTATTCCAAATCAATTGTCATGGAGTAAACTGTTCAAAATTAAAATATTCTCCTTCGAGTTTATGCGGAAATAATAATATTGCATCTAGGTTTCCATGGAAAACACGTTAAATGGTCTTTATTTAATTCCGCTCGGCGTCTGGGGGTGGGGAAGGTTCTGATTGGACAGCGACACAAATGTATTTCCGTCTTTGGGAAGAAAACCCACACTTCAGCTGCTCCGGGCTTTTCTGTCATCTCGGTTTGTCGTTTCGCCGCCGACACAAACATGATCCAAACATTTTCCTGGTGATAATGAAGCAGCAGCTGAAGAATTGTCTCCTCACGCTTTAAGTCTGTGAGCCGAGGAGGAGAAGGGAAGAGTGTGGGAGAAGGAGGAAGAAGACAAACTGAGTCTGAGGCTGCCACACCTCAGCCCACTCCCACATCCCGCTCACAAATCCAAAGAGACGTGGAGGAAAGTCCCAAGAGACGACTGGAGGAGCCGGATCGAAGGACGAGCCAACGAGCACCAACCACCGGGATTATTTTGAAGAAGAAGAAACGTTCACATGATCCAGGAAGAAATTCATTCAGCTTTAAAATCGGAATAAACCCACTTACTTCAGGATTTTCATTAGGAATTCAAGGTTTACATGGTCTGATTAAAGCGAAATTTATTTTTATTCGTAATAAAAGCTCTCATGTAAACGTGGCAACTGTGGCATTATGAAATTTTACCACTGAACAACATAAAAACCTCCTCCGTTCTCTGCGCACTCACCAGCACTATGAGTTCGTGTGTCTGGGCACTGTAGAAGATGCAGTTGGCTCCGATTGCTTTCCTGAAGTCTTTGTGGATGCTGTCGTTTGCACAGCTGTGGACAGAAACAAGAGTCCACGTGAGGTTCAGGGGCGACAGAAGCAGCGACAGAAGCAGTGACCGGACTCTGGCGCACTCACATGTCTCGTAGGTCTTCTGGTACGGGGATGGGCACCTTGTGGAAGGAGCTTTTGGACGAGGGACTGTTGGGGTTGACGGGCCGGATGCGCTCTGACGTGACGATTTCGTTGTACGTGGCGTCACACGCGGCGTATTCGATCACGTAGAACTGCGGAGAGGACAGGAAACGGCAGAAAATATGTAGTTTATGCAGAATCACAAAAAGCATGAACACATTATATAAAAATAAGTGCCGTCATTGCCACTTTTGTACCAAAAACCCACTTTTTATCATTAACTAAACCAAATGTATGTCAAAAACGTGTGCGTTTTATTGTATTTTAAAAAGGTACAGTATGTAACGTAAAACCATACTTTGGAACACTGTCCATGGATATAGGTTTTATGCAGTTTATTTTTGTATATTTTAAGGCTAAAAAGTCACATTGTTGCTTTAACATTGATAATTAAGAACATATACCACAAAATGCTGGTGATAGAAAGCTAACAGTTAGCAGAGGCAGTTAGGTCCATGCTAAAGAAATGGCAAAATCTTTATATATTATTATTTTTATTATTATATTAGCTCCGTATGTGATTAGTTTGTTATTTTATGTTCAACACAAACTCCAAACTTGATAAATCTGTAGTAAAAACGTTCAACTAAAGGTGCAAAGTAGGTTTCTGGTACAAATTAAAGGGGAAATGACAGGTGCTTTTTAACATAATGCATTTACAGTTTAAAAGACAGACTGTGGAACTTTTCCGGTGGAGGATTCCCCACCTGCTCATCGCCATGCTGATGTAATTGCTTTGCCGAGAATGTCCCAAACTATGGAAGTGCACTCATCTTGCCATCTGGATAAGGTGACCAGATTTTCAGATTTTTTTGTGTGCGTTTTGGTCGTTTTTGAGCAGCTTTTCTGCATTTTACCGAAAAAATGACAGTTTATGCCTATTTACTGTTGTCAGGTATAAAATTGGTCAAAAATAGGGACATTTCTTGTATAAAACTGGGACAAATCACTGGTTTTGGATAAATCTGCTGGGACAGGGGACACAGGGCTCAAAACTGGGGCTGTCCTGGGTAAATAGGCACATCTGGTCACCCACATCTGGCGTTTCTAGCAATTCAAATGCTTCTAATTGAATAAATGAAAGATCTAACCATACTGTGGACCATTCCAGGCAAACCAGAAAAGTTACACACCTTAAGCATGAGTGTAATTCGAGCTGCATGAAGGAAAGGTTAAAAGTCACTGTACTTAATGCAGCACAAGGCAGGCTACAACACATAATAGTCAATCACAAAAAACCACAAAACATGCTTTAGAGAGCTTACTAAAGGCTTATAATGTGAGCTGTATATGGTCTGTTTTTCAGTTTGAGGATTAGTCACAATTAATAACTGTTAATGGGTTAGTATAAGAAAGTAAAAGGGTTTATTTGGAAGCGAGCTTGTTTACCCACGCTGTAAAAATATCTTGTAGCCTGTATAATCTGTAATGTAGTGCTGTGCAAGAGACCCTTTTCACTACAGCCGGAACTGTCCTGCTTTAGGTTTGCAGAACTTCTGGTTAATGGTTTTCTGTAGTAAATGTGTGTGTGTAAATGTCTGGCATATTCTCCACCAGCTTCATAAATCTGCCCCAACACCAAATCTTCAACCAACAAGGTCCACAAAGGAGAAACATTCTGACATTAAGAGTTTATCCACAACTATCACGGGAAGAAAGACGAAAGCTTAAAGGGACAACTGGGAGTTTTGGACATAGTTCCTCATTTCCTGGTGATCCAGAGTGTTGGAGACGTGTGGAGACACTTGTGTAAATCTTCCATCCAGTCCTTGTATTTGCAGAGGTTGCTGGTGCTAGGCTAGTGCACGTCAATGGCCATAGTCGTCCTGCCGCTAAAAATAGTCTGACCCACTCCACAGACACGAGGAAAAACTATTAGAACTCCAGACTGTCCATGTGAACGTCTGTGTCGATAGAATAATGTCTGAAATAAAACTAAGCTGGCATCACATGAATCGTCGCATGTTGAGGGCCTATTTTCTCATATATCAGACGCCGCTGCCGAACTTTCTATCAGGAACTCGCTGCTGCTGCTCGGACATAAATCCTTCAAATGCAACGTTGGTTTGACTCTAAAATGATTCTATCGACTTCTAAGACTGTTTTTAATAGCATCAGAAACCTCTCCAAATACAAGGACTGGATGGAATTAGGGGTGGGCGATATCTCGATATTTAAAATATATCGAGATATTTTTGAAACTCGATATGAATTATGACATATCGATATATCGCTATAATGCTTACGTTTACTTCTGGTTTCGCCGCTTCGCTTGTTTTGCCGTTGGCCTCCGCCTCCTGCTTTTGTCCCCCGAGCTCATCCGTGGAGCCCGGAGCTGGCCACGGACTAAACCAGGACTAGGACTAAACCTGGACTAAACGCGGCCGCAGAGCCCGGGGCTCGGTCGCGGACTAAACCAGGACTAGGACTAAACCAGGACTAAACGCGGCCGCAGAGCCCGGAGCTGGCCTCGGACTAAAACGGGACTAGGACTAAACCAGGACTAAACGCGGCCGCAGAGCCCGGAGCTGGCCTCGGACTAAACCAGGACTAGGACTAAACCAGGACTAAACGCGGCCGCAGAGCCCGGGGCTCGGTCGCGGACTAAACCAAGACTGGGACCAGGGCTCTACAGTGCGCCCATTTCACTCGCATTTGCGAGTAAATATTTCGTTGTGCGAACGGGGAAAACAAACAGTCGCATCTGTGCGAGTGCTTCTGCAGCCACAATAAGGAGAGCTGCGCACAGACGCAACGTGATGAGTTAAACTTTCTAATTGCACCTGCCCAGCACAAACGCAACCAAACTGTGCCCGGGCATTACACCTCCGACCGCGCACGACTCCAGCATACGAGCTCCGCGTGTGGCCGATATCACTCATACGAACAAACTCCGCTTCAAAACACACCCACACCCCCTTAAACGAGGAGCGCCCCGCAGCAGGACCCACACCTGACCCACCACTCATTAGACAGCCCCACACCGCTGGACTTCCTTCTCTAAAGCGAGAGCTTTGTCTTGGTTTTGTCTCAGACTCGAGCGCATTTGGACTCGGTCTTGTCATGGACTCAAGGTCTGAATACTGAGTGCAGTCATATTTGTCACAATGTGCGTTTGGTTTGGTAAATGTGCAGAGACTAAATACCACTTTAAAACAAGAGAATGTAACTCCAGTTAGGAATGTCAAAATACAGGTTTAAAAATCCTAGCCACTTTTTTCACTTTGAAGCAGTTTTCTTTAAAGTACCAGTGGAAGTTCTCTTAAAGAAGAGGGTTTTAAACTGTGGGTGAGGGTCCAAAATGGGGCACAGAGTGTTTAAGTGCAGTACTAAATGAATATTAATCAGATAAAATTTGTTTGTTGTTTTTGCAGTAGTTTGGGAGGGCTGTATTTTTCCTGTAAAGATAGAGATATATATCGTATATCGAGATATAGCAAAATATATCGAGATATATTTTTTGGTCCATATCGCCCAGCCCTAGATGGAATATTTAAAAAAGTGTCTCCACACGTCTCCAATACTCACGAGGAAATGAGGCCCTATGTCCAAAATTCCCAACTGTCCCTTTAAAAGGAGAACGACGACTAATATTAGTGAACTACTGAGCAAAACGCATTTGAACTGCACAAATGTATCTATGCCAATATCGACATCATCAAATCGATTTTTAATTTGAATTGTAGAATCAGTCCGAGTTAAAAAGTTATTTCTGTTTTCTTCATGGCCATAACGCGAGTGTTGCTCAGTAGTTCACTAATGCTCCTCGTTGTTTCCTTTAAGTTTTCGTCTTTCTTCCCTTGATCGTTGTAAATAAATGATTCACGGAAGAATGTTTCTCCTTTGTGGACCTTGTTGGTTGAAGATTTGGTGACGGGCCAGATTTATGAAGCTGCTGGAGAATACGCCAAACATTTACACACACATTTACCACAGAAAACCATTAGCCGGAAGTTCTGCGTTATGAAAAAGGTCTATTAAGTTGAACTTTGAGGTTCAGTCCTCTCTAATCAGTGATTTTATGGATGTACGAGCGTCTTTCAAAATGGAGGTGTTACGACCCAGCTCACTCCAGTCGGGGAAGTGACAAAAACCAAGATGGTAAATGTGAAAATAAAGTAATAATTTAATGAACAGGAATGTAAAAGGTAAAAATAACAAAAGTGGTCGAAAATATTTACACAAAACCTAAACCGCAAAATAACAAGATTAACATATAACAAAATTTGTGTCAAAATGAGGGCATGCAAGTCTATAAAAAAAGAATTAAAACAACTAAACTAAACAAACTAATTAATAAAAACAAAGTCGCAGCCAGTTCTGTCAGTAAAAGCATGTGGTTTGGAGCCAAGGAGATTTTATGGATGGGCCAATTTTTCGATATTTTTGTCTGTTGCTGCGACTGTTAACTGAGATTTGCAGATACTAGAAATGGGACAAGATCTCGTGAAAAGACCTCGCCAGACAAAATTACCCGGAGATTGTGCGCACATGCTGAGAATCATCTTGTGAGATTTCTTTCCACCATGTTTTTACGTTTGGTTTGGATTAAAAAAATGGAGTTACGTACTGGGGAGTTAAATTTTTTGTGAAGCTGTAGCCACAAAAAGCACTGCTACAGTAACAGCGAAAATATTAAGTAAGGTAAATAATAAACTGGGAAAAGGATTAAGGATTGCACCATTTATTTATTATAAAGAATGTAAAAATCTTTCTTGTAAATCCAATCGCATGTCTCGCCTTGTCTTATGGAAATCGTATCTTGTCCCACTCCTGGACGATACCGATATTTTGCTTTTAAAATGCTTGGTGAGGCCAGCAAATTTATCTTAAATTAAAGTAACGATAACAAATTCCATCCATCCATCTTCTCCCGCTTAATCCGGCTGGGTCGCGGGGGCAGCGTGCTGCCCAATACTCATAGCACCTGACCCCCCCTATGAACCCCTCTGCAGGTGGTGAGCCCACAGGAGGGTGGACAACATGGTCCTTGATGTTAGTTCATAGGGGTGCGGGCATGTTTTGGGTTGATGGGGGAAACCGGAGTACCCGGAGGAAACCCATCCAGACACGGGGAGGAACATGCAAACTCCACACAGAAAGGCCCGGGCGACCCGGGGATCGAACCCGCAACCTTCTTGCTGTGAGGCCTGAGTGTTGCCACTCAGCCACCGTGCCGCCACGATAACAAATTAAAAAACAATAACTAAATGTATTTTACTGGGATATAAAATCATTAATTACATGCTTCTGTAAACATACACAGCCATATAATTCTCCCATTTCCATTTTTTTCCCCATTAGTCCAAAAAATATCGGCATTTATCGGTATGAAACATTTATACAGCAGCCAGTATCGAAGAAAAATGATCAATCCCGGCCAATACCGATACTGGAACTGATGTCTTGCCCATCTCTAGGAAATTTTTTATGATTTTCTGTGATGATTGGCGATAGTTACATAAGAGTTCTGTTTTTGTTCATGGAATATGGAGTTTATATGCACAAAACATCACCCAAAAACTCTAATCTAATAAAAAACGTGAGAAATTAGGCAATTATTGTACTTTTCTTCCATCATATTGCCACACTAAGAGGTCATGCCCAGTCCAACCCCGCCAAACCACAGAGCGCCCACTTGGTAAACACAACAGAGCATTTGAATGTCAAGTGCCGGCTCTGTGGGTTGGTTTTCATTATGTAACACTGTAAACCAAAATGTGACAGATGGTTGGGGCGATGGGGATCAGATTACCCCCTCTCACCCACTTTGTGCACTTCTTATTGACCAACACACCTCGTTAAGATTCTCTTTTCTATTCATTCTCAAAGCTTTAGAAATTGTATAATCAGGGTTGGGAGCTCTGACAAGAAATCTATAAAAAATTCAAGTTTAACCACAATAGTTTTCCCCATATTGGCTGATCAGGACAGAATTTAACACTCAAAAATGGTTTTCAATATTCATTTTCTGAACGTAAACCACAAGGACCATTTTAGTTTCCCCATGTATTTCGGCAAAATGTGTCAGATTATATCGCATAAGCAGCTCTGGAGGTCAAAATAAGTCCACCGTACACTTTCTGCTGCTAATTATGAAGCGTTTTATAGGCTTATAATAAGGAAGTGTCCAGTTTGCATGCTAGTGGTCGTCAGATTTACCGTCATGACAGAAAAAAACTCCGAACTGGTCTCTGGGAGTTGCGAAAAGCGCTTGAAAACTCATCGTGGTGAATAGTCAGGATGTTCAGAATGCATAAATTAAGTGAGGGATAATAAATAAAACAAACTAGTTCTGATTTTAATGTTTTTAAGAAGGTATAACTCAGCTACGGCACCTTTAAATTTCAATAATAAAAGCCTGAACTCTGCTCCAAACCACAAGCTTTTACCGACGGAGGGTTTGATAGACCCAAGATGATCATTGGCGGTTAGAAGTGGCTCCATCTCGATGCCTTAAAACTCGACCGAAGTAAAGCAAAGTAAGAAGAATGAAATCTGCCGTAGAAAAGCGGGGAGCGTGTGAGGTGGTTTAGATGAGCGAGGGCCCACACAACGGAATTAAAGTCATCCGTCAGCGCTGGACGTTCCTGGGGGCTCTCATCGGAGGCGGCGGGGCCTCCACATCCCACTGACCCACAATCCAACCGCACAGAGTCACCTCAATCTCACCTCCATGAAGCCCCCATAAAACGCAAACCTACACAAAACTATGGCGATCGTTTGTGCTTCGTTTGTGCTGCAAAAAGTTTCATTTGTGCTGCTTTAGTTTTGGAGAAATTAACAATTTTTTTATAGGTGAAATTGGGGTCAGTCCCAGAGGAAGCTTCAAAATGCTCTAAAACGCCCAAAATGGAGTCAGTTGTTTGTGCTGTAAAAAGTTTATTTTGTGCGATTCTGGTTCTTAAGATATTTGCAGTTTTATCTTCGGCCAATGACGTCGTCCAGAACCTCAGAATGTGAAACAGCCTCAAAACAGGCAGAAAATTATAGAAAACGTTTGTATTTGGTTTGTGCTGTTTTGTGCTGTGATAATTTTCATTTGTGCGAGTTTATTTCTAAAATTATTCATTATTATTTCTACGGTAATTATAGGACGTCATTTCCGCTCAGCTGACGGCGACAAACTCCACAAAACTCCATAAAGAGGCGATAAACGATCTGAGGCTGTGGAAAAGTCTGTATTATTATATAAAATCTGAATCAAAAACAAATTACTAAAGACTGAGACAGACTTTTCTACAGCCTCAGGTCGTTTCTCTTCACACAATTTTAACTCATAAAAGTTTTTTAAATGTTTGACAAATCATGTGTCACCACTGTTGTCTGATTTTGCTGTCAGGCGTCGGGGCTCTCTCAGACCTAACACCAGAGCTTCTGTCAGTGGAGACTGTGTCGTTCCAAAGTCTAGAACATCCTTTGGACAGTCCAGTTTCTCCTCTACTGGACCCAGACTGTGGAACTCTCTCCCCACTGACCTAAAACAACAGACTGACCCCAACATTTTTAATAGACAATTGAAATTGTGGCTGAAGTCAGGACAGAGCTGTACACATGAAAATGCATAATTTAACGTTTTATTGTATTATTAACTGTTAATGTTTTATTACTTTGAACCTTTTCTAAAAGCCTCCTGTGGACAGGTGTTGTAAATTAGCACTTGTGCTATAACACTTGAAACAATGCATCTGGTTTGTCCAATGCAATTGTTATGTCCATATCAAATAAATAAATAAATAAATAAATAAAATATTTTGTGATTAAAGTGAACCATTTTAGATATAATTGAGCATAACTTAAAAGCATAAATGAGGTACAACTTAGTAGATTTAAATCATTAAAAGTCCTGTTATTTCCACTGTTTCAAATAGGGAGGATTTAAAAATAAACTTAATTTATACAGCACATGCTAAAATATAATAAAATTTCAAAATAATTGAGTTTCCTTAACAGAAAACTCTGCAAATATTTGAGTTGAGCTAAATGAGCACTTTTAATTCAGATGTTTTTAAAAGGTACAAGTAGCAAAACCATTCAACCTTTTAAGTTCTGGAAGATCGTGACTTTTTCATGAACTTTAAAGAACTGAGACAATCGATTGCCTCCATTTTTTTGCGCTCTGGTAACTTATTCAGGTTTAAAGTGTAAACAAATGACAGTTTATGCCTCTCGTTACTGTTGTAGGGATCAGATTGGTCAAAAATAGGGAGATTTCTTGGATAAAACTGGGACAAATCAGTGGTTTTGGATAAATCTGCTGGGACAGGGGACACGGGGCTCAAAACTGGGACTGTCCCGGGTCAACAGGGACGTCTGGTCACTCTAGACGTCCCTAAATCGAGCGCTAAATCAGGTCTCAAGTTTCACTCATAAACAGTCAGAAAATAGTCGTTTACTTTCCATAACTCGGATTATAAAGACGAGAAGCGCCGGAGTAGAAAAGGTGAGGAGCTGGATCAGAGAGAGTGGGGAGAGCGGGGCCGACGGGCGACGGCGCAGATAACATAATTTGGCGGCGGCTCAGGACACTTTTTCCGAAACAAGAGCGTAAATCCTCGTCAGCTCCGCGCGCTCTGACCACCACGAGATTGGCTGTTGATCTGTCGATTGAAATGCGCTCGATTTTTGGCACAGCTCTAGTTCTAGACACTGTTCCAACACTTATTTCAGTATGGATACTAAAATAATAAAGTATGACCTCTTGTATAAAGCTGAGGTACTCATTTTTCCATTTTATTTTGACTTGTGCATTTACGTTTATATAAGCCTCATTTGACACCTGTCTCTTGCTCTTTTTTGCTAGAATTTATTATGACCAGTTTAGGGGTGGGCGATATCTCGATATTAAAAATATATCGAGATTCTGACATATCGATATATCGCTATAATGCTTATGTTTACTTCTGGTTTCGCCGCTTCGCTTGTTTCGCCTTCTCTGTGCCGAGCTCGCCTCTGCCTTCTCGCTTATGTCCCCTGTGCTCATCCCCGGAGCCCGGAGCTGGCCGCGGACTAAACCAGGACTAGGACCAGGGCTCTACAGTGCGCCCATTTCACTCGCATTTGAGAGCAAATATTTCATTGTGCGAACGTGGAAATCAAAACAGGCGCTTCTGTGCGAGCGCTTCTGCAGCCACAATAAGGAGCTGCGCACAGACGTAACATGACGAGTTAAACTTTCTAAATGCACGTTTCCCAGCGCGAGCGCAACAACATGACACCTGCGACCGCGCACGACCCCAGCGTACGAGCTCCGCGTGTGGCCGATATCACTCATACGAACAAACTCCGCAGCAGGACCCACACCTGACCCACCACTCATTAGACAGCCCCACGCCACTGGACTTCCCTCTCTAAAGCGAGAGCTTTGTCTTGGTCTTGTCACGGACTCAAGGTCTGAATACTGAGGATCATATTTGTCACAATGTGCGTTTGGTTTGGTAAACGTGCAGAGACTAAACATCACTTTAAAACAAGAGAATGTTACTCCAGTTTGGAATGTCAAAATACAGGTTTAAAAATCCTAGCCACTTTTTTCACTTTGAAGCAGTTTTCTTTAAAGTGCCAGTGGAAGTTCTCTTAAAGAAGAGGGTTTTAAACTGTGGGTGAGGGTCCAAAAAGGGGTGCAGAGTGTTTAAGTGCAGAACTAAATGAATATTAATCAGATAAAATTTGTCTGTTGTTTTTGCAGTAGTGTGGGAGGGGGTTATTTTTCCTGTAAAGATATCGAGATATATATCGTATATCGAGATATAGCAAAATATATCGAGATATATTTTTTGGTCCATATCGCCCAGCCCTAGACCAGTTATATTTTTTCTGTATATTGTGATGTGTGAGCGTCTGTGTCCAAATAATTTCCCTTGTGGATCAATAAAGTTTGTCCAAGTCTAAATGTTTGATTTGTCCTCAATAGTTTCGGGATAGTTTTTGGTTTGGTGTTGAAAATGACTATTCTATTGTATGAGAGAAATTGTAGTTCCTTTTCTTTCTCAGAGTCAAAAGTGAGTTTAAAATGTTTTTTATCGTAGTATTGCAGAAATTTAAAGCCACAATATGTAACATTTCAGTCACATTTGTCAAAATCAGATTTTTATATTTCACAGTTCATATCTCCATGGAGAATGTTCGAAGTTTGGCTTAAACCTTCTATTTCCGTGGAATCATGAAGGAGACGTGCCACCTTCAGAAAGTTTCATACTAGGGACGTCCTGATCTGATATTCAGTATCGGTATCAGCTCCCGATCTGACTCTTTTACGAGTATCAGACAGTATCAGATTCAGTCACGTGATCGGACCGATCCCGTTTCACGTGTTTTTGCGGCATCATAAATCAAAACGCCGCCATGTCGCTGTGTGGGACTTTTCACTACAACAAAACGAGAGTCAAACAGCGACACAATCGCTGCGAACAAACAGTTTTCCCTGTGTTGGAAAAAAACTGATTTTACGATTCTGAATTGATTTGCATATTAATTCCTTAAGATCGATTCGTCCAACGTACGTCCAAAGATAATACGTTTTCCCCCGGTGAACTTTAACCCCACTCATCACACTCTGACTATATCAAAACTATGAACACGGAGTCGGACACGAGTGGGGACATGAGCCAAGTCCCGGCTTTGAAGACGCCAGAAACACTCAAAGCTCCGTCTGGCACCATTTTGGGTTCAGAAAGACAAAGTTGCGCCTGACAGAAGCAAAGTGATTTGCAAGACAAATGACAAATGGAGGTGAAGTACAGCGGAAACACAACCAACCTCAGGAACCACTTGGAACAGCTCAAAAATGGTTCTAATAACACTGACCCAAATCCCGATCGGATCAGATCGTGATAATCGATTCTGAATCTGGAGAATCGGAATCGATACCCAGCCCTAACCAGCAGAGCCACTTTAACACGACCAATTTGATTCGTCACTTACAAAAGAATCATCCGGACGAGTTTGAGATTTACAAAGCGCAAGACGACAAAGTCACAGCAGCAAAAACTGGAGGAGGCGTTTCACAGAAGGTAAAGTCGGTCAGGCTTTTGTCGTCTAATGGACTTTTTGGAGCTAAGGTACAAACTTTCTTCACGACACGACATGAGAGACAGCGCTACCGGAGCCATAAGGGAAAAAAAGCTATTGGATCAGTATCAGAAAGAGCACTCCTTAAAAAAAATCAGATCAGAAGCCAAAAAATCTTGATTGGGACATCTCCATTACACACCTTTAACGTTTTAAATCACAATTTGAATGTTCAAGATTAGCAATCTGCAAATGCTGTAATTATTTAAATGTGCGTTGTGTAACTTCGTCAAGTGCTTCTCTCCGTGGAGATGTTACAGCTTTGTCTGGAATGTTCCACAGTACGGCATTAAACCTTTTTATCTTCATGGAGACCAAACCGGACCAAGTTAGAGGTCAGATCTGTGCAGAGGTGACTCCGCTCACAGCCAGAGCGTCTGTTTTTCTGGGTATTTTTGAGCGATAAAACGAGCTGTAATTGAATAAATGTAAAGTAGAGCTGTTTAAAGTCACACTGTGGAATATTCCAGGCAGAGTAATGATGTATTCACAGCAACAAGCAGGTGATGGACCCCCAATCAAAAAGTTATCAATAAGCTCCTCCCCCAAAACAACAAAATATTCCGTATAAAAGCTGCAAACCCTGTATTTTAGGAGTCTTAAACATGCTTTTTTGTAAAGTGTGATTCCCAAATATACGACATAAATCCGTCTTCTAATCAAACAATGTCCATCGCTGAATTGTTTGAACCACGTCTAAACCAAACCAAGCCAGGACAGAAAATAAAAAAAGACATTAAATTGGGTTAAACTCGCTTTTAATTGCAATCAACAAATTAGTAGACCAGTCAAACATCTGCGCACGTCTCACCTGCTGACAATTCTTCTCTTTGTTCTTGTTCTGACAATTATCAAAGTAGATTTTTAATGACAAAAACTAACTACTTCCAGGAACAACCATGATCTTTGTATGGTGCTAGGTTTGGTTTCTTAGATTCAGATTCTCCTCGTTTAACCTTGAATTTCTTTGTCATGGTTTATCTCTACACACATGAAGACTGTTGTATGGAACAATTAGTGAAGGATTTCAATTTTAGTCTTGCACCTTTTTCTCTAACACAAGAAACAGAATTGAGTGACGGTTTGCCACTCACCTCCCCCTTCATCATGCGGACGCGGGCCAGCCACCATCCACACGGCTCCTGCTCGTTGGCCCTGGAGTACACCTGCGACACAAATACGCAAAGTTAGAACAGAAAATCAATGACTTCGTACAGATTTTCATGTTTTTCTCAACACGACTTGCTTCAGTGGGAGTGTAACTGTAGTAAGTATGTATTGTAGTTTAGTTTTACATCACCCAAGTGAAAGTTTGTCGAAAAAAAAACATGAAAACAAAAGAAAAGGAAGTCGCAGTGAGTTCTAAAACTAAACCCCTCCACTTACTTAATGAACACAGAAAACTGCATCCAAAACGCAGGGACAATTTACGCACAAGAAAGGACTTTTTCTGGCAGTTTAAACTTTCATTCCAACAAAATTAAAGCGTTCATTTTCCAACCGACTAAAAATGAACACATTTTGGCTACGTTCAGACTGCAGCCTGGAGTGACCCAAATCTGTTTCTTTTTTTTTCGCCCCTATGCGACCTGTATCTGATCTTTTAACGACAGTCTGAACGACACAGATCCGATTTTTGTGGACATGTGCTCCTAAAACCGATGCATATTTGTTTTTTTGACGTGCGACTTCAGTCTGAACGGTCAGGTCACATTCATCCGGCCTACACGTCATCAACAAGCGAGAGGTCGACTATTGAGCGGTAATACTGCCCAACGCCGACGTGTTTGCTCACTGAAATAGGCCGAACATGTGTTTTTCTCTTGCAAGACGACAGCAACTGTAAAATCTCCAGGAGCTCAATGCAGCGTCGTCGTGCGAGACACTTTTGGGGCGTTTAAAGTTCACACTGGAGATCACAGACAAGTCGCATTTAACTGGAAATGTGAACGACCTGGCAAAAAAAACGGATTTCTGAAATAAATATGAATTGGGCATTAACCCCTTAACACGTAAATTTATATAGATTTATATTATTAAAAAAAGTTTTGTATGTGTTTTTGCCTTTAAGCAGACGGTAAATTAAGTTGAGATTATTAATTTGACTATAGCAAAAAAAAAAAAACAGAAATTTGGGCATGTTGCACGAGTACTAGAAACAAGTGGTTGCCAAAGGTTCCTAGGAAGGTTCTGCATCTGCACTAACGGCACTGGGGGAATGCAGCTGCTGTCTCGACTTATATCTTGATCCAAACAGTTTGTTGCGCATTTGTGACAGTCGGCGTTAAGGGGTTAAGCCGTGCGCTCTGAACGTCGCCTTTGACCCTTCATTTCAGTATAGTTGCTATTAGGGCTGAAACGATTCATCGAGTTAATCGATTAGAAAAATGCATCGATTATTTTTTTTTGCCTCGATGCTTCGTTTTATTTTCATACACTCGGCGATGGCCGGAACCTTTTGTGTTAGAGGTAAAGTTTCCGCACGACCACTGCACTTCACTGTACGCACAACAGCGCGGCGCCCATGGATGTATAATAAGAGCATAACCTCCCCGAGTGCGCGGTACGCTCCCGTACGCCGTGCCCCCCGCATCTCCCATACGCCACGCACTCTGCGTGTGGATTGTGTCTTGTCGCGTACACTCCGTGGACCACGCTTCCTCCTGTGCGCCTCTAAACCAGAACTCGCACCACGACTAAGCCAGGTCTAAAGCAGTTCTAAAGCAGGTCTAAAGCAGGTCTAAAGCAGGTCTAAAGCAGGTCTAAGGCAGGTCTAAACCAGGTCTAAAACCAGGACTAAGCCAGGTCTAAACCAGGTCTAAACCAGATCTAAAACCAGAACTAATCCAGGTCTAAAACCAAACAAGAATTTGCAGGCGTTGGTTGCTACATGTATGTAGTTTTAAAAATCATGACAATATCAAGTAATCCAAAGTATTCAGATTACGTTACTCAAGTAATTTAATTGATTACATCACAAACTACATTTTGGGGAATGTAATCTGTAATCTGTAGGGGATTACATTTTAAAAGTCACCTTATCCACACTGATGCTACAACATCTAAACAGAACCGTACATTACATCAAGTGGAAAAGAAACCACGAGGTAATTCAACCTTAGCCCAGCGATAATTATGTTTTTTATGTCCAAAACACGTGTATCTGTCAGTGCAGGAGGTGTGGACTTAACATGTGCAAAGTAGACACGACAATAACAAACGATTACTCGATTATTCGAACAAAATAAATCAACAGAATAATCGATTACTGTAATAATCGATAGCTGCAGCCCTAGTTGCTAGGTAAGTTACGGTATCTACATAAATCACATCTGCTGCCTGTGTGCAACCGCAATGTACAGTTTTAATTCAACTAAAATTTTGTAGTTTTTCTTTTTTGGGTCGGCCCCAAACTTTGGAACGTCCTCCCTCCTCACATTAAGACCTCCCCTTCAGTCGATTCTTTTAAGTCTTCTTTAAAAACACACTTTTACTCACCGGTTTTTAACACGTTGTGAGAATTGTGTGCTCCTCCGACTGTTTTTTATTGAGTTCATTTGCTATTTTTCCATTTTTTCCCCCTATTTTTTATCGACTTGCTTATTTATTTAGTTTATGCTTTGTTTTATTTAATGTCTTAATTTATATTGTGGCTACTCTGCAGCACTTTGGAGACTTTTTGTTTGGTAAAATGTGCGATACAAATAAAGTCTGATTGGATTGGAGTGGAAGATCTCCTGATCAAAACGTTATTTCTTCATTCGTTACAGTTTGGAGTAAGTGCGCAGGCTTCATTCTGTTTTTTCTCCATTTTTAGTAACCCGCAATATCACTGTAGCTCTCATGGCAACGAAGGAAAGAAGATGAAGCACTTGCAGTAAATCGTCTTTAGTCCGTTTACCATTTGCATGTTGTCTTCTTTTCATTTTAAACACGCTTTAACATGTCAGAGTTTTATTTGTACTGTGATTATCGCCCTGTTGACACTTTTGGCTGCTCCCATTCACAAAAATAGACGGGAACATTTGTGTACGAGATGAGAACAAACCAGTAAACAAGTCAATTATTGTCGGTGAACACATGACGTTCATGCCTAAACAAAATTAACAGATTTTGAACCATGAGTGTGGAACATGTCTCAGAATAAGACGCTCATGTCAAGTCTGTCTGTGACACAGTCAGTATATTCTTATTACGCAAAAGAGCACGACGAAGAATTCATAACGTCGGGTTTTATGACCGCACCAACCAGCCATTTATCGCTTTAAAAATGTTAAAACTTAAGGCTCTGATAAGCCTCCAGACCACAAAAATTATGTAATAACAAGGCAAAAAGAACTACCGAAAATATTCAGAAACATTTTATTGAAAGGGAAAGTACTTTTAATTTAAGAGGAATGCATCTCTGTATTATTTGGAGTCCGAACAACGAGGAAAAGTTTTTTGTGGTGGTTGAGTGGCAACACTCAGGCCTCACAGCAAGAAGGTTGCGGGTTCGATCCCCGGGTCGCCCAGGCCTTTCTGTGTGGAGTTTGCATGTTCTCCCCGTGTCTGGATGGGTTTCCTCCGGGTACTCCAGTTTCCCCCATCAACCTAAAACATGCCCGCACCCCTATGAACTAACATCAAGGACATCATGTTGTCCACCCTCCTGTGGGCTCACCACCTGCAGAGGGGTTCATAGGGGGGGTGAGGTGCTGTGAGGATTGGGCAGTAAGATGCCCCCGCGACCCAGCTGGATTAAGCGGGAGAAGATGGATGGATGGATGGAGTTTGTGAAGGCAAAATCTGGAGTGTTAAGCTCTAAAAACGCCCAAATATGAAAATGTTTAAACGAAAATATAAAATGAGTATAGCCAAGTGAGCAGAAGGAGGAGTTTAAGTTCATTTGTCATTTGAATGCACACTAATTGAATTTTTTTTAAAGATGTATTTATTTATTTTGTATCTGGAGTAATGCGTCTTACTGTTCTAAGAGTCTGCCAGAAGCACATTACGGTTTTATTTATGGTTTTGTAAAAGGGAGTGGGGACAAACAAGCGTCTGCTTCTCCCCGCTCCTTTTCAGAATGACTGATTTTTTATTTTTTTGGAGATTATATTGGTGATTAGTAATGTAAAATAAATGTTTTTATCTATCTGCTAATTACTGTTGGAACTAGGGGTGTAAGAAAAAGTTGATTCAGTGATATATCGTGATACTTCACTGCACAATTCTCGAATCACTTCAAAATGGATCCGAATCGATTTTTAAAATGTTTTTCACTAAAATTCATGAATTACATTCGCAGTTCTCATGATTTAAAAAAGGTAATAAATAAAATTTCATACAATTTTGTTGTCGTGAAAGTAAGGTAAGGTAACTTTATTTATATAGTGCTTTTCAACTTTTGTAGTTGAATATATTATATTAAGTATTATATTAAGTAATATAAATTGCAATATATCATCCATTGTTTTAGTATTGAGATATATCGAGATATATCGAATCGTGACAATTTATCATTTATGAAATAACTGAATATACTTATTATACATAAAAACAGCCCGATATGTTTTTAGATGAAAAATTTAAATCCATGTTTTTGTTCTTTTTTCATGAGTGAACACATTTTCAAAAGCCAGTGATTATTTTTAGGTGTTTGACTGATTTTCAACAAAATGAGTGATTAACAAGCCAGTCGGTGACAGTAATGTTATTTGTGACGTACTTGCTCATTAGCTCACCTGTTGTAGTTCCAACTAAGTCAGTTTTTTATGGCGAGATTGCACCAAAACAAAGCTCAGATTAAAGTCTAATTTATTATCCATGTAAATGATAGTAATAATAATATCTATAATCTAAAATTTCATAGATAAGTGTCTTCTAAGACATTATATAGACTCTTTTAGGGCAGAAGTGAATAAAAAAATCTGTGTGCGCATTTTGGCAGCAGAAGTGTCATTGTTCCCGTTCATTCTGATTCATTCAGACTGAACACAGACAGAAGACGGAGATAAAAAACATTTCCAGCACCAAAATGTCTGGTTGTTCTGTGTGTGTTTGCCAGAATCGATTTTCTTCCGGACTAAAGTTTTAAAGTTTTACTCACAGGACATGGCAGTCGGACACCGTTAGTCAAAGTTCAGGAAATATTTTCGCTCTTTTAACGATAATCCTTTGGCAGAGCTCGATAAGCGGCTCAGTTGTCATACTTCTGCTGCCAAAATGTGCAACCGAGCCTACATCACGGTTTACGAACACTAAAAGCATCTATAGCAATTATAATTACATACATGTGCTTGTACAACATGCTTGAAATGCTGTTTAACCTCGTTTGTGGGGCTGTCACTGTGTATTAAATGTCAAAAACACAATAAACCATGTTAAAAAACAAAGATTAAAGCCTAACTTGATGAACAGCACTTCAGACCGAGCAGTGCCTCTAGTTAGCTTCACTTCCACAGGGATTGTTGATGGCATTAGCTGCAGCATACAATATCCTGTATGGAATAAGAGCCGTTTATCAGAACTAGAAGAAATAAAGAGCAGGTCCAGCCTTTAAAGCTTTAAATTCCCATTTTCTGCTACAGTTTATATTGGACTACGGCACACACTGCTGCTTTTATTTAATATCATCCGACAGCGCTCACAACAGTCTCTACGACGACATAAAAACAAGCCACAGGAGCTGAGGCATGAGTCAGCGTCGACGTTAAAATAATAACTTTTTCCGTTTAACAAACTAACCCCTGCGAGTAACAGTAACGCAGGAAGAATGCAGCAGAGTCATGTCTACCACGGATTCATTACAATGGAAATTATGAATGAATTCTTGAATCACAAATGCAACTTTAACTTAATTTTTTGCAGAATTTCTAGATCAACAATGGAAATTGTGGCTAAAAACCTAAAAAACATGAGCGGCATTGCACAGTTACACAAATTGTTTACTCATTATCACCATGTTTTGGTCTAAAAACGTATAAAAATATGACTATTTACCATTTATATTTTACACCAAAGTTTTGTTGCTTATTCAGAGGAAAGAAAGTAGTTTATGCGACTATTCGCTGTTCTGATGATTAAACATGGGCCTGTTTTATATACATTTTGCACAAGAAGTGATTTAACAAAGACTTTTACAGGGTGTCCCCAGGTTTGACCCCAAATTTAAGACTTTTTTTAAGACCACTAAAATTAACACCAACATCGCACCCATTATGTGGGCGAAAAACACCAGATCCAATGCTAATAATGACCATTACTCACTGCTTTAAATAACAAAAATACTTTTATGATAAAACCTCATTCAGAACTCATTTATAGTCGTTTGCATTGCTGTAAAATGTCCAAAAAAGCATTTATAAGATTCTAGCAAGACAAACTAAACTTTCACATCGTCTTGTCTCACATTGCGCTGCAGCCCGGTTGAGTTTACAAAAAATAGGCTAGTGAAATTTAAGATCTTTGTGAAAAAAATAAGACACTGACAACATAATTTAAGGCCGTAATTTAGGAACATGAAATTTAAGACCTTTTTATGACTTTTAAGACCTTGCAGCAACAGTAAATTGCTGTGAAAATATTTACAGGGAGTTGCTGTGAAAGTAATGCAATTATTATTAGCCAATAATTTACTGTAATTTCACAGTGAAAATTCTTAGTGATACTAAATTTTAATGGCTGTGATACCAAACGCAAATTAGTATCATAGCCATGATTTAGCCTTTATTTTTGTTGAACCATATCGAATTGATTTGAAATATATCGTATCAAATTGAAAGGTCACTGTATCGAGATATGGATCGTATCGTGGCCTATGTATCGAGGTATGTATCGTATCGTGGCCTATGCATTTAGATATGTATCGTATCATGGCCTATGTATCGAGAAATGGCTCGTATCATGGCCTATGTATCGAGAAATGGATCGTACCGTGGGCTATGTATCGAAATATGGATCGTATTGTCGCCTATGTATCGAGATATGGATCGTACCGTGGGCCATGTATCGAGAAATGGATCGTATCGTCCCCTATATAGCAAGAAATGGATCGTATCGTCGCCTACATAGCAAGAAATGGATCATATCGTCGCCTATATATCGAGAAATGGATCGTATCGTCGCCTATATATCGAGAAATGGATCGTATCATCGCCTATATAGCAAGAAATGGATCGTATCGTCGCCTATATATCGAGAAATGGATTGTACCGTGGCCTATGTATCGAGATATGGATTGCATCGTGGCCTATGTATCGAGAAATGGCTCGTATCATGGCCTATGTATCGAGATATGGATCGCATCGTGGCCTATGTATCGAGAAATGGATCGTATCGTGGCCTATGTATCGAGAAATGGATCGTATCGTCGCCTATATATCGAGAAATGGATCGTATCGTCGCCTATATATCGAGAAATGGATCGTATCATCGCCTATATATCGAGAAATGGATCGTATCGTCGCCTATATATCGAGAAATGGATCGTATCGTCGCCTATATATCGAGAAATGGATCGTATCGTCGCCTATATATCAAGATATGGATCGTATCGTGGCCTATGCATCCTATCGGCGACTTCTGAACGATACCCAGCCCCGGCTGGGTATCGCACGCACTCACCTCCACCTCGTCCCCTTCGCCGATGTCCTTGTGGTAGTCTGCTGGAGGAGGCAACCGCACGTCACTGAAGGGCAACTGTCGCTCGGGCTGCCAGCTGACGGAGACAAGGACACAACACAACAGATCGTTTACACATCTGAGAAAACGATTAAAGCTGCGTGGTGCAACTTTTCTGGTGAAGGGGGCCGGCGAATGCTTATTTCCGTGAGCTGGAATTTTTCACAATATGGTATTAAAACTGTCTATCATCACCAAATAAGACCAAGTTAGAGGTCAGATCTGTGGAGAGGCAGTCAGAATGCCTGTTTTTCTAAGTATTTTTGAGCGATAAAACCATCTAGAATAGAATAAATGCAAAGTAGAGCCGTTTAATGTCACACTGTGGAACATTCGAAGCAGAGCAATTACATACACATGCAAAACAAGCAGGTGACGGACCTCCACCCAAACAGTTACGTTGTAGTCGTAGTTGTGAGGGATGTAACAATAGCGTGAATATGCTGATATCGTATCGTACTATTTTCTACATTTTATACACATATAGAAGTAATAAAATGCATCACATGTAATAATGTTGCAAAGAAACTCAATTTTTGTAATATTTTCTATTCAAATCCTCAAAATACGCCCCTTTATTTTGTTGAATACATAAATATTAAAAAAAACTTTACTATATTATTAAATTTTCCATGTACAACATGTAGAATGTGGCAAAAAAAGAAAAAAAATTGTGTCTAAATACAATTTCCACAAGCACGAGACAAAATTTTAATACAATACATAAATACAAAAATTTCACAATTCAATTTGGCCTCACAATTTTTCTTCTTTGATTTCATATTTTTGTTTTTCTTTCTAGTACTTGTTTTGGAATTGTAAAGGATCTGACTCACTAATACTAAACCCTTTTTGGTCCAATCCACATGTAAGCACTTATAAAGTTACGCATGAGGAAGGAATTTTTCAGGAAGTTTTAACATTCATTTAACAAAACAGACCAATAAAAATAAACAACAACACTTTAAATCATAACTATTTATCAATTTAGACACGTCAGCAGTTATGGAAATGCATTTTCTGGTAGTTTTAACATTCATTTAACAAAATAAAGGACTTGTCATTTATTTTTATTAGCCTAAATCATAATTATTTAGCAATTTAGACACATTAACAGTTATGAAATTGCCTCTGTGTGTGTTATATATGGAGCCCGTGTCCAACAAGGACATAAAACTATAACTTTCCACCAAAATTTTAAAACTAGACAAGAGTTGTAGTAAAAAATGTAAAGAATATATGAAAAATACGTAGTCTTGCAGTTTAAATAAGAATATCAGTGCTGCCCAAGACCTCACGATAATAAAACGGGTACGGTTCATTAAGCGTAAGGAGGAAACTCAAAGAAGTGTGACGGTGGAGGGGAAAGCTCGTCTCAGGCTCGGGAACTTCAGAGGAGAGGAAACGGGGCCGTGAAATCTCGACTTTGAAAAGGTGACGTTTGACGGAAGTTCGGGAAATACAGGGGAAAAAAAACGCTCGTGTCAAAATTGTAATGAGGTTCTTTCTGAATGGGCTGTCGATTAAAAAATGAGATGAGTGAGCACGTTCGGCTAAATTATCGTTAAAATAAGGTAAATTATACTAAGAAAGAGCACAGCGAACACTTGTAGTCGCTCATTGAAAGATAAACTGCATTTCTGTGCTGTGCCAGCCCCGCACTGCCAACTCACACTAATGATACCCTCTTATAATACTCCCTACAACAAAAACATAGCCAGACTGGACAAGACTGGACTATACAATATTATCACAATATCTCCAGGTCCTGTACTGACGGTTAAAGACATGGATTGTTAAAAAAAATACATTTAAATTTGTTGAATTGTTAAAACTTTAATTCAGCTTCATATCTCTTCCAATTCTCAACCTGCTTCAACAGATTCTACAAAATTTTCCTTATGACGTCTTTTTTATTACTTATTTGTCCTTTTTATTTTGACTTGTACATTTACATTTGTATAATTATGCCTTATTTACACCGGTCTCTTGCTCTTTTTTATTATTATTATTATTTTATTTTGGGCAATTAAGAAGTTTACATTCTTTTACAATGGAACATATAACATTAGAGAAATCATGATAGAAATAACAAAAACAACTAAATATTTTGCCCAGAGAGGAGCGGGTAGAAGAGAATTTATGTAATCCCACCCCCTCTCTTCTTTTTTTTTTCTTCCCCTCTTTTTTCGCTACTTAGATAATATTTATTATGACCATTTATATCTTTTACTCTTTGTTATTATTAAAAGGTGTGCAAAAATATTGAAATGCCAATATATTGTATAGTTTAATTTGATTATACAGTGTATCGTGGGCTGCTGCATCGATATATCGTCAAGAGTATTTTTAAGTAGGGCTGCGCGATATGGACCATTTTGCTATATCTCGATATATGATTTATATATCTCGGTATCTTTACAGGAAAAATAACTCCCCCACAATTACTGCAAAAACAAATCTGCCAAATTCCACAGTCTTTTTTTTTTATTGACGTGCAAAGAGGAAGAAATAATAATACATATTGCCTTCTTTTTATTCAAAAATAAAACAACTCAACTCGAGGTAGGCAGTCCATATAGGAAAAAAATGCTTCTTTTGCTGCATTTAAGGTAAAAAAAAAATCCCTGACTATATTAATTTAATTGTAAAATAAAAGAAATGATACTCAACTTAAGCTCATCTTTGCATTATCGCCCACCCCTATTTTTAAGTATATTTAAATAAATTGTTTGATGTAAGAGCTACAATTGTGTTCACATTTTCACTGTTTTGATGAGTAAAATTGGTGTTTTTCTTATTAACTTTGCACAAACTTAGACTTTATAGACAGCACAGCCTTGATTTAAGCTTTGTTTTTCACTGAACCGGATTAAATCGATTTGAAATATATCATATTGGATTGAAAGTGCACTGTATCGAAAAGAAAATCGTTATGTAGGTACGTAGGTTAGGTATGTATCGTATCTGCAACGTCTTAATGATGCCCAGCTCTAGTTTATTATATTATATTGCGATGCGTGAGCTGCTGTGTCCAAATAATTTCCCTTGTGGATCAATAAAGTTCGTCTAAGTCTAAACGCGTTTCAAAATCGAGTAAATGACCTGAAGTGACCATGAAGCCTGCAAATTAAATACTCGAGTCTGCGGTGTTCGGTTTTAAACCTTCCCCGTGTGAGACGACATTTGTCACTGAAAGACGCAGCAAATGTCTGACGTTTACGGAGCTCAACAGTGAAGGCCAAGCACAAGGTCTCAGAAGTAAATTTCACTTTTATCTTTCTCGTAACTTTACAATGAATGTTTAAAGGCAGGAAGGGAAATGCTCTGCTACAGTACGTGCCAACTAATGACTAAAGGTGTAACGATATCCAAGTCTCACGGTACGATTTTTATTGCGATTATTACGGTGGGAAAGCTCAGGATATTACGATATTCTACGTAACAACAAGACTGACGGGGATGGAACGAAATCCAAATCTCTCTGTACGATATTTTCACCATATACAGGGTAAGATATTTATTCTAATATTTCGTAGAGGCTCACAAAACTGAACATGCTGCGTTTTCCTCTAAAAACGCCTTCACCATCCTTAGAATAGACCTTTCGCGCAAGGACAGAAAGTGCTTTGATGTTGAGTCGCGCAACTTCCGGTCGATGCTTTTCTACGGCAAAATCCCGGTGGAAAAGTGTTGCATATTTTTGAGCAGCTTCATGAATCTGCCCCAACACCAAATCTTCATCCAACGAGGTCGACAAAGAACAGATTCTGTCCATGAAGGATTTATCCACAACGATCAAGGGAAGAAAGACGAAAACTTAAAGGAGAACGACGACTACCAGTTCGAATGCTACAGATGTTCACAGATTACGTCTTGCATATCTGCGTGTGCTATTATCGACATCATGAAATCGATTTTTAATTTGTAGAATCAGTCTGAGTGAACAAGTTCCTTCTGTTTTCTTCAGGACCAGAACGTTAGTGTCGCTCAGTCGTTTCACTGATGCTCGTCGTCGTTTCCTTTAAGTTTTCGTCTTTCTTCCCTTGATCGAAATTCCTCATGGACAGAATCTGTTCTTTGTTCCTTGTTGGATGAAGATTTGGTGTTGGGGCAGATTCATGAAGCTGCTCAACAATACGCGACACTTTTACACAGGGATTTTGCCGTAGAAAAGCACTGACGGGAAGCTGCACGACTCAACATCGCAACACTTCCTGCCGTAGTGAAAAAACAGTCTATTAAGATTTAAAAGTGCTTAGAAGTGTAGAAATCTGCACTGAAACGGCGCAAAGGATCATGGTCTATGTAGTTCCCTCTGGTTTTTTTAGCTATTTCTGCATCAGAACTGTTCATTTAAGCAAAGAGACTTGAGATTCGATTAGGGCTGGGCGGTATACCGTTTGAACCGGTATACCGGTAATTTTTATTTTTATGATATGAATTTTTTATTTACCGCCATACCGTGTGTGCGCGCATATGTCGGCAACACAGAGCGGCGGAACGCGACAGCGTGTAGATTGAGCGGGGGCTGTTTTTCAGTGTTACACCAAACAAGCCAACAAGCCAGGTAAGGATAGCGAGTTGAGTGGTGCGCGCCCGCCAAAGGGACCGCCCGCGCAGTGCCCCGCGACACGGCCCCCCTCCCCGGAGAGCGGGAGCGCGCGGAGCCGCGCCCGGGCGAGAGCGCGGGTGCGCGGAGCCCCGCTCCTCACCCCCTCGCCCGGGCACGGCCCCGCGCACCCCCGCCCCCCGAAAAATGGGCCGCGCCACAAAACACCACACAGACGACCCCCCCAGCAAACGCGCCCACCAGGGACGTCTGTGTAGTGTTTTGTGCTGCACTGCCAACGTTACGCAGAGATTGGGGAGAAGATGCAGATTTTACTTTCATGCAATCTTCGTATTCTCCGTCTAAAGGGACCGTCTATGACAAGAAAAGCAAACGTTGGAATGATATTACCAACTCTATCACACTCCACTTAGCCAAAGACAAAAATACCGTTAAATACCGTGATACCGTGATAATTTAAAAAAATACCGTGATATCAATTTTTGGTCATACCGCCCAGCTCTAGATTCGATATATTGTGATGCTCCACGATATTATTGCGACACCTTTGATGATACGAGATCACCATATTTCGGTTAGTGTTACATCCCTATTAATGACTTTTAAAAAAAAAACACCAAATTATGAAGACATTTTCCCAAATTTCTATATTTCATAAGTGGGATTTTTACATTGAAAACCGTATTATGGATTTTAGTCTTTAAATGTTCTGAAAGTCCAAAGGGAACATGAACAGACAATTTATTTTTGGAACAATATTGGGTTTCAAAGTGCGCAGGAGTAAACTAAAGAGATACATGACATTTATCAGTTTTTTTTTTATCCAACTTGTCTAACTCCAAATCTCTTCTTACTACTGTCCCACCATGTGCTCTGGAAAGTTCAGGGCAGCGTGGGTTGGGAAGGACCTCTCCTGAAATGGACTCTCCCTCCCGCTCGGGTGCACATACCTTTGGGGGGCTATTTTTGGGACACCCTAGTGGCGCAGATAAAAGCGTGGGAGGTGTGTTCAGTGTCGGAGTTGCGAGGGGACAGGAGGCGGAGCTCGGCGGAGACGTAAAGGGGGGGGGGACAGACATGTACGGACAGCTGCGTGCCAAACAGGTGACACCGGCCTCCAAATCGGGCGTCGCGGGGCCCGTCGTGGAGCGAAAGAGGAAAACGAGGGGACACTTACTTGTTCTCAAAGACAATCGTGAGGGAGTCGTCGTGGACATCTTTGATATAACCCTGAAAGGAAAGCACACAAATGATTCGATTAGATTTTGTTTGTTTGTTCCCGAAAGAGGTTTTGGATTTCACTGACCCCTACAGAAGCAATATTAGGACCTACAAAAGAAACAAACCTTTCAATAAAGAAATACACTGCTCATTGCTGCATTTAAATGTATAAATATGGAATCAATGGTACCACAAGTGATCAATATGTGAATTATAACACAATTTCTGTAGAATAAATGTCACTTATCGCCTCTACTGATCAGAAAATACATTTACTTCTTTGCGTTTATGGCAATACGACAAACATAGTTCAACCATTTTGTCATTTTCAGACAGTGGGAGGCCGTCTGTTAATGGGAAACACTCGTATACACTGAAAACAACAAAATTTCAACTTGAATTAAGAAAATTTTACCCTGATTTGAGTAAATTTCACTTGACAAGTAAAATTATCTTCCAACGGAACAAAACTTGTGTACTTAAAATATGAGAATACATCTACAGCTACATTTAAAATAAGAAAAACAACTTTTTGCACTTGAAACAAAACTAAATCAAATGTTGCTTGAATTAAGGAAAAAAAAAACACTTATTCCATAGGCAGATAATTTCACTTGTCAAGTTGAATCTACTCAAATAAAAGTAAAATGTTCTTAATTTAAGTCATTTTAACTTGCACAGATATTGATTTTTCCCCCCAGTGTAGCGATTAAATGGCATTTGACATAATCTCTAAATGAAAATAAACAAAAAAAACACTAGGGATGGGACAAGATCTCGTGAGACAAAACTGAAGAAAAGAAAAATTATCTTGAGATTATTTCCCCCTTGAATTTACCTTTGGCTTGGACAGAAATAGAGTTAAGACGGGCGAACACTGTGCGATATTTTCGATGGTTTCACTCAGCTGCAGCTCAAATTGTTCAACTAAATCTCAGGGTTTACAAGTTCACAGCTCACGGTTCATGTTCTCACACTGTACGAACGACTTCAACAGTGAATCGACTGGATTTCAATCAGGTTTGATATTCCGGTGACCTACGATTGTCAATCGGGAGCTGGTTGTGAGAGATTAATCAGTTCCCGTTACCCCATGTTTACGACACGAAGTGCGACACACGATTAAGCCAAAACTCGATCCCAAAAACAGCCGCACAGGTGAAAAATCGTCTCAAAAAGGGCCAAAAATCACACAGTGTACACCCGGCTTTATACAGTTTGAGAAGCTGTCATTCCAAAAAGCAAAGCCACAATGATCACTAAAGTATTACATAAAATAAACAAAGCCACTACTTATTACAAATTATGTCAAAATCTCATTCTCGTGGACCTAATCTCGCGGTTTGTCTCGTTTTTGTGAACATTGTGTCTCCTCCCACCCCCACAAAACAGATTTATTCACCTTGTTTTACTGTTCAGATAACAGAAAGTAGAATATGTGTAATAAAAGTTGGGTTAATGTGCAGGTTTGTCGAATCGGAACTTGGTTCAGTGGCCAATATTTACCATAGTTCATAGTAGATCAGTAAAGTTGCATTTTGAGAGGAAAAGTTCAGAAAAAATGTATAAAATATCTGTCAAATGTACTTTAAAAAGGCTCACGGCGTAACTTTCTGGCTCGTCACCTGTTTGTTTTTATAAATACATCATTGCTCTGCCTGGAATGTTCCACAGTGTGACATTAAAACAGCTCTACTTACATTTATTCAATTACAGGTGGTTTTAAAGCCATTCTTCCCACAGATCTGAACTATAACTTGGTCTGTTTTAGTCTCCATGAAGATAAAAGGGTTCAACGCCGTACAGTGAAACGTTCCAGACAAACAAACAAACAAAACAAGTCCATGGAGAAGAGCAGATTGACGGGTAATCCACCGGAAAAGTTACACAGTGCAGCTTTATACGACAGGATTGACAGTGACTGGATCTAGGCTGAGAGGGAGCAGCAATGGGAGCATCTCGGGCTGTTTGGGAACACGTTTTTTGGCTGCGAAATCAGTGTTGAGGATGCTTCCCGACCGCGCAGCCAGCCTACGAATCTGACACAAACAAAATGACAAGATAAGCTCATTTGGATGCCTTAAAAAGACACCGTGCCCGATTTTTTCCTCACATATTTGAGCAGTTAAATAAAAAGAAAGCATCTTGCCCCAGTACGGATATTGAATAAGCTGCTCTTTAGGTCTAATAAGTCTCCGCTGTCGTTAACATTATCGTGACAGCAAAGCGGCCCTCTGTCGCGAAAGGTCTTAAACTCATCGTGGTGAATAATTAGGATGCTCGAAATGTATAAGGTAAGTGAGGAATAACTTTGGAGCACCGCAAACCGTTTAAAGGTCTCATGTTACTCCGTTTTCTGGTCCATGTAATGCCATTTCCTCGTCAAAAGCCGACCTGGAGTTGTGTTTTGTTTAATTTACACGTTTAAAAACACACAAATCCTTCGCATTTACACCACGTTCTTCTCATTTTCTTCAGCATTTTTAAACTCCACGCAGCTTCACCGGAATAATTCGGATGATTTCAGCCCTGGAATTGGTTAAAAAGGCGCCCGTTAACGCTTCACACAGCAAATGTCTCAGATCAGGCCAAGATTTTAAAACTTATATCAGGTTACTCATCTTCAGATTTATTCGCTACTTACTAGTTCCAAGACTGCTTCACTCTAGCCAAGAGGTCGTTTATTTTAAGATAACTTGTCTAGTAACATTATCTGTCCATGCAGCAAGATCATTTCACTACTTTTAAGTCACTTTCGGCTAGATTTAAGCGTTTACATCTCAAGTTTGTTGCAAAACATGACATCACAAGGTGGTACAGAGCATTTTGAGCTTTGGAGATGTAGAAAGACTAATAATAAATGGTTACTTTGACATGTTTGAATGAAACAAAACATAAATCCAGGTCTATTTTTTGATATTCTAACATGCCTAAAAGCTCACTGAGGTCCATTTGGCGTAATATAAAGAACTTTAAAATGGATTTGTTTTGTTTTTTTATGGTTTTAAGATGGTAAAAAACAAATCAGGGGAGAGTTAAGTGAGCTCTAAACTTGACGGACGACACCCCCCAGCACTTAGCGGTGTCGGGGTGTAACACAACCTTAAATGGGACGTACATAGAAGTGTGCGTACTACTACTACTACACGTACTCGTATTCACACTTACGCAATCGAGCAGGCAGAGTGTGGAGAGGCGGCTTTAAGTACAGTTTGGTCAGTTTCATTCGGATTCTCTGGGTCAAAACATTTCATTTAGGTGCAGTGGCATTAATATATTGAATTTCCATTTCATTTTAATGCGTTTTGGAATCAGCAGGCACTCGCGAGTCACCAAAAAGTGGCCGTTTTTCCTCCTAGAGTTTTCCCCTGCATGAATAAATGTGAATAAACATGAAAAATGTTTTGTTACGTTTTCTTTTTTTATTATTATTGTTATATTTAGTTTGTCGGTGTGATTGTAGTTTTGTTATATATCGTTTTTATTTTTGTTTATCGCTTTATTTGTTGAGTTGATGTCTGTTTGGTTGATTATTATATCACAGAGATTATGAATTTAAAAAAAAGAAAAGAAAATACGAAAAATTTATGAATGAATGTTGGAATTGATAGAATTTTTTTTATTATTATTTCGATTTATGGTTAGATTTTCCCAAAAAAAACTCCCGAAAACATTAACACTCCCATAGCAAAACAAAAAGCTTTTTAACACCATTTTTGCATTTAATTATCTACAATTGGCTTAGAGAGATTGTAGTTTTCAGAATACTTTTCTAGCAGCATACTTTTACTCCTAGTTGAGTAATATTTTTCTTGAAGTAACGGTACTCTTACTTCAGTAAAAGTTTTGGTTGCTCTTCTACAAGTGACCAAAACTTTATATCGACACAATATGAAAAGATTTGTGTTTCTTGTGGCTCCTTCACTGCAAATTTCCCTGATCCGGCAAAGATTTTAAAACTTATAATGAGGTTATTCATCTTGTTTTCAGATTTATTATCGACTTACTAGAACAGAGACGGCTTCATTCTCGTCTAGAGGTCATTTATTTTAAGTTAACTTGTCAAGTAAAATGAACTGTCCATATTATTTTAAGTGACAATGCTCTTGGGAATTATTTTTTTACTTCTTACTCTTCCACTTCTGCCTAAAATCCGCTTTTAACAATAACCAAATGTGTAGAATATGTGAAAAATGTGAAGTAGCGGCACACCTTCGAGTACAATCCCTAATGGCGACGGAACGGACGAGCCAACTGTTGCAGCGAAGTATCCGCGTACTTGCTTTTCGACAGCTGCGTTACTACGTCAGACTAACCAGCGCTTTGGAGGGCGCTCCGGGGTCAGGGGTCACCTGACACGGCACGACAGGCCACACCTCAGAAGGCGGGTGGACAGGTGACACTGGGCCGCACGCTGCTGCAGCCCGTGCGCTCCTCTAGCTTCACCGCTCGTTATTTAGCTCGGCTACAATCCAATTCTCGTTAAGATGAATCGCAAACAAACCTGGAGTTGTGTTTTGTTTCATTCACACGTAAAAAAAAAAAAAAAAAAACACACAAACTCTGCATATTTAGGCCGAGTTATTTTCATTTTCTTCAGCTTTTTTAAACTCCACGCACCTTCACTAAAGTCATTTGGATCATTTCAGCCCTGGAATTTCCAATATCTAGTGAACAAAAAAGTAAAAAGGAGCTGTTAAGTGGTAGTTTTCTAGTTCATGACATCATAAAGGTGGAATAGACAGACGAATAATAAAAAGTTACTCAAACAAAAACACAACTCCGGGTCCGTTTTTGAGGATGGAACAACATTAGAACTCAACTTAAAGCTCACAAGAGTCAGTTTTGCGTAATATAAGACCTTTAAAATGAACTTGTTTTGTTTTTTTAGGTTTATAAGATGGTAAAAAAAAATGAGGGGAGAGTTACATGAGCTCTAAACTTGACAGCCAACACCCCCAGCACTGGGCCACATGCTCCAGAAGCCCATGTGCTCCTCTAGCTTTACCGCTCGTTATTTAGCTCGCTTACAATCCAATTCTCGTTTAGGGTTGCAAAATTAATCGCAATAGAATCGATTTTGCAATTTAAAGGGGACACAATTAGCAAATCGTAAAAGCTGTAAACCTGTCTTACTCTGCATAGAAACTGTTAACTCTGTCGGAAATCTGTGCAAACACGTTCTGAAATGTGATTCCTGTATTAGTTTGACAGTTCGAGTTTCAGTCTTTTTTTCTTTCTGACGCGTTTAAAGTGTGAACAGAATCCTGATATTAAAACATAAATAGCAAATCTTATCACAAACATTTTTTTAATTGATATTTCTCCCAAATCTTTCAGTCTTATTATTGTTTTAAATGTTGCATTCTTCCCTTAAGTTGCGTGAACTGAAAGTAAAAATCAACAGGGACTACGAGCAGATTAGTGAGAAGAATCCCAATAGGATTCGGAAATCGGAAAGTAAACAACTAACATTAAACTTGACAGTGGACAAGAAAATATCCAGAAATGCAGATTGTGATTTTAAAAACATAACTTAAACTTAAATTCAAGTAATTCTGACAAAAAAGGACATATATTTATTTACTATTCAAACTCTGTCCAAATTAAATGTGAAACACTAACGCTAGACCAAAACAACAAACACATTTGGGCTAAACTAAGATGTTTTTGATCACTAAACTTCAGGAAAAAATCTGTAAATCTTCACTGGATAAAAAACTAAAGACGATCCTTATTTCATGACAATAATTTTGCAACTCTTAGAATAGAGACTGGGTTAATTAAGGTGCACTGAACCACAATCGGCACTTCACACTATGTTATCTGCACTATTTTCAAAGAACTGCACCTCAGCGGGGACATAACATTTGAGGTGTCATGTCTGCCACCAGGCCTCCAAAGCCAGGCTGCGAGATAATGGACGTAACAGAGGAGTGGAAAGTGTTCATTGAGGCCAGAGCAAGTGTCACCCTGTAAACCAGCGCGACAGGTGAGCGGGCACAGGGGTAAATATAGGCCCCTGTATAACCCCCATGTGCTCGTGGGGAGAGTCGTGTGGTCGGCTAATGGTGACAGCTCCGACAGAAGAGACACATGCTGCTGCTGCTGCTGGGGAAATGGGATCAAACAGACAATTACCGAGTTAAGGCTAAGAGCACCAGTATATCCAGTGTATGATTTCACAGTATAACAAAGTGAGTCAGGTCCCGGTCAGAGTGGATCATTTGATAAGGAGCCTTTTAAAGTCAAGTGAAACCACACTTTGATAAACACGACTGCAACTGTAGACTCAAGACCCATGTGTGCCGCTGCTATTCATTGTTCTAAATATGAAGTGATGACCCAGCCCTCAGTGCTCTGCCCTGGTGTGTGTCTGTGTCTGTCTGTGGGGATGTGAGAGTAATGCTTTCAGTGAAAAGAAACTGAAAGTGTGCACAGAGAAGGCTTCTCCTGGTGGGGTCTAGACAAACTAAAGATGCGGAGGTGGGAGCGGGTCCACAGCCTGGTCCACAGCCTGGTCCACAGCCTGGTCCACAGCCTGGTCCACAGCTTGGTCCACAGCTTGGTCTGAGCCTGGTCTGAGGTCTAACAATGATCCTGGAGCAGTGATTGAGCAGCTCGTAAGTGTGCGCAGAGCTGAGGCAGGGGCAGACCGGGGACTGTCTCAGCTCTCTGCAGCTCCACAGCTCCTCCAAAGCCCCAAACAGACAAAGCACCGGCCTAATGTGTCCACAGAACCACAACCTGGGACAAACATGAGCCTTTCCCAATAAAGTGACCCTCATACGACACCAGGCTGCGAGAAATATTAAATATACGCAACAGACCAGGAGGAGAAGTGCAGCTAGCTCAGAGCTAACTGAAGCTAACAGCCTCCGCGGCCAAAGTGAAGCTCCGCGGCGGAGGAGGAGGCGCAGGGTCCCGGGGAACAGCCTCCTTCCTCCGCGCACTTCCACATGACACACGATTCACGCCTTTATCAGCACCTTCACTTTAGTTAGGCTCAAATAAAAGCAGGACTGTTACCTTGTAGAAGGCCCCGTTGGAGCCGCGCACTTCCACGGCCAGCCCGTCCATGCCTGTCGGTGTCTCCGCGCGGCCGAGCTTCTCCGGGACCGCCCCGTGTGACTCCGGTAGCGCTGCCACCCCCAGCTTCCCCGGCCCTTCGCCGTTCTCCGGCCGCTTGTGGATTTCCAGTGTTTCGGGTGGAGGGGCAGGGGCAGAGGTGAAGGGGTTGGGGGGAGATGGGTGTGATGGTGGTGTCAGTAGCGCAGCGCAGACGCCGGATCCTCCACTACGAGCAGCGGGCGAGCATCCACGGAGCCCCCGGGGAGACGGCTCGGCACGGCTCGGGCTGCGGCTCAGGCTCGGGCTAGCGGAGGGGAGATTAGCTGGGAGGCTAATGCTCACAACACCTTGATCCTCCGTGCTGAAGGATGCTAAGGCTAGTGTAGCGGCGTGTGCAGAAAATGCCTGTGGCGCAGTTGTGCCGTGAAATAGAATCACATAAGTTGTCACCGGGAGTCGTTTCTTTAGTCGGTGGTGCAAAAGACTTGACGTTGTTTCTCTGGAAAAGGCGTAATGATGCACTACAACCCGGCGACTCCTTACTCCAGCCACCCGTCCCCTCAAACACGCGATAGAGTGAATCAGAGAGAGACTGAATGACCTCCAGAGCGCCGCCCCTCCGCGCACAGACCCGCCCGGCCGCGCACGCCGGGCTCCCACTGGCCCCCGGGCCCGACACTCACGGGGATCCGGACGGGATTGGTGCGGGAGGAGAGGGCCGGCCCGTGGGTCTGTCCAGTCAGAGCAGGAGAGTCCCATCCATCCGCGAGCCATTGGTGTGATGGGGCGTCAGTTACAAGGCTCCGCAAACTGACTGGCTCCATCTCCAATTTTGCCCACTCATTGATGAGCGAGGACCACCACAAGCACCGTGTAAACATCCAAGTAGTAAAGGAAAGTTAGGCTCATGTTTTATATTCTACACTGCACTTTACATCGGTGCCTCAGAGAGTTCAGGACGGAGCAGGACAGAAAACTGATGCATTGTGGCATGTGCAGGCTCCCTCTCAGTATAACATATAACAGTTTAAATATTTATGCAATTTCCATAATAACCAAAACACAACAAGAAACTGTAAAGTGTGCATTAAGGTCAAAATGACACTTTATGATGCTTTAATCCATGTTACCTCATCAAAAACACACCTGGAGTTGTGTTTTTCATTTTCATTTTATTATTATTATTTATTTATTTATTTATTTATTTTATTTTTTTGGCCCAAGAGTCAAAAAACAAACTGGAAAACACTCATCACATCAACACTCTCACATCGATTCTCACATTAACTTTTGTCCCTTCATGTAAAAATGCTCTGGTGCAATATTTACATAACCCGTGTGATTGTTTTTGATCATTTTGATGAATTTTGTTGTTCATGTTGTTGTATTTTGTGACTCTGTCTTAGTTTTTGTTCAACTTATTGACTTATTCAGTGTGTAACAGTCCTGTTAGTGAGTGTGTGTGTGTGTGTTTATGGTTGTGTTGATTTTGTTTTTTTTTTTGTTTTGTTTTTTCTTTACTGAATTTCTGTATCCAACTGTCTTCCCTACGGTTTCTGTCTTCTGTTATTGTGACTACGACAACCCCATTGAAAACGAGATGGTGAAACATCTCAAGGGGCTTTTCCTCCAAACAAATAAATTCAAAACCCCAAAATTTACACATGTTTGAGTAATCCTTGTTTGTTTACATCTTGAAAGCTAAAAATTCTCTGTTCCACCTTGTGATGTTATGAATAAATACTCATAAAATACAGTACAATACTAAATGCAATCAATCAACTAAATACTGTTCCACTTTAACTGTAGGCTTTTAACTATATGTTTTAATTGTATTTAATTTGTTTATTTTAGTGTAAGGCAACCTTGAGTGTCGAGAAAGACACCTAATAAATACAAGTATTATTATTCTTGTTCTGCCCCATTGGTGAAAGAATATTTCTGTTTTGAGTTTATCTGTTTTGTCTACTCTGAGCTACCTTAGCCGCCATATTGTTTTGAACTTTTCAACTGTTCTGTTACCACTGTTTAATTCCTGTAATCTGTTTTTGGCCCCATGAAAATATCTGTCTGTAAATATTGTAATGTTAAGATTTTAGAATAAGTTCTTAACTCACTCTGTGGGGCACTTTAAGGTTGTTTAACAGTTGAAATTCCTGCTAAAATATACAACGCTAATAGCATTAGCATGTCTATTGAAATTTCCTTTGACGTTAGCATGATGCTAATCGCTTGTTTAATAGACGTTTTTATGAAGTCCAGCCAATGTTAAGTATTGTTCTGCATATATTGAATTGTATTAAGCTTCTCTACATGTTTTATGTATTTATCCACTTATTCTATGTTCATTTAAATGTGAAAACATAATTGTAATTGTCATTTTTTGTATGTTACAGTTTTACAGTCAACTTCAGTAAATGTCCAAAACAGAAGAGGCTTCCTGGGTGATTATTGGAGAAACAGTTTGCTATCTGTAAAGCTAGTTCCTAAACACTAGTGGAGGCAGAATAATTCTTATTAGTATTATGTTTTACATTTTGTTCAGTAGAGATCCGAAATTCCAGGGATTAAATTATCCAAATGATTCTAGTGAAGATTAAGACATCACAAGGTGGAACAGAGAATGTACAGGTTTTTTGTGTTAAACATGTCTGAATGAAACGAAACACAACTCCAGGTCTGTTTGTGACGACAAAACAAGATTGTAGATAAAAAAAAACACCTCAGCCCAGAAACGCACAGACTGTCAGGCATTTAAACTATTTCTGACATGTAGCCTACAAACAAAAACTGTCCCATTGCTGCGTTACCGCTTCATTCACTTCGTTCATTTGACATTTCTCCTTCCACATTTTCACTATTGGTGTTTTCACGTTAAAATAAACCGAGCACATGTCACCTGTCCAGTTCTTCTCACTTCTCTTTGAGTCAGACCAGTGTCTGTGGTCCAGAAATGGTCGGCGGCTCCAAGATTCAAACAGCTGAGAGGATGAACACATGTGAGGTCAGAGGTGAGCGAAGGGGCTGACGCTCTGCAGAAATACTCACATGGACTTTCCCTGGCCTCAAATACTGCCTTTTCTGACCACAATGATGTATGTATGTCACCCACCTGTATATTAAAAACTTTTACTATCACATATACAGAAAATTAAGTAAATAAATTAAGATGAATAAACAGAAAACAAATATACAGATATAAGGGAACAGAAAATATGTAAATGGAAATTCTTCTTTTTATTTATTCTGCTTTTGTTGTTTGTTGTTGTTGTTTGTATATGTGTTAGTCTTATATTTGGTTATGTCTTATGTTTATTTTTTCACTGTATCGGTTATGGTGAAGAGGGAGCTGAGCCAGAAGGCAAAGCTCTCGATTTACATCAGTCACGTTCCTCCCCTCACCTATGGTCATGAGCTCTGGGTAATGACCGAAAGGACCAGATTGTGGATACAAGTGTTCGAAATGAGTTTCCTCTCCAGAGTGGCCGGGCACTTCCTTAGAGATAGGGTGAGGAGTTCAGTCACACAGGAGGGGGCTTGGACTAGAGCCACTGTTCCTTCATGTCAAGAGGAGCAGCTGAGGCTCGGGCATCTGTTCTGATGCCTCCTGAATGCCTCTCTCGGGAAGTGTTCTGGGCATGTCCCACTGGAAGGAGGCCCCGGGGAAGACCCAGGACACACTGGAGGGACTCTGTCTCTGGGCCTGGGAACGCCTCGGGGTCCCTCTGGAGGAGCTGGAGGAAGTGTCTGGGGTGAGGGAAGTCTGGGAGTTCATGCTTAAACCGATGCCCCCACGACCCGGTCCCGGATAAGCCGAAGAAAATGGATCGGTGTTTATTTTGTTGTTAATGTGCTGAGTATTCATTCCCTCAAAATCACCAAAAAATAAATTACCGTACTTAAAAAATATGTTTAAAATAAAATAATAATAATAATAATACAGAAAATCACCTGTATCTGTATCATCATAACTTTCTTCTATTGCAATTTTGGAAGAAGAAAACTATTTACATTCTGAATCAACTGTATAATTAAAGGTGCATTGTGTAACTTTTTGGTATGACATAAAACTACTAAGCTCTACTTTACATTTATTCAATTACAAGTGGTTTTGTAGCTCAAAAATACCTAGAAAAACAGACGTTCTGGCTGAAGAGGGTCGCCTTTCCAGAGATCCAACCTGTAACTTGGTCTGGTTTAGTTTCCGTGATGACAGAAAGGTTTAATCAGCTGAAAAAGAAAACGCACACCAAAGTTCTTTTAGAGGTGCAAATGCAAGAAACGGCAATATAAAAGTGAAAAGTGGCCAATGTCCAAACGCTTATGCTTATGCTTATGTTTTTATTTTAAGATAATGTTTCGGCAAAAAAGCCTTTGTCAGATAATTTTTCTGGCTTTGGAACACAAGTATACTGTGGTCCAAAGCAAATAATCCAAACGTTATTTAAAAATACCACAAAAAAAAAGCTTTTGGACAGCGGCCATCTGCATGCTCTGCTATGCATTTTTTTCACTTTTATAGAAAGACTTAATATCATACTGTAAAACATCCCAGACAAACCAATAACATCTCCAAGAAGAAAAGTATTTGATGGACCCTTCACCAGAAAAGTTACACAATTCACTTTTAATGACCAAGACAAGCGTAATAGTATTTTTGACCAAGTACTGCATATATTCTAGTAGTACATAATGTAAGACGAAGTAAATTTAGCAACAGTGGTAGTAGTTTAGTAGTGTTTTTGTAGTAGAAAGCCCAACTAAGAAGCCCGTAGGCGTTGGACTGGCACCACCAGTAGCCTGTCTTTGCAAGTGAGACATTTCTGTAGCCTATATTCTAAAAATAACGTGTGATTAAAGCTTTAGTTGGCCTATTATACACTGTTCTGGCAACTGAAGAAAGTTGAATTAATTAAAAAAAAAAAAAAACTCTCATTGAACAAATTTCTCCCATTGAAATGCAAAACTCCCATTGAACAAACAAACAAAACTGAACAAACATCCCATAAAATGAGTTATGGTTATAAACATGGATGATATTTTAAAATGCACACCATCCCAACCCTGGTGTGTCCCAGTTTAGAATTTTGAAAATCTGGTCAGCCTATAATTTTACTCTTTCTTGAGTAATATATTTGACAGTGTAACAGTACTTGAGTATACGTTTTTTACTCTTCCCACATTTCTGGAAACTCTGCCCCCCTCTGCCTCTAAAGAATAATAAAAAATGGAATACTAGTATAATAATAAAATCGCCTATTACTATTTATATCCAAAAGGGGGCAGCAATACACCATGAAAGCGATAAAGAAGCAAAGTTAACCAATGGGAACAGGATTTGATTCATTATAGTTATTTTATATTAGTTATTATTTGATCACTGTTGTTATTAGTATCATTATTTTATTATTTTATTTTTATGTTTGTTATTCGTAAGCAGCAAAGTTATCAAATGGAAACTGTTTTTTGATTTATTATAGTTATTTTTGTTTTATTTATTATTTATTTATCTATATATTTTTATTTTTTGTTATCGTTAGTCGTATTTCAACTCACACTCCTTACCAGGTGGTGGCGGTAATGCACCAATACAACACCATTTAAGAGTAGAAGAAGACGTTAACCAATAGGATCGCGTTTTGTCCGGGGCGCGAGACTTGAATCCGGAAGTAGTTTGTAGTAGTTTGTTTACGTTTTCGATTGAACCAAAATTTGAGCTTTCTTTGAAATATTTGGGACTTTTTACATTTCATCGGGTGCTAGAAATGTCTTGTTCCGAATCTAACATCACGTCGTTAGCAAAAGATGATATTTTACACCCGCAAGGTAAGATCGCCTTTTATTTTGCTTTAATATGTAGTGAAGCTGGTTTGGATTGACTCGTTTTTATTTCGAGTTTGTGCCAAGGCAGAAACAATAATCATAAATACTACATACACGTTGTAAACATTAGAAAAGCACATTTCTCGAAAAGGAGTTGAAAGAAGTAAAAACTTATGTTAACCCACCCGTGTTCCCACCCCATAGTTACAAAAGTGATGTGGTTGCTGATGTACATTAATCACGAAACCTTACAAATATTTACATATAAATTACCTACTATGCATGCTTAATTAATATAATTTGATTTTGTAGTAATTAATGTATTATTATTATTATTTTTAGATCACCTTTATCAAACGAAAGACTTTCTTTTGAAGCTGTGAATATTTGGGCACCATTTCAGGTTTTCTCGCCGTATTTGTTTTAAATTCACCCCTTTCCCTTAGTTTATAGTGTACTTCTTGTGTACTGAATAATTTTTGGATATTGAATGGCAGTATATTTTTGTTTGCTTCATACAAAAGCAAAGCAGTAGAATTTCACTACATAAAAAAATAATAATAATTTTGATTTGAAAAACAAGTCGTTTTTGTGAACCACATAACCAACCTTATGAATTATTCTCACTGCACAAGAACAAGATCAATTTTTTTCAGGTTTCTTGCGTGTGTTCTTTCAAAATGAATAATTATCATACTATACAGAAGTTACCTTGCAAAAATAAAACAGGCTTTTCATAAACGGATCTCGCATGTCATATTGTGTATTTGTTTTGTGTTTATATGACTTATTATCTCCACAGTTCTGTCGTCGTTTCCTCTCTGTGACTTGACTGAAGACGATCTCAGCCAAAACCCTCAGTTCTGTAAACTCCTGGCCACCCTGACCCAACATGTGGACTCCACTGGACTCACGCTGTCACTCAGGACGGAACTGGAGAAGGTTAGAGTGACCAGACATCTCTGTTTACCCGGGGCAGTCCCAGTTTTGAGCCCTGTGTCCCCTGTCCCAGCAGATTTATACAAAACCAGTGATTTGTCCCAGTTTTATACAAGAAATGTACCAGGTGTCCCTATTTTTGATCAGTTTGATCCCTGCCAACAGTAAAGAGAGGCATAAATTATCACTTGTTTTGGTAAAATACAGAAAAGCTGCTTAAAAACAACCAGTACACAAAGAAAATGTGACTATACTGACTCACATGTTAGTCATGAAAGAGTCATGAATGGTCTCTGCAGAACAATTTTCCTTAATCACACACTTGTTTCACAATTTCACTTTTACCAACCACACCAAACCAGGGGTGTTCCAGTGTTTGATTTTGAAAGTCTGGTCACCCTGGAGGAGGTATCACATTCAAAAACACTTACAAAAGTAAAAGGAACATAGTAAATGAAGCCTTTTTGTCACTGATTAGAGCAGGGGTGGACAATTATTTTTTCCATGGGGTCACATGAGAAACAGAAAATATTGTGTAGAGCCAAAATGCTCAGTTAAATTCTGCAGAATATTAATTGTATTTCTTTGTAAAAGCAGTAAATAGCATTGCTATGACGCACTGGTCAGGCTGGGAAGAGTTTATGTTATGACTAAGCAATGAAATATTTAGGTTGTTAAACAAAATATGTCATTAAAAACAAATGAGCTTAAATGGGACAGTCAGAGTCAACCAAAGGACGGCCCCGGAGCGGGACAATGCCCAGGTCTGGATTAGAGCGATAATTAGTGTCAGAGTTAATAGTTCATCCATTAAAGCTGGGGTACCTCATTTTCAGACTGTAAAAGGAGGAAGTATTTAAACCTGTCCTCCTCCTGCCTCTCACAAACCCTATGGCACATCACGAGTATTCACTAGCATGGCTTTTTCAGGTGAAAAACTGGAGCTGGGTGGACTGTCATCACACAACCTACTGACTGTCATCACAAAACTATTTTATTTATCCTTGGTTTGTGATCTTTAAAATGTTATAGGATAATATGAAAACAGCTCTGCCGCCGTGTTACAGTTTTGTCTCAAAGTGCTTCATTTACAATACAATCTGCAGTATGTGGCTAGTTCAGCGTTACAAATAGTACAGTCTCAATACTACTGTGAGGACGTCAATATGGTGATGTCGTACCATCAAAGTAATATTGTGGACCATCACAGTATACCGAATCCCAAGTCTCTTTGCTTAAATGAACAGTTCTGATGCAGAAATAGCTAAAAAAAAAAAAAAAACAGAGGGAACTACATAGACCATGATCCTTTGCTCCGTTTCAGTGCAGACGATGTGAAGAAATAACTGTTCTAAGCACTTTTACAGCACTTTTTTCTTTGGATTAAGTCTGTGAAGCATTTTAGAGGAGAAAGGAGCAGATTCACAGTTTTATATTGTAATAAATCTGGTCCAGTGAGATGTTTATGGTGAAAATATCGTACAGAGAGATTTGGATTTCGTTCCATCCCTAATGACAATAAATGTTGGACCAAATCACTGGGCAAAGCATTTTAGAGTCAGTCTTGTTCTGTAGAATATCGTAATATCGTGAGCTTTCCCACGATATCGCAATAAATATCTTGAGACTTGGATATCGTTATACCCCTAGTTCACAGTTCTTGTACTTGTTTGGTCTTGTTTGGGCTCCTTTTCTGATGTAGACCTGGTTTGGTTCTGTTTAAATCAGGTTTATGGTGTTTATGCTCGTCTGAACTCCTCCTAAAACACTCGTGCGTTCCATTTACACACTCGTACCGTCTCTACTTTGGGGTTGAGTGTTTTGGATCTGTCTCTTCAGGCTGAGCAGAAGCTGCAGAGCCACAGGAGGAACTGGCTGCGCTCTCAGGGCCTTTTCCAGACTCTGAAGGAGATGATCCAGGAGCACTGTGTCCGGAAGCACTACTCCACTGTCCCACCCGACCAGAACATGGTGCACACTCTCACGACATGCTCTTGCTCTACAACATTAGTACTTTCATTTCCTTTTTATTTCATTTACGTCCTTTGCTTCTGCGCAGTTTTACGAGACGATGGAGAAGTGTTTGCTGGTGGCTCAGTGCGTTCGGATGTTGGATCCGAGCAACACCACGGAAAAGGAGCGGCCGAATATCCTCGGTCTGGAACCTCAACAAGTGCTGCAGCTTATGCCTTTAGAGAAAGTAAGACCCACGTTTCTTATCGATTCGTGAAGCACAATATGAATTCGTAAATGTGGATGTGCGGAATAGTTTTAAGACCACAGTCTGTTACAGTCTGCACAAGTTTTCACAAATACGTTCTGAAGTTTTTACATCGATCCATTTTCTTTTGATTTGATTTGCTTTTTATTTTGAGTTTGTGCCAAGAGAGAAAAAATAATCACACACATACGACACACACACTGTAAACGACAGAAAAACACACCTGTTCATGACAGTTTCACAAATTATGTGGTTCCTTCTGTACAATTTTAAGAAATCATAATAATGATTAAATGTAGAACAAGTAATAATAAAAAAATGCACAAAAAATAACCATAATAATAAAAATAATACAAACGAAATAAAGAATAGTAATAACTAAATTGTCACACTCTAATTGCAACTATAGTTTATAGTGAATATAAATATTAATAACTAAAAATTATGATTAAAAAAACACAAAAACCAAAAAGGTATAAGCAACTCGACAAAGAGTTCTGTATTAAAATAAAGAACACAAAAGATAATAACAATAATCATGATTATTATTATTATTACTATATCCCTAATACCTGTTATTTCACTATTATAATACATTATTCCTTTGTAAATAATGCAAATTAATCACTTGCCCAAAATAAATACCTGGGGAAAAAAACAGTGAGCAAATATTCCATTTCCTATTATGCTCTAATAATTTGTTATTTCAGAATCAGAATCAGAATCAGAATTACTTTTATTCATCCCCGAGGGGAAATTTTCTTCGTTACAGATGCAACCGACCAGGAGCATGTAGATCGAACAAGTCACAAAATAAGCTAAATACAATAAGATAAAAGATAAAATAGCTCTCTCTGGTAATTATTTACATCATTGACCTATTTATGACTATATACATGTGTGAGCAGGAATAGGATGAAAAGGATTGAGTAGTTTGTGAGTTAAAGTGCAGCGTTCAACAGTTTGATGGCGACAGGCAGGACAGATTTCCTGTGTCTCTCAGTGGAGCAGCGCAGCCGCAGTTTATGGCTGAAAGAGCTCCTCTGATTGGCCAGCACCTTGTGGAGGGGGTGGGAGGGATTGTCCAGAATAGTCCAGATTTTGTCCAGTATTCTCCTGTCCAACACCACCACCAGAGAGTCCAGCTCCTCCCCCACAACATGTCCAGCCTTCCTAATGATCTTCTCGAGTCTATTAGTGTCCCTCACGCGCAGACTGCTGCCCCAGCAGACTACAGCGTACATGATGCACTGGCCACCATAGACTCGTAGAACATCCTGAGCATTGTCCTGCAGATGTCAAAGGACCTCCTCAGGAAATAGAGGCGGCTCTGGCCCTTCTTGTAAACCGCGTCCATGTTCCTGCTCCAGTCCAGTTTATTGTCCAAGTTCACCCCCAGGTACTTGTACTCCTCCACCACGTCCACACTGACCCCCTGGATGGAGATGGGGGTCACAGCAGCTTTGGTCCTCCTAGCAGCTTTGTCTTCATCACGTTGAGCTGGAGGTGGTTCTCCTCACTCCAAGTGACAAAGTTGTCCACTACAGTCCTGTACTCCTCCTCGTCACCACCGCTGATGCATCCCACCACTGCAGAGTCATCAGAAAACTTCTGAAGGAGGCAAGACTCGCTGCAGTAGTTGAAGTCTGTGGTGTAGAGGGTGAAGAGGAAGGGAGACAGGACATTTCCTGTGGAGATTAGTTTTTCTAGATTGAATTGATTGTGAATTATGTTTTTAAACTCTTCTAAACACACATTGGATATTGTTGAATCCTTAAAAATCAAAATCCTTCATGTTTGTCCCACTCTTTTGCAGAATGTGCAGAGAATGAAGCAAACTCTGCCCCACGAGCTGGAGAAACACCTGAAGAAGAAGTGTCTGAGCCTCCTCTGTTACTACCATCCTGAGTGGGGTAAGAACGTCTAGAATCTGATCACAATTTACTGTCTTTTTAAAGTACAGTATTTTTTGGACCGTTAGTCGCACTTTTTTCATGGTTTGGGTGATTCCTGCGACTTAAACTCAGGTGCGACTTCTGTATTCAAATATATAATGTCACATGTTTGTTATTTTCACACTAACGGCCACGAGGGGGCGCTCTAGGCTTGTGTGCCTGAATCTGTTCCTCTCGTTAACTCCTGCAACACAGAAAATTTAAAGCTTAAACAACTTATAAAGACAACTGGGAAAGACTGAACACAAATGCCCCCAAAAGAAAATCACGTTCTGCAGATTACGAGCTGCAAGTGGTGAAATGTGCAGCTGAAAACGTTGATCGAGCAGCAGAAAGAAAGTTTGGAGTGAGCGAGAAACTTGTAAGAGACCGGAGAAAAGTGGAGGAAACTCAAACTGCAATGAAGAAGACAAAAAAAGATGTTACCGCTTCATGCAACGTAAACGCTTCTATCAAAGCAACGACAACGACGTCCCAAAAACTGCTGCAGATTTCCAAGCCGAGGTCGACAGTTTGAAGTGTTGAAAAGTCTGTTCCTGATTTCACCCAAAAATGCAATTTATAATCCAGTGCAACTTATATATATGTTTTTTTCTTATTCATTGTGCATTTTTTTGACTTGTCCGACTTACAGTTGTGCTCATAAGTTTACAGACTTCTGGACCAAGAATTTCTGATTTCTTGGTCCAGAAGCTGCACATCGGACGTACTTGGATATTCAACATGATAATGATCCAAAACACAAAGTGGAGCTGTCAGTGGCTCCAGCAGAATAAAGTGAAGGTTCTGGAGTGTTCGTCTCTTCTGACCTCAGTATCACTGAGCCTCTGGGCAGATTCAAGCTGCAGTTCAGACAAGAGCCCAAGAATTTACTGGAACTGGAGCCTTTTGCCCAGAAGAATGAGCAGCTTTACCATCAGAGGAAATAACACATCCATCCATCAATCCTCCCACCATCCTCCTTTACCCTCTGCCTGCAGGAACTCAACTCATGGTTCTCCTCTAACTTTCTCATGCTCAGCACTTCCAAAACAGAAGTCCTCTAACTTTAGGCACTTCATCCACACTCTCCAAATCTAACAGTTTCCCCATTAACATCAGTAACTCTCTGGAACTCTCTCCCTCCTGACCTCCGCAGCTTAGACTCTCCTCCACGCTTCAAATCCAGACTCAAAACTCACCTGTTCAGACTGTCCTCCTTCTCATAACCAATCACACCTCTTTTATCAATCTTTCATCTATCTATCTATCAATTTTGTCATGTTTTAATGTATTTGTGTGTGTTTTTTTGTTTTTATTATTTATTTTCCTTGGGTGCTTTGAAAGGCGCTTAGAAATAAATTGCATTATTATTATTATTATTATCCACAACTATCACAAAAGACTGAAAGATGGACAAGAAATCAAACATTCTGGCAGTAAACTTATGAGCACAAGTGTATAGTCCCAAAAATACAGTAACTACATTATTATTTCTCTTGTAGAAAACGAGAGCGAGAATCTGAAGTGCACTAAACTGTCGTACCTGCCGAAACAAGTGGACAAAGACAAGAAGAGCGCAGAGAGCCTGAAGGAGCGCTGCCGGGAGAACAGAATCCTGCTGCAGAGACAGACGCGGCTTTATCTCACGGTAATTCAGCAGATAATTCAGCTACGGTTGATTTTTGGACTGTCGGTATCACAATAACGTCATATTTTTACCCCAGGAGCTGATCAAATGCATTAAACTCCTCCAAACTCTCATCCTGGAGCACAGACTGAGGGTTCAGACGGACTTGGATAGGAAAAAGCTGGATTACTTTGAAGGCAAATGTGAACTGGTGCTGCAGAAGATTAAGTGAGGCCATTTTGTGTTTTTGCACGTGCACTTTTAGGCCGTTGCTGTACACTATTGTTAAATTTATTGTCTATTTCGTTTGAAGGACAGAGATGGTTGAGATTCAGCTCGTCACTTACACGCCAGACGCTATATCCGCCCACGGAAAAATAAGGTAATTCAGTTTAACACTCGTTTCTTCGTACACAAAATATCACCGAGTCTGTGTGCACGTTCCAGGGAGAAGCTGGAGCGTGAGCTGAAGCGCTGTCAGGAGGAGAAACAGTCCGTGGAGCTGAAACTCGCCTCTTTCGAGATCTTGGGCAAAGAGTTCCAGGCGCTGGCCGAGGAGTACGGGAGATTACGGCAAGAGATCGAAATGAAAAACTGGGCGCTGAAAGAGTTCACTCAGTACAGCAACAAGTGAAGCTTTGCAGAACAAACCCGGCTCGTAAATGTGGTATTTTTGAGATATGTTTAGCTGTTCTTTTCTTTTTATTCTTTATTAAGTTCAAAGTTCTAGTTTAGGTTGCATTTATGTGACGTACTAATGTAAATATTGTTCTATTTGCGGTGTTTAATTTGAAGATTAAGCCTCGATTTTGATCAAAAAGTGCTTTAATTCAATTTTATGGCTATAATTGTTATGATTGTTAACTGAAAATGAAATATTGTGGACAAATCTCAGAACAGAAATGAACAGATGAGCAGTAATCACCACTAGATGGCGGAATAATCTCATACTAAACATTTATGATTTTTTTTTTTAAATGTTTCCTCTATTAAGAAAAATAAAATGAATAAAATATATGTCATATGAACTATAATATTGTATTTTGGTAACACTTTATTTTAGGGTACGCTTATTAACATCTAATTACCTGCTATTTAGCATAGTTGTACATGGTTAATTTGTCAGTAATTAATATTTATTTAGCCCTTATTATTAATGTCTCAGTCCCCATAAGCTTTTTCTGCTATTAGACATTTACAAACACTTTTTATTACTAATTATGATAAAATGCCATTTTTGTCCATGAATTGTGATTCTAATAAATGTAAAAACTACATTTCTTGTGCTACTAGTCCTTAACAACACCCTTATTACCAAAAGCTTGTTAGAATAATAATTCATAAACAAAAATGTCCTATTATCCTATAAATAAGCAGTAATAAGGAGTGTATTAATAGGAATGTGTTTGTGAATGTGTACCTAATGGCAGAATAAGTTTAATGCTGAATAAAACATTAATAAGGGCTAAATAATTACTAATTAATGACAAATTCACCATTTACACCAATGCTAATAAGCAGGTAGTTAGATGCTAATACGTGTACCCTAAAAAGTGTTACCTGTATTTTTTATTATTCTTTTTTTATTATTATTATATTACGTTCAACGATCGTTTTATTTTATTTCCTATTATTTTTTTTATTTCCGTGTTCGGGTTTTTTTTTTTTTTTTTTTTTAAATACGATAAATAACAAATATGATGCCGGGGGGAGGCATACATGGAAAAAAAGAGAAATAGAGAAATAAAGAAATAAAGAAATAAAAAGATAAATAAATAAAAAAGACTTAATCAGAGCCCCTGTTACTCTGATTTCCGCGTTGTTCACCTTCACGGATGTGCCATGTGTCAGCAGCATCACTGAGGATCTTCGTTAAGCCATTTTCAGTCTGTCAAAATCACCAATTTGTGGCACGTTTTTACACATAAAGAAACGCACAGAGCACAGACACGGCGTCCTCCAAGATTTTACAATATTATAACATTTCAGGCCGTGTTTATTTTAGTTAAACATGATCAGAAAGAGCGGATCATAACACAGGAGCGGCGTCTCTGTCCTCAGCTCCACTCTGTGCCTCATCGGCCAGATTGACGCATATACAGCTGTAGACGTCGCGCTCAGAACTGCTGACGTACGTTAATGCCGCCGCCATCTTGGTACGGGGAGGTTTCCTGGTTTAAGGTCAAGTTTTTAAGTTTTTCACAGGATCAGAGCGAAACGGCCGAACTTTTGCACCGATACGGACGTGTGGATGGTTTCCTAAATAACGTTTTATTTTGTAGCCCCATGATACTAAATGTATCATGTATGTATGTTGTATTTTGTACCCAGACTGACTGAACCCAGGACTGAACCTGGACTAAAACAGGACTAAACCAGAGCTGAACCAGGACTGGACCCAAGACAACCAGAACTGAACCAGGACTAAACCAAGTCTAAACCAGAACTAAACCAGGAATGAACCTGGTCTAAACGAGGACTGAATGAGAACTAAACCAGAACTAAGCCAGGACTGAACTAGGACTAAACCTGGACTGATCCAGGGCTAAACCAGGACTGATCCAGGGCTAAACCAGGACTGAACCAAGACTAAACTAGGACTGAACCAGGACTAAACCATAACTGAACTAGGACTAAACCAAGTCTAAAGCAGGACCAAACCAAGACTAAACTAGGACTGAACCAGAGCTGGACCCAGGATGGAACCAGAGCTGAACCAGGACTAATGCAGGTCTAAACTAGGACTGAACAAGGTCTAACCTCATGCTTCACTCATTTAAAGCTCCGTTACTCCCGCACCAAAATGGCTTCTCCTTTGACGCATCCTTTTCCAACCTCCCGCGTTACGTCGCGTCCACGCGAGCTCTACCCTCTCATGTCCGCCCTCTCATCAGCAACACCCGTCACACCCCGCCCCCCTTTTCCCCGCCCCTTTCCCCCTTGCCCCGCCCCCCGCCTCGTGTGTGCAGCTCTCGGACCTCCTACCTCCGCCTCCTCCTGCTCCTCCTGCACCGCCGCATCTGGACCGAGCGCGGCATGCCCCTCTCCGACGCACCGGCCGCCGCAAATTCACCGACGCGTCTCTGGATTAAACCATGTCGGAGGTCCGCAAATTCACCAAGAGGCTGAGCAAACCGGGCACCGCGGCGGAGGTCCGGCAGAGCGTGTTGGAGGCTGTGAGGAGCACCGTGGAGCTGGTGGTGAGGAAGAACACAACCCCGAAAAATATATTTCCCTTTTTGGACTTGCGCGCATTTTTAACCAATTTGACCCGCTTGTCTAGTAATTTCCCTTTTATTCCTCATCTTCTACCTTTTATTTCACTCTCATTTTAACATTTTGCCACTTTTTTACCACTGCACTTCCTCTTTTTTATATGTAGAACCCATTTACAACGCTTTATTTGCACATTTAAACACATTTCCATCGCTTTTACGCACCGTTCTAACTTAACCACGTCCCAAACGAGTCCTACTGTACAATAAAAGGCTATAATTGAGCTGTAGTTGAGATCTGTATGTGTGTTTCGTCTAATTATAAGGTAGTAAATTCACTTGAACCGCATTACCCCATAGGCTGGCCTGGGTTTTTTCATTTCCCACCGTTTGGTACAGTAGGAAACGGGTCTCCAGCCTCCACTGCGGGCTCTTTTGTGTGCGCAGCCCCGGGAAGGAGCGGTGCCAGTTGGACAGCTGCAGTGAACATGCATGGTTCCCTTGTCCTTGCGTCGGAGGAGCCGTGCATACCCCTTTAATTCCCTCCAAAATGGCTCCACTGTGTGATAAAATCCATGGGTTTGGGATGTTTGAATGGCACAGCGCGTATAATCAGCACAATCAGGGTAATTCATTAATAAAGAAATGCTAAAAATCCATGGGTAGCCTCGCATGTGGTTTGGATTAGGCTGCAGCAGTAATAGGGATTAGGCGCAGTGGCTTATACTAAATGTGCTGATGTAGCGTCCTAGATAATATTTCTGCTTTAACCATATTTGTAGTGAAAGTTTGGTACGTGTAGACGTCCCGATTTACCCGGGACAGTCCCAGTTTTGAGCCCCATATCCCCTGTACCAGCAGATTTATCCCAAACCAGCGATTTGTCTCAGTTTTATACAAGAAATGACCTATTTTTGACCAAATTTATACCTGACAACCCTAAAGAGAGGCATAAACTGTCATTGTTTAGGTAAAATATAGAAAATTGGGTTTGAAAATGACCATAAGACAAAAAATGCACCATCAGAAGTCCCTCAGATTATGACTATGAGCCACAAAGTAAGATGAGAACGGATGACGTTTAAGGGGTGATCAGACCGGTTTTGAGCCCTGTGTCCCCTGTCCCAGCAGATTTATCCAAAACCAGTGATTTGTCCAAGTTTTACACAAGAAATACCCCAGGTGTTTCTATTTTTGACCAGTTTTTTACCTGGAAACAGTAAAGAGACATAAACTGGCATTTGTTTTGGTAAAATACAGAATAGCTGCTTAAAAATGACCAAAACACAAAGAAAATGTGACTATTCTGACTGACATGTTAGTCATGAATGGGCCGAGTGCAGAACAATTTTCCTTAATGACGCACTCGTTTCACAATTTTATTATTACTAATCCCCACAAACTGAGAGTGTCCCAGTTTTTGAGTTAAAAAATCTGTCACCCTACATTATTTTACCATAAGAAAAAGGCTGTTCATTTCTCACGTACACCTATAGGCATGATTAGGCAAGTCAAAATTTGATGTAAATTGCAATTTGAACATTTGAAATGGACAAATATGCTCACCAAGCCAACAGCGAATGGAATATGGATCTAATATAGAGTGACCAGAAGTCCCTATTTACCCGGGACAGTCCCAGTTTTGAGCCCTGTGTCCCCTGTCCCAGCAGATTTATCCAAAACCACTGATTTGTTCCAGTTTTATTCAAGAAATGTCCGTATTTTTGACCAATCTGACCTCTGCCAACAGTAAAGAGAGGCTTAAACTGTCATTTGTTTTGGTAATACAAAGAATCTTCTTAATATGACCAAAACACAAATAAAATGTGACTATACTGACTCACATGGTCGTCATGAATGGAGAGCGTTTTGTTTGTTAGACTCGTGGCTGTTGTCAGACGGGTTAAAGTGGTGTTAAGCTTCTTCGGTGTGAAGCGAATTGGCGTTTTACGTGGAAGTTCAGAACTTGCCCCCATCACTACACTAGTTTGTTGCCTTCTGACAGAACTCCACCACCTCTAGCAACGGACTTTAGCTTCAAACGTGCCCGAGTTCACCTTTAAAGGCCGGTCCTCAAAGTCTTGTCTGACATTAAACCAGTCCGTGGCGTGAAGAAGGTTGGGGATAGCTGCTCTATCTAACTCTCCATTGACTCCTATAGTGACATAACATTGTCTGAGTGTTTTAGAAGCTTCAGGACCAGAGCCAGACCAGAGCCAGACCGGTCTCCCCCTCAGGCTGCAGCCGGTCTCATGATGATCACCTCCACACTGTGACGCATTAGGGCTTTCCACAGCGCAGGGACATGTGCAGGGCTCTGGATTAGACCCACGTGGAGCTGTTGTGGTCTTCTGGCCTGTCCTGTCCTGTCTGCACACTGAAGCTTAGAGGGGAGAGCGAGCGAAGCGGAAATGGCAGAACAAGTGTCGTGTTGTTGGGACGGCGTCGGCTCACAGACGGGGATTCCCTCGGGCCAATAATGTGTACTCCAAACTTACTCTTGTCTACTTCTGAACGGAGGTTTGCAAGTTATAGTAAAGAAGAAGGTGCTGCCCAGAGGAATACATCGAAAATATGGTTGGAACAGTTTTTACTGAGGAAGCACAATGGATTCCTACAGAGAAAAAGAGATAAACGATATTATTGAAACCACTTTATGACAAAAAAAAAGCTCTCCACCCCCTTCCAAGCAGCTCACCAAGGGGATTCTGAATTATCGTGCTGAAGAACTCAAATTGGCGATTGTAAATGTATCATGCTCATGCCTAACTTTGCTGCTAAATAAACCTCTAAACTTCTAACTGTACCCTGTCTAAAAGCTGCCACACAATACAGGATTTTTCGGTTTTAAACAACTTTGAAACCTGTGACAAAAAGCGCAAACACCACAGACACGAGGAGAATCTGATGAGACTTAAAATCTTTGATCGCAAAGACTGCAGCGGGTTGTGTCTGCAGACCACAGGATATAAAGCTGTGAGTGCACCTCGTGGCAGTTGTTTCCTGTCTGCAGTAAAACCACTCGCTCTGAGAGACCGAAGTGTTCAGAGATCAGAGCTCTGCACTTTCAGTTCAGACACAAGTGAAAGAAATTAGAACTGACAAACTAATACAAGAATCATATTTCAGAACGTGTTTGTACAGATCTAAAGTAGAACGTTGGAGGTTTTTTTTGTGCAAATCGAAATTATAGCGTTGGACGTTTTTATGCAGATCTAAACTTTTACTTTAAACTTTAAGTTCCTTTTAAAAACTCGCTTTTTCTCCTTGACTTTCAACACAGTTTGAGGGTTGACTTTTTACCAGTATTTGTTTTGTATTATATTTTATCTGTACCTGTCACTGTAATTGTCACTGTTTATCTCTTTGTGTACAGCACTTTGGTCGACTGTGTTGTTTTTAAAGTGCTCTAGAAATAAAGTTGAGTTGAACTAAAATGTTGGAGGTTTTTATGCAGATCTAAAGCTGAGTATTGGACGTTTTTATGCAGATCTAAAGTACAGCGTTGGACGTTTTTATGCAGATCTAAAGTACAGTGTTGGACGTTTTTATGTAGATCTAAACTACAGCATTGGACGTTTTTATGCAGATCTAAAGTACAGTGTTGGACGTTTTTATGCAGATCTAAAGTAGAACGTTGGATGTTTTTTATGCAGATCTAAACTACAGTGTTGGACGTTTTTATGCAGATCTACAGTATTGGATGTTTTTATGCAGATCTAAACTACAGCGTTGGATGTTTTTATGCAGACCTACAGTATTGGATGTTTTTATGCAGATGTAAAGTAGAGCGTTGGATGTTTTTATGCAGATCTAAAGTGTTGGATGTTTTTATGCAGATGTAAAGTAGAACGTTGGATGTTTTTTATGCAGATCTAAAGTAGAACGTTGGATGTTTTTTATGCAGATCTACAGTATTGGATGTTTTTATGCAGATCTAAACTACAGCGTTGGATGTTTTTTATGCAGATCTAAACTACAGTGTTGGACGTTTTTATGCAGATCTACAGTATTGGATGTTTTTATGCAGATCTAAACTACAATGTTGGACGTTTTTATGCAGATCTACAGTATTGGATGTTTTTATGTAGATCTAAACTACAGCATTGGATGTTTTTATGCAGATCTGAACTACAGCGTTGGATGTTTTTATGCAGATCTAAACTACAGCGTTGGATGTTTTTATGCAGATCTAAACTACAGCGTTGGATGTTTTTATGCAGACCTACAGTATTGGATGTTTTTATGCAGATGTAAAGTAGAGCGTTGGATGTTTTTATGCAGATCTAAAGTGTTGGATGTTTTTATGCAGATGTAAAGTAGAGCGTTGGATGTTTTTATGCAGATCTAAAGTGTTGGATGTTTTTATGCAGATCTAAACAACAGCGTTGGATGTTTTTATGCAGATCTAAAGTGTTGGACGTTTTTATGCAGATTAAAGTAGAGCGTTGGATGTTTTTATGCAGATCTAAGCTACAGCATTGGATGGTTTTAAGCAGATCTAAACTACAGCGTTGGACGTTTTTATGCAGATCTAAACTAGAGCGTTGGACGTTTTTATGTACAGCTAAAGTAGAACATTGGACGTTTTTATGCAGATCTAAACTACAGCGTTGGATGTTTTTATGCAGATGTAAAGTAGAACGTTGGATGTTTTTTATGCAGATCTAAACTACAGCGTTGGATGTTTTTATGCAAATCTACACTACAGTGTTGGATGTTTTTATGCAGATCTACAGTATTGGATGTTTTTATGCAGATCTAAAGTGTTGGATGTTTTTATGCAGATGTAAAGTAGAGCGTTGGATGTTTTTATGCAGATCTAAAGTACAGCGTTGGACGTTTTTATGCAGATCTAAAGTAGAACATTGGATGTTTTTTATGCAGATCTAAACTACAGCGTTGGATGTTTTTTATGCAGATCTAAACTACAGTGTTGGACGTTTTTATGCAGATCTACAGTATTGGATGTTTTTATGCAGATCTAAACTACAGCGTTGGATGTTTTTTATGCAGATCTAAACTACAGTGTTGGACGTTTTTATGCAGATCTAAAGTTTTGGACGTTTTTATGCAGATCTAAACTACAGCGTTGGATGTTTTTTATGCAGATCTAAACTACAGTGTTGGACGTTTTTATGCAGATCTACAGTATTGGATGTTTTTATGCAGATCTAAACTACAGCGTTGGATGTTTTTATGCAGATCTAAAGTAGAACGTTGGATGTTTTTTATGCAGATCTAAACTACAGCGTTGGATGTTTTTATGCAAATCTACACTCCAGTGTTGGATGTTTTTATGCAGATCTACAGTATTGGATGTTTTTATGCAGATCTAAAGTGTTGGATGTTTTTATGCAGATGTAAAGTAGAGCGTTGGATGTTTTTATGCAGATCTAAAGTACAGCGTTGGACGTTTTTATGCAGATCTAAAGTAGAACGTTGGATGTTTTTTATGCAGATCTAAACTACAGCGTTGGATGTTTTTTATGCAGATCTAAACTACAGTGTTGGTCGTTTTTATGCAGATCTACAGTATTGGATGTTTTTATGCAGATCTAAACTACAGCGTTGGATGTTTTTTATGCAGATCTAAAGTAGAACGTTGGATGTTTTTTATGCAGATCTACAGTATTGGATGTTTTTATGCAGATCTAAACTACAGCGTTGGATGTTTTTTATGCAGATCTAAACTACAGTGTTGGACGTTTTTATGCAGATCTACAGTATTGGATGTTTTTATGCAGATCTAAACTACAGCGTTGGATGTTTTTTATGCAGATCTAAAGTAGAACGTTGGATGTTTTTTATGCAGATCTAAACTACAGTGTTGGACGTTTTTATGCAGATCTACAGTATTGGATGTTTTTATGCAGATCTAAACTACAGTGTTGGACGTTTTTATGCAGATCTACAGTATTGGATGTTTTTATGTAGATCTAAACTACAGCATTGGATGTTTTTATGCAGATCTAAACTACAGCGTTGGATGTTTTTATGCAGATCTAAACTACAGCGTTGGATGTTTTTATGCAGATCTAAACTACAGCGTTGGATGTGTTTATGCAGACCTACAGTATTGGATGTTTTTATGCAGATGTAAAGTAGAGCGTTGGATGTTTTTATGCAGATCTAAAGTGTTGGATGTTTTTATGCAGATGTAAAGTAGAGCGTTGGATGTTTTTATGCAGATCTAAAGTGTTGGATGTTTTTATGCAGATCTAAACAACAGCGTTGGATGTTTTTATGCAGATCTAAAGTGTTGGACGTTTTTATGCAGATTAAAGTAGAGCGTTGGATGTTTTTATGCAGATCTAAACTACAGCGTTGGACGTTTTTATGCAGATCTAAACTACAGCGTTGGACGTTTTTATGTACAGCTAAAGTAGAACATTGGACGTTTTTATGCAGATCTAAACTACAGCGTTGGATGTTTTTATGCAGATCTAAAGTAGAACGTTGGATGTTTTTTATGCAGATCTAAACTACAGCGTTGGATGTTTTTATGCAAATCTACACTACAGTGTTGGATGTTTTTATGCAGATCTACAGTATTGGATGTTTTTATGCAGATCTAAAGTGTTGGATGTTTTTATGCAGATGTAAAGTAGAGCGTTGGATGTTTTTATGCAGATCTAAAGTGTTGGATGTTTTTATGCAGATATAAACAACAGCGTTGGATGTTTTTATGCAGATCTAAAGTGTTGGACGTTTTTATGCAGATTAAAGTAGAGTGTTGGATGTTTTTATGCAGATCTAAACTACAGCATTGGATGGTTTTAAGCAGATCTAAACTACAGCGTTGGACGTTTTTATGCAGATCTAAACTACAGCGTTGGACGTTTTTATGTACAGCTAAAGTAGAACATTGGACGTTTTTATGCAGATCTAAACTACAGCTTTGGATGTTTTTATGCAGATCTAAAGTAGAACGTTGGATGTTTTTTATGCAGATCTAAACTACAGCGTTGGATGTTTTTATGCAAATCTACACTACAGTGTTGGATGTTTTTATGCAGATCTACAGTATTGGATGTTTTTATGCAGATGTAAAGTAGAGCGTTGGATGGTTTTATGCAGATCTAAAGTGTTGGACGTTTTTATGCAGATCTAAACTACAGTGCTGGATGTTTTTTTATGCAGATCTTAACTACAGTGTTGGACGTTTTTATGCAGATCTACAGTATTGGATGTTTTTATGCAGATCTAAACTACAGCGTCGAACGTTTTGATGCAGAAGAAGACGGGACACTTTATTGTTTGTGTCGGAAATGACAGTAATTCAAAAGGTGCAACTTTTCTGATTTACTAATTGCGATTTCGATTTGATTGATTTGTTATTAATCTTTTGGTTGTAATTAGCTAGTAATAGTTATAGTTAGAAGTGGCAATGAAAAAGTCTCCTATAGGGTTGTGAGTTTGACTCCCGGTGGCGAGTGCAAGTCAAGTTCACGGTCGTCCTGTCGGAGAACCTCGGATCTGTTACTTTGTCCATCCTACAGGACTAAGTCAGGAAAGAAATTCACAGAAAGCCATTGTTATTTGTTTGGAATCAGCCAAATCAAAACTGAAACTCAAGATTGAGCCATATGAGGCGGGAAAAAAGTCCTACATTTGTTGTCATTTCGTCCAGGCCTTTGTTTACAAGTCATTTTTAGAGCCCCACTCGTCCAGCACAGTCCATGAGCGCATCCTTTCTTTGTTTAAAACTACATGACATGTTTGTTCTTGGTAATTCCAAACGCTCACAATGAGACTGTAGACCGGCGTTCGCCTCCAAAATGTCTAGTCCCATGTTGCAAATCTATACAAATGCCCTTAAATAGACTCAAACAGTAAAAGTTCTGCTGTATTGGCTACTGATGTGGGGAAAGAGTTGGATTAAGACTGTATAGATGTATCAGATTTATATGTTTCCATGGAATTTCCCTTATTTTTCTAAGTGCCTTGAAGTCTCTTTGGCACTTCGAATAGTATCACATTGCAAGGACTCATTTCGGGGTCTGTTTTATGACCACAAATTCCCCACTAAACCAAAACAAATGTATTTAATAATGATACACACTGGATTTCCTCATCAACCCAGTGGGAAACCTGTTGAACCATTTACGGCTGAACAATTTGGGAAAAACATCACATTTTTAAATGTATTTTTAATTTGACCAAGAAATTCCTCTCTTTTTCAAGGAAGTCCTGGCCAAGAGACATCAACAACTCTCAATTTCTTCTAAAACGTCAATACAAGAGTCAGATCTTTCACAAATTAAATGAGCATTGTGATAAGAATTGCAAAGGATTGTGTTCAAAGTTCACATTTTAAATGCCTCCAGAAGAATTGGCAAACACACTGAAACATGAACTGACAAATTAATACGAGAATCACATTTCAGAGCGTGTTTGTGCAGATCTAGACTACAGCAGGGTTTTTATGCAGAAGAAGACAGGACCCTTTGCCGTTTGTGTAGGAAATGACGGTACTTTAAAAATTGCAGCTTTTGTGATTTACTGATTGCTAAATTTCGATTTGATTGAGAATCAGCGGTCAGTGGAGCGATTGACAGCCGACCGACAGCCACAACAATCCAACGCGGTGCAGATCGGTGCGCTCCGGACTTTGAAGCAGACCAGACATTTATGTTATTAGGTTCTTTTTTCAGACCAAGAGTTTGTTTTCATACCTGACAATTTGGAACCTGCATGAAGTTGGCCTCCCATCAGTCATTTGTGCTTCGTTTGTGCTTCGTTTGTGCTGCAAAATGTTTTGTTTGTGCGATTCTGGTTCTTAAGATGTTTGCAGTTTTATTTTTAGCTGATGACATCATCCAGCCCCTCAGAATGTGAAACAGCCTCAAAACAGGAAGAAAATTATAGAAAATGTTGTGTATTTCGTTTGTGCTGTGACAGTTTTCATTTGTGCAAGTTTATTTCTAAAATGATTAATTATTATTTCTGCGGTAATTATAGGACGTCATTTTCACTCAGCAACAAACGTTTTCTGTGATTTTCTTCCTGTTTTGAGCTCTGTTTAACATTCTGAGGTTCTGGACGACGTCATCGGCTGAAAATAAAACTGCAAATATCTTAAGAACCAGAATCGCACAAACAAAACTTTTTGCAGCACAAACAACTGACACATTTTGGGCGTTTTCGAGCATTTTGAAGCTTCCTGTGGGGCTGACCCCAGTTTGACCTATAAAAGAATCGTTAATGTCTCCAAAACTAAAGAAGCACAAATGAAACTTTTTGCAGCACAAACGAAGCACAAACGATTGACATAGTTTTTATGTAGATTTGAGTTTGATGGGGGCCAACTTCACGGAGATCAATTTGGTTGGCTCCCTGTGGTCGTCCTACGTGTCCGTTCAGCTGATTTGAGGACATTTTGGTGATGTCTTGCTACCGTTGGAGGCAGGACGACAGCGCCACCTGCGGTCCGACTTACTCAGCAGCAACATCACGTGATCGCTCTGAGGAAGACCGCAGGAACCAGTTGAACCGTCAAGTATGAAAACAAACTCTTGGTCTGAAAAAAGAACCTAATAACATAAATTATCGGAAAACTAAATGAACCTCATTGGCGTATGGCACGGACGTTTGCGCTTGGATCACGCCGTTTCTCTTTTCTCCAGACATGGCGGTGTCCGGTGGTGCTAGGTCGGGGCGGGGCTGAGAGGGGCTCCTCACGTACCACCTGTAGACGCCAGTGTTTGCTCTCGTCGCGTAATAACCTCCATCTGACTCATTGGGGCTGTTAGTCCAACCCGAAAACTCAAATGTTCTGGCCGTAGTTGATCCTAAAGAGGCCGTTACAAACACGACCTTGACCCAAAAGTCCGAACAAATCTGCACTAAAATGCCAAAATAAGGCCAGGGAGAGGTATACACTTCTATTTTAGACCCATTTACACAGCTAATCAGTAGAAAAAAGTGATTTTGGTGTTTTCTGGCCCTTTAACTGACTTGTACTTTCACTTTCAAACACAAAACTACCCTACATTTTCTGCTGTAGCTGAAGCTTTCGCACAAAGTGAATCAAGACTCAAATCTCTTTGCGCCGCACACTGCTTTGTTTCGTGGCTTCGATAAGAAAGAGCCCCACCCCTCGTCTCGCTCAGCAGTTTCATTCAGACTGAAGTAACATCCCAGACTCAGCAGCAGCAGCAGTATTTGTAGTACTCTGCCTCCTCGTACTGTATACACCTATAAATAGTTTCCCCGCACTGGTGAGAGCTGCGACTTTGTGATAAGCCACACCTGGCCTCCATGTGCTGCAGAGGGGGGGACACGGACATCTGGATCTGCCCCTCCTGCTGCTCCTCTTCCTCCTCCTTCGTCATCAGCACGTTTCCCTGCAGCCACAGCCAAGAAAAGAGTCAGAGACATGGCTACGAATGGGCCTGTCACGAGGAGGGTGTCCCGAAACTTTTGACATCATTTTAAAAGCAATTCTCTCGAAAACTACCAAGTCGAGCTCGCCGATGATGTTGATGTTGGTGTGCCAGATACTTCAGCCCTGCAGAAGCACTTTCCTCTTTACATTTTTGGTACAAAGTTCAAATTCGTTTGCAAGTTTTTCCAGATTTTGCGCTGAAGTCTGCACAGTCTTGGGCGAGTGTGTGGAGCAGATTCCAAGACGCAAAACGACTTCTGTTTGGGAGTGAACGGCTCAACCTGAAAACAGAACGAACATAAAACATTCAATATAAAATCTTGATCTGTTTTTATACATTCTGTAAAAATTTTAGGTTATTTCAACGAGAATTGCCAAAATTATTGGTCTGCGAAATTATGTAAAATTTTTTGGGACTCCCTGTATTGCTGAAGTAAACATAGACGATAAACGATAATATTGAAACCAAACTAAAAAGCAGAATTATTCCCCAGAAAGTATAAATATGAGCTAAAATACATAAATGGCAGATTGCGACGCTTGATCAGTTGATTGATTTGTTTTTATTTTGAGTTTGTGCCAAGATAGAAACAATAATCACATATACTACATACACATATAAGCAACAGAAAAGCACATTTCTTGAGTGGGAAGAAGAAAAAATGTATATTAAAAATGTATATTAACCCACCTTGTTCATGACATAGTTTAAAAAATGATGTGGTTTCTTACATTGATCACAGAACTTTACAAATATCTACATATTCACTAGCAAAATAAATTACCTACTATGGCTGTACAAACTAATAATAATGGAAAAGAAGGCACAAAAGTGTATCGTTTATTATTGTATCAAAATAAAAGGAAATATATATATATAATATATATAAGAAGCAAGTGTTTAGTTCATAGTCATGGTTTATTTGGAAAGATAATGTAACAGTAATGTAAATCTGGTGATATCGTGTCGTCAAAGGTCTCACAATAACATCGTGGAGCATCACAATATATCGAATCCCAAGTCTCTTTGCTTAAATGAACAGTTCTGATGCAGAAATAGCTAAAAAAAAAACAGAGGGAACTACATAGACCATGATCCTTTGCTGTAAGATTTGATTTTTATATTGTTTTTTGAAGTGCACGAAGTGAGTCCGAGCTTTGATATGAAACTATTCCATAAATCTACTCCACGTTTTGAGGTACCAGAGAATTGTTTTTTTTAAATTCATTCGATCTCTCAGGTTGCATTTGAGTTCATTTGTGCAGAACAGTTTTTGAACATTATCTGGGAGCAGGTTGAATTTCGCTTTAATTAAGATTTGGCATGTTTTAAATTTTACCAGGTCCCCAAATTTCAGTATTTTTGACTGGCAAAAAAGTGCATTTGTATGTTCTTTATATCCGACGAAGTGAGCTACTCATATTGCAAGACTTTAGTACTTGTAATTGTATAGTTTTACGTCATAATTCAACTGTTTAATAGCTAAAATCGTATCATATTGCACAAAAATGACCAACAATTCCCACTTGTGCAAAGAAAAACTGCTCAGGGTAAATATTGACGCCCAAAAATGACTGATTATTGTGACAGGTGTGGTTACAAAAGGACGCTCTACATCTCTACACTGGCTCACAATATCTGACAGCGTTGTGTTGTCTTCATGCATGAGCTCTCAGAAAGCAGAAGTCGTGTTTCCGCTCGTGTTCGCAGGCTGGAGAAACCCGAGCCGAGGATGGAGGTGAGCGCTGTGGCACAGAGAGCAGCACATGACAGGAAGCCGAGGCGCTGGTGTAAAGCTTAGTGTAATGTTCTGAGCAGACTGAGCGCTCAGCAGGGTTTACACGAGGAGAGAAAACGCTACTGAAGTGACTGGAATTTACTGACCGTGCTCCATTTATTAGATCAAATGTTCAAGAAGTTATTAGTGCAAAGTTAAGTTGAGATTTACTTTTATTCTTACAAGAATCAAAGAAAAAGAATCACCTTTAAAGGGACAGTTGTGAATTTTGGACATAGGGCCTCATTTCCTCGTGTGGAGACACTTTTGTAAATCTTCCTCCAGTCCTTGTATTTGCAGAGGTGCTGGTGCTAGGCTAGTGCAGGTCAATGGCCATAGCCGTCCTGCCACTAAAAACAGTCTGACCCATTCCACAGACCCGAGGAAACTATTAGAACTCCAGACTGTCCCTGTGAACGTCTGTGTCCAGAGAATCATTTTAGAAGTAAAACCAGCGTTGCATTTGAAGGATTTCTGTCTGAGCAGCAGCAGTGAGTTGTACTTCCTGATAGAAGCTCAACAGCGGTGGACTGATATATGAGAAAATAGTCCCTCAACATACGACGATTCATGCGATGTGAGGTTAGTTTTATTTCAGACATGATTCTATCAACTAGGGATGTCCCGATCTGATATTCAGAATTGTATCAGCTCCCGATCCGGCTCTTTTATGAGTATCGGACAGTATCGGATTCAGTCACGTGATTGAACTGATCCAGTTTCATGTTTTTGCAGCATCGACGCGCTTCACGGCAGCCGTAAATCAAAACGCCGCCGTGTCGCTGTGCGGGACTTTTCACTACAACAAAACTAGAGTCAAACAGCGACGCAAACGCTGCAAACAAACAGTTTCTCAATTCAATTCAATTTATTTTTGTAGCGCCCAAAATCTCTCCTGGAGGAAAATTTCTCCTGGAGGAACCAGCAGAGCCACTTTAACACGACCAGTTTGATTCGTCACTTACAGAAGAATCATCACCAGCACCTCTCCAAACACAAGGACTGGATGGAAGATTTAAAAAAGTGTCTCCACACGTCTCCAACACTCTGGCTCACAAGGAAATGACGCCTTATGTCCAAAATTCTGAACTGTCCCTTTAAATCCAGTATGGATCACTCTAACTAAAGAGTTTTCAGTGGCAGCGGAAACAGTTGTCACTTACTGGTCACCTGTCATTTTGAGCAAAATCAAACTTTTCTCATCTCAGATTAACAGAGTTTAGTTCTTCACGAATTGATTCAGTAGAAATCTGCGACGTTTTCAAGGATCATGTATGTCCCTGATTGGCTAATCCACCTTCACAATGCAAATTTCTCTGATCTGGCCAAAATTTTAGAACTTTTATCAGGTTCTTCATGTTGTTTTCAGCTTTATTATTGACTTACTCGTTCTGAGACGCTTCATTCTCATCTAGAGGTTGTTTATTTTAAGAGAACTTGTCCAGTAAAATGATCTTGCTGCGTGGACAGATCGTTTCACTACTTTTAAGTCATTTTCTGATAGATTTAAGTGTTTAGATCTTACATTTTGGCCCAAGCTTTATCTCTTTGCCACTTTTAACTCGGAGATCAACAACCGGTGACCATCTTTGCATATAATAGCCTAGAACCAAGACCAAGAACAAGGAAACAAAGATGACATTTACAGACATGTGGAGAAGATGCAAACAAACACATGGAGATAGGAGCTCTGTCACTTGGGAAGAGCTTGAAGAGCTTAAGATCTAAATACTTAAATCTATCAGAAAATTACTTAAAAGTAGTAAAAGTATCTTGCAGCATGGACACATCATTTTACTTGCAAGTTCTCTTAAAATAAATGAACTCTAGATGAGAAAGAAAACGTCTCAGAACGATGTAAGTTGATAATAAATCTGAAAACAACATGAATAACCTGATAGACGCTTTAAAACCTTGGCCAGATCAGAGAAAGTTGCAGTGCAGCCGAGGTGGTTTGAGCAGCACTTTCGATGGCACCTGGATGCCTCTGGGAGGAGGTTTTCCGAACATGTCCCAGAGTCCCACTAAAACGACAACGGACCCACAGGAAGGATTCCTCTGGTGCAGCTGCAGAAAGTGTGGGAAAAACACTCCAATCCAGTTTATTTCTGTCGCACATTTCATAAACAAAACGGTTTCCAAAGTGCTGCACAATACAAATAAACATATCCAACAGATAACAGCAAGAGAACAATAAATAATAATAATAAAAGGTTAAAAACATACAAATAAATAAAAGACGCATAAGAACTATTTTCTGCTTAGACTGCTGCTTCAAACTTCTGCAAATGTCACTGATCTGACCAAGATTTTAAAACTTACATCAGCTTTTTCATCTTGTTTTCAGGTTTATTATTGACTTGCTCGTTCTGAATTGGTTGTAAGATCTTAAAAATGGTCAGAAAATCCTAAGTTTGTTCAATAAATGTTTAAAAGAAGAAGGTACAATCCACTCACCGGAGTTTTCCTTGCAACACTTCACTTGCTTTTAGATTCAGATTTGCTTAATACAAGATGAAGTACGATCGTTCAAGACTGATTTCAAGCACTAATATCTAGAATTCTGCAACTTTGAATTTATTATTAGGCCAATTCATACTAATCCTAAACTCAATTTAGGTCTGTTTATCTACAATTTAGCAGAATTTAAAGCATTTTATCTCAAATTTGGCCTCTGAGGACTTATTATCAGGTCATGAACACTGATCCTAAACTGGTTTTTAAGTCTGTTTATCTCAAATTTAGCATCTGTAAACTTATTTCCAGCCCATAAACACTCACAGAGACGCTTTATTCTAGTCTAAAAGTTGTTTATTTTAAGAGAACTTGTCCAGTAAAAGGATCTTGCTGCATGGACAGATCATTTCTCTACTTTTAAGTCGTTTTCTGATAGATTTAAGTGTTTAGATCTTGGACTTTGGCCAAGCTTTTTTGCAGTGCGGAGAAAGCAAAAGTCTTTCTTGAATTTTGTTGATCATTTACCACCAGATTTTGAAATGTGTCTTAGACCAATGTTCAGGACCTGTTTTTCTTGCTGCTTGTACGGGACTTTTGGCAGGAAATGTTAGGCCCCATTCAAAAGCCTCACATGATAAAATTGCTTTCTTTCTGACAAATAAACTTTAATAATGTTGCACTTTGTCCCTAAACCCATTTGCTAATCATGTGAGACTAGGGATGTAACAATAACATAAATCTGGTGATATCGTATCGTCAAAGGTCTCACAATAACATCGTGGAGCATCACAATATATCGAATCCCAAGTCTCTTTGCTTAAATGAACAGTTCTGATACAGAAATAGCTTAAAAAAAAACAGAGGGAACTACATAGACCATGATCCTTTGCTCCGTTTCAGTGCAGACGACATGAAGAAATAACTGTTCTAAGCACTTTTACATCTTCATTCTTTGGATTAAGTCTTGTGAAGCATTTTTAGAGGAAAAAGTCGCAGATTCACAGTCAAAATATTGTAATAAATCTGGTACAGTGAGATGTTTATGGTGAAAATATCGTACAGAGAGATTTGGATTTCGTTCCATCCCTAATGACGATAAATGACTGGTCAAAGCGTTTTAGAGTCAGTCTTGTTATTATGTAGAATATCGTAATATCGTGATTCTCCCCATGATACTCTCATAAACATCTTACTGTGAGGTTCAGACCGTATCGTATCGTGAGACTTGGATATCGTTACACCTCTATTATCAACCAATCGTTTAAAGACAGTATATTCCTGCTGCCTTTAAAACAGCTATAGTACTGATCCCAGTCCATAAAAGTGGTGACAAAAACAACCACTACAGGCCAATAATATTGATTACAATATTGATTTCATTGTGCTTTTCCATAAAATATCGTAAAGGTCAATTCCCAAATGCAGAACCTCAACATTTCTATTTATTGACTAGACCCAAGGCCGCGCTGTATTACGACAAACATCTGCAGTTTAATAATATTAATTTTACCTGCCCCCGTCTGTATTAAATAATATTAGCCTTTAAAATGTTGTAATGTCATCTGAAACCCAGCAGTACATTCGACAATCCTGCTAAAAACAATACTTAAAAGTGAACTGTGCACCATTTCTATTACAGGGCGTCCCCAGGTTTGACTCCCCCAAATTTAAGACCTTTTTAAGACGACTTAAATGAAAATTAAAACCAACGTTGCACCCAAACACCAGATCCAATTCTAATAATGCCCATTACTCACTGCTTTAAATAACAAACAAAACATTTATTATAAAATCTCATTCAGAACTCATTTATAGTCATTTGTGTTGCTGTAAAATGGCCAAAAAATCATTTATAACATTCTGACAAGACAAACTAGACTTTCCAGATTGTCTTGTCTCACGTTGCACTGCAGCCCGGTGAGTTTATAAAAAATAGGCTCATGAAATTTAAGACCTTTGACTTGGACAACATAATTTGAAAACTTTTTAAGGCCTTAATTTAGAAACATGAAATTTAAGACCTTTTTAAGACTTAAGACCCCGCGGTGACCCTGTATTCTGTAGAATATCGTAATATCATGAACTTTCTCACGACATCGCATTAAATGTCGTACCATGAGGTTCGTACCGTGATGATATCATATCCTGAGATGTATTTTTCCAGTTTAATTTGCAGATAATATTGTTGTTGACCCTCTGACCGGTAAACTAAGGATCCTGAAACTCTGGACTCTTTCTGAACCGTGTATTGTATCATTCTCTTGAAAACATGACTTCCTTTTGAATATTTTTGGCGACAAATCAAAGATGAATCAGAAATCGTCTGTGTGGTCTAGAACGATGATCCCTCAAGTGTTTTGGAACTTTCATTTCATCACCTCGACAGCAGCAACAGGGAAGAAGTCAGAATGGAAAGACTTGGAGACAAATTGGAGCCCGTCATCGGTGTTACAAATCAACACATTTTTCTCTTTGCCAAACGGCTCTGCGCTGCTGCTTTGCCAAGACTTTAGATAATCCATTCATCAGCCGTGTTTTTGCTCATTGCTTTGCTTAACCGCGGCTTAAAGAGGCGCTTTTCATGGAGTTAATTCATCGTAATGTGTTGCTGCTTTAGTTCCAACTCGTGTTCACGTCTTGACCTGGTTGGGAAAGACGGATTTTAGTCAACAGCTCATTTCATATCATGTTTTTCTCTCCGAAACAGGAAGTTGACGCGCAATGTTGTTAGCGTTGTTGTTAAGGAAGAGCGTTTATATTGCAACATGTGTTAAGTTGGTGTATTTTTCCCCTTTGCTTTCTCTTTACCGCTTGTTTGTTTGCATTAAATGTTCTGTACTGGTTTTTATTTTCTGCTGTTTCGCGTCATGGTTCCCAGCGCTGTGACTTTCCTCTGAACCTTTTGTGGCTTCCAAGTTGGCGGTTTCCACTCGGCTGCAGCTGCAGAAGCTGCAGAGCCCTGCCCCCACAGCAAACCTGACAACTCAGTTTTTTTCTAAGTCAAACCTTGTTCTGTAAAATCCATAACGACTGACAAAAACAGATTTAAAAACAGGTATAATTTATTTATTTCGGGAAGAATTTTGTTGAATATTAAGCTCAGTATTTTGTATCATCCCAAAAAACATTTACTAAGCTGTATTTATTACAACTTTAATGATTTTTGTATCAGCAAATGTGAGAACAAAAAAGTAATGACGTATTTGCATGTAACAACAACTTGATAAACCACATTTTTTTCACCTCCGCTCACAGCCGTGTTGTGGCAGCTCTGTCATTTTAATGTGTTGCGTGTGTGTTTCTGGACTTAGATTTTTATTGCACCCCCCAGTGGTCGTTTGGGACTCGTAGAACCATAGTTATATTAGTAACTTTCATTTTACTGATAAATTATAAAGTTCAGCATTTAATTTGATCAGTTAATTTAGCAATCTTATTTTTTTTGTCATTTAATTCATCCACATTTGATACTAAGAGCGTGAGAAAAATTTGATTCAGTGAAATATCGTGATACTTCATTGCACAAATTGATTTAAAATGCATCCGAATCGATTTTTTAAATCATATTTTTCACTAAAATTCATTAGTTACATTCACTGTTCTCATGATTTAAAAAAGCAATAAATTATATTTCATACAATTTTGTTCTCGTGAAGGTGTAGTTGACCATATTATTAGAAGTAGTTATTGATAAATTGCAATGATGCCTTGATTGTTTGAGTATTGGGATGCATTATATTAAATCGTGACATGGATATCATGATATGTATCGTATCGTCAGACTCAAGGCAACGCAAACTCCAATTTAATACCAACAAAAAATACTCTGGTTTGTCTGCTGAATTGATTTCAGGTCCTTTCACACTGACTGTCGACGTGTTTGCGATGCGTTGGCGACCGCAATATCACAAACACCTTCTTAAGACATCGCTGGTGTTCCTCTTTTGTGATATATTTGCAAACTGTTGACTATACCTTGCGAACCCCAGAGATTTTGCAAAAAAAAATTTTTTGACCGTAGTGGTTTTGCATCGCCTTCCAATGTGAAAGGAGCTTTAGTTTCAAACACACTGATGTAAAGTATTGCACTGTGTAAACTGTCCTAAACTGTCCCAAACTGACCTTAACCCGCTTAAACTAGCCTAAACTGTCCTAAACTGTCCTAAACTGCCATAAACTGCCCCAAACTGACCTTAACCATCTTAAACCAGCCTAAACTGTCCTAAACTGTCCCAAACTGTCCTAAACTGTCCCAAACTGACCTAAACCAGCCTAAACTAGCCTAAACTGTCCTAAACTGCCATAAACTGTCCTAAACTGACCTTAACCAGCTTAAACCAGCCTAAACTAGCCTAAACTGTCCCAAACTGTCCTAAACTGTCCCAAACTGACCTAAACCAGCCTAAACTGCCATAAACTGTCCTAAACTGCCATAAACTGTCCTAAACTGTCCTAAACTGTCCTAAACTGCCATAAACTGTCTTAAACTGTCCTAAACTCTCCTAAACTGTCCTAAACTGTCCTAAACCAGCCTAAACTAGCCTAAACTGCCATAAACTGCCATAAACTGTCCTAAACTGTCTTAAACTGTCTTAAACTGTCTTAAACTGTCTTAAACTGTCTTAAACTGTCTTAAACTCTCCTAAACTCTCCTAAACTCTCCTAAACTAGCCTAAACTGTCCCAAACTGCCATAAACTGCCATAAACTGCCATAAACTGCCATAAACTGTCCTAAACTGTCCTAAACTGCCATAAACTGCCCTAAACTGTCTTAAACTGTCTTAAACTGTCTTAAACTGTCCTAAACTGTCCTAAACTCTCCTAAACTGTCCTAAACTGTCCCAAACTGCCATAAACTGCCCTAAACTGCCCTAAACTGTCCTAAACTGCCCTAAACTGCCATAAACTGCCCTAAACTGTCTTAAACTGTCCTAAACTGTCCTAAACTGTCCTAAACCAGCCTAAATTGCCATAAACTGCCCTAAACTGCCATAAACTGTCTTAAACTGTCCTAAACTCTCCTAAACTCTCCTAAACTAGCCTAAACTGTCCCAAACTGCCATAAACTGCCATAAACTGTCCTAAACTCTCCTAAACTGTCCTGTTGTGTCCACAGGAGCAGCCGAAGATCATCGAGCCGTTGGATTATGAAAACGTGGTGTTCCAGAGAAAAGCCCAGATCCACAGTGACCCACACAGAGACCTGCTGCTCTGCCCTGTGGACGATGTGTCGGTGAGACTCACGGGGCCGTGAGGGGCCAGTGTGAGGGGCCAGTGTGAGGGGCCAGTGTGAGGGGCCAGTGTGAGGGGCCAGTGTGAGGGGCCAGTGTGAGGGGCCACTGTAGGGGGCCAATGTGAGGGGCCAGTGTGAGGGGCCAGTGTGGGGGGCCAGTGTGAGGGGCCAGTGTGAGGGGCCAGTGTGAGGGGCCACTGCAGGTTCACCCGGGTCACACTCGGTAAAATAAACAATAACACGTGGACGGCACATCCAGACTTCAGGGATATTTAATGTGTCTCTTCACGTATGATAAGAAAAGTCTTAAGTCTACAGAATATTCTGCACCGTTCGTTTTGCAAATGTCCGTGTTCGCCTGGTAAAGTTACATCTTTGGATTCGGCGTCGCTGCCGCATATGTTTTTATTTATTTATTTAACCTTTATTTAACCAGGAAGGTCCCATTGAGATTAAAAACCTCTTTTTCAAAGGAGTCCAGGCCAAGAGGCAAATTTCAAAACAAGTACATACAAACAAACAGCATTAAAATTGCACAGGTTCTGAAAAACAGCTGCACATTGTAGAGGCAGAGTCTGTAAGGCTCAGTTTGGTTTGAAAAACATTTAAGGACAATAGTTCAGACAATTTTCAGTCTTTCTGCAACAAGTTCCAGGTAAAAGGTGCAGAGTGGACAAAGGCTCTGTGCGGACAAAAGGAACAGAGCAACAGCTCATCATCTGATCGCATCTGATCAAAGTACAAATGTGAGGAGGCAGCAAATCCAAGTACAGCTTTGGAAATAAAAGTGCACCAATGTCCTGCCTCTAGTGGCCAGAGAGGCCACTGTGCTCTTGAGTCACAGTGATGTTGAGCACAAGTCACAGTGATGTGTCATAGATCTACAGTAATAAACCAGTGTAGCAGAGCTCGGTAGAATCATGATTTGTATGAGGCCAAATGCTGCTGGTGTCGATGATGTGATCCATGATTGTTATTTCATACGGCCTTGTTTTTATTTGGTGGAAAATCCACCCCCTCTGTCAATGACGCATCATGAGTTCACTTCAATGGTTTTAATGTGGCTCATTCACCGGTGCGGGAACCGGCTCCAGCCCCGTTCTGCCTAAAAACAGCTTGTGAGGAGCCATGAGACGTGAGACGGGATTTACACAGCACACAGGATTTTGGACTCTAAAATGACAGAAAACAGAGAGCGTGGACTTAATAAGGGGCACAGAAGAAGTCTGACACAACAACTCAACAATAACTCACACCTTAGATCAGTTCAGTGGAACTAGGGTGTGTTAGATTCATCCTCCATTCAGACCGATATAAGGCCGTGACTCTCAGAACCCTGTCAGAACTGAAGAAGCCTCTTGGACCAGTCGACAACACTTTTACAGTAAATAATACATGAATTATATGACGCTGCAACTAAGCTTCAACACATAAACCATCCATCCATCTTCTTCCGCTTATCCGGGGCCGGGTCGTGGGGGCAGCAGTCTAAGCAGGGGCTCCCAAGCTTCCCTCTCCCCAGCCACTTCCACCAGCTCCTCCAGACCGACCCCGAGGCGTTCCCAGGCCAACCGAGAGACATAGTCATAACACATAAACCCAAACCAGGAAATAAAATATGTAACTGCAATGAGTGAACAGTGAAATAATAAGTCACCATGTAACTACAGTCTGATAACTGCTTGTTTCCATGGAGATGTTTATTATTTATTACGTTGACCCACAGCATTACACACGTGTTAAACTTGCTGCTGTTGTTGAAGACGAGCAGGTGAATCCTTTGAGCCGAGGTTCCGGGTCAGTTTGGAGCTCAGTCGCCGTCGGAGCGCGTTTCCTCTTTCGTTTTTTTGGGCTGTAAAAACGTGGAACACTGCCAGAAAAGCAATTACGCCTCCAAAGTGCAATTAGAAACGGCCGTATCCTAAGTGAACGAAAATCATGAGGGGAAAAGAGGTTTGTCGGTTTATGTCTCCTTAATAATCCTGCAGCCGGACGAGGACCAGGACGGACCTCAGCCCAAACTTTCTGCAGTTTATTTAACGATGATTTACGCACAGAACCAAACGAAACCTCGTGGGAGTTTGGACTTGCGTGACCCGACGGAGAGACAAAACAAGGCAAAGACACGTAAATGAGCTTCAGTTTAACACTCGTCTGTTCTCCGCGTCACATCTCTCCCTCTCTCTGTCTCTTTCTGTCTCTCTGAGGAGACATTTTGAGACTTTTGACCGTTTAAAAGGTTGAAAATGGTTTAGTTTTTAATTGCTATGACAGCGGTGCTAAATTTAGTTCTCTCTGAAGCCTGAAATGAATCTCTCACTTCCTTTGTCTCCATCTGTTTCTCTATCTGTTTATCTCATCGATTTCTTTGTCTCTCTTTTTTTCTGTCTGTCTCCCTTTCGATCTCTGACTGTCTCTGTCTCTTTGTCTGTCTCGTTTTGTCTCTTTCTGCCTGTGTTTGTCTCTCTCTCTCCATCCGCCTCTCTCTTTTCGGTCTGTCTCGTTCTCTCTCTGTCTCTCTTTCTCTCTGTCATGCTCTCTCTTTCGCTCTTGGTTTGTCTCTCTATTTTTCTCTTTGTCTCTCACTCTCTCTCTCTGTCTGTCCCGCTCTGTGTCTGTCTTTCTCCCTATGTCTCTCTCTCTCTCTCTCTATCTGCTTCTCTGTCTCTCTTTCTGTCTGTCTTGCTCTCTCTTTTGCTCTATGTTTGTCTCTCTGTCACTGACTGCCTCTCTCTCTGTCTCTTTTTTATCTCTCTCTCTATATCTGCCTCTCTGTTTCTCTTTTTCCGTCTGACTGACTCTGTCTTGCTCTGTCTCACTCTCTGTCTGTCTCTTTTTATATCTCTGTCTCTCTCTGTCTCTCGCTCCGTGTCTTTCTCTCTATGTCACTCCATCTCACTCTCTTTTTCTCCCTATGCCTGTCTCTCCATCTCCATCTGCCTCTCTCTGTCTATCCCTCTCTTTGTCTCTCTTTCTCTGTCTGACTGACTCTGTCTTGCTCTGTTTGTCTCTCTCTTTTCTCCCTATGCCTGTCTCTCCATCTCCATCTGCCTCTCTCTGTCTATCCCTCTCTTTGTCTCTCTTTCTCTGTCTGACTGACTCTGTCTTGCTCTGTTTGTCTCTCTCTTGATCTCTGATAGTCTCTTTCTCTTTATCTCTGTCTCTCACTATCTCTCTGTCCGTCTTGCTCTCTGTCTCTCTATGTACGTCTCTCTCTCCAGCTGCCTCTCTCTTTTTCTCTGTCTCTCTCTTTCTCCCTGTTTCTGTCTGTCTTGCTCTCTCTTTTGCTCTCTGTTTGTCTCTCTGTCTCTGTTTGTCTTTTCCTCTGTGTCTTTCTCTCTATGTCTGTTTCTCTCTCTTTCTGTCTCTCTCTTTGTCTCTTTTTCTGTCTGATTCTCTCTGTTTGTCTCTCTATCTCTGACTGTCTCTCTTTGTCTCACTCTCTCTTTTTTGTTTGTCTCTCTCTCCATCTCTCTCTTTCTCTGTCTCTCTTTATCTCTTTCTCTCTCTCTGTCTCTTTCTTTCTCTCTCTCTCTGTCTCTTACTTTATCTCCCTGTCTCTTTCCTTCTCTCTCTCTGTCCCTCTCAGTCTTTTTCTGTCTCTTTCTGTTTCTCTCTCTTTGTCTGTCTCTCTCTCTCCCTGTCTCTTTCCTTCTCTCTCTCTGTCCCTGTCAGTCTTTTTCTGTCTCTCTCACTCTCTCTTTGTCTCTCTTTCTGTCTGTCACTTTTCTGTTTGTCTCTCTCTGTTCTGTCTCTCTGTTTGTCGGTCTCCTTATCTCCGACTGTTTCTCTCTTGTCACATTTCTGTCTGTCTCTCTGTCTCTCTCTCCGCCTCTGTTCTGTTCTTCACAAGTTCTTCTCCTCGGCGTAAACTCTGTCCCGTTCTCTCTCTCTGTGTTTTCCAGGAGGCCCAGATTTCCCGTCAGAGAAGGACCGTGGTTCCCTCGGTGCCGCAAAACGCCGAGAGAGACGCCCGGAGTCTGTTTGCCAAAGAGGTAAACTCACAGAACCCGCGATTCACAAAAACTCACACACGAAACACAAACGTTCTGACCTCCCTGTGCTCCAGGCAGCGCCTTCAGCAGATCCTGATTCAATTCAGTGTTTTTTAGGATACAAAAACAAACAAATACCGTATTTTCCGGACTATAAATCGCACCTGTATATAAGCTCCATCCACTCTATTAAAAAAAAATTAAGAAAAAAGTTATACAAGCTGCAACCGGGCTATAAGCCTGATATCTGTGTTGAAAAATTAGATATTTACTGCATATTTGCCTGTGCAATACTGGGACCCTGTGCAATAATGTAAGATAGTAATTTATTGTATATATAGTTTTTAGATTGCAATTTATTGTATATATTGTCTTAAGATACCAATTTATACGATACATAGTTTTATAATCCTTATCTTTTTAGATCCTTATAGTGTTTGTCTGTTTTTAACTTAACTGTACTTCTATTGCTGCTACTGTTTCTTGCTGTTCTCTTTACTGTGCGTTGCAACACTGAAATTTCCCCATTGTGGGACAAATAAAGGATATCTTATCTTATCTTATCTTATCATATACAGAAGGATTTTGTACTGTAAATGTACATTTATGTACCTGAACAGATTCTTTCTGAACAGTGACTTTTGACACAGCAGCAACTGTGCTGATTAAAACAGGTCAAAAACAGAAAAGAACCGGTAACTGACCTTCATTTCTCCTGTGAAACCACAAGTCACTTTAATCATCTCCATTGACCCGAGCTTACAGCAGCAGCAGGTGGAGGTCTGCTGGACACAGTCTTTAGTCCTGCTCCCGCAATAAGCTTTCAGAATGTTCTTTCAGATGCTCTTATTACATCCATGGTCCTGCGCTGCACTGTTTTGTGTTGGTCCCGTGGGTGCAGGGCTCTACAACACTGTTTCCTTCCTGGAGCAAGATCGATGCCTTCAACTTAAAACTTGCATCACACAAACTCTTTCGTGCTTTTCATGATGAAGGGGCGAAGATTTGAAGATAATTACCAGTTAGTAATTTGTCGTGCGTGTTATATCTGCTGAATAAAAAGTAGCGTATTCTTCTTTGCATTCATTTTCCGTCTATCTTGTTTTTTTAAATTCCGGTTAGAGCGCCCCCTAGTGGTGGAAGAAAAATCCACAGATTAGCCGCTCCTTTGTAAAAGCCGCACGGTTCAAAGCCTGGGAAAAAAGTAGCGGCTTATAGTCCGGAAAATACAGTAAGCGATAAGAATGTGGATGGATGGATCGTGGGCCTTTTTGTTCATATTCTGACCATTTTGTCCAGTGTTTAGTGCAGAAATGTCCTTTGAGTCGTAGAAAAATCCAGTCGTTCCATTGAATATACTTCTTCTATAATGTCTAGACACTGATTCACTGAAAGTCGGTCCTTTTTAAGACATATTCTTGTTATTCCTTGTTTTGATGCCAGTATAAAAGTGAAAAAATGCACAGCACACTCAGATGGCCGATGCCCAAAAGCTTTTTTTTATTTCCAATTATATTTTTTCTTGCTTCAGACCACAGTACAAGCAAGAAAAAGCTTTTGGACATAGTCTTTTTTCACTTTTATGTCGCTGTTTTTGCATTTGCATCTCTACAAGAACTTTGGCGTGCTTTTTCTGTTGCATTTGATTTTTTAATGCCAGTATCAGAATTGTAAAAAGGTGTCTGTCCACTTTTTCGATCCCCTCTCCAGGCAGAAGGCTCAACAAAATATCTTTGGGACGTCATAAGTACGGTGTCCAGAAGTCCATATTTACCCGTAACAGTTCCAGTTTTGAGCCCTGTGTCCCCCTGTCCCTGCAGATTTATCCAAAACCACCGATATGTCCCAGTTTTATGCAAGAAATGTCCCCGGTGTCCCTATTTTTGACCAATCCGATCCTTGCCAACAGTAAAGAGAGGCATAAATTGTCATTTGTTTCGGTAAAATACGGAAAAGCTGCTTAAAAATGACCAAAACGCAAAGAAAATGGGACTATACTGACTCATGTTAGCCATAACTGGGCCGAGTGCAGAGCAATTTCCCTTAATTACGCACTCGTTTGACCAGCCAACCCAAACTGGTCGTCCTAAACATAAGTCAAGATCGGTTCTGTTTTTTCCTAACACATTATCCCAGAATGGTTTTAAATTTGTACATGTTTTTTTTTTATTTGCTCGTGCTTATTTTGTTGGCCTGTCCAAAAGATATAAGAGTGATTGGGGTTTGAGTGGCCACACTGTCTCCAACAATTACACCACTAAACTAACCACTTATGGGTGATACACTATTTTTTTTCATTTAAAATTAGTTTTACCCCAACACTGTAAACCCAGATAAGTTACCAGAACTCAATTATGTCAATTATTTTAAGTTGATGAACTTAAAAGTCACGATCTTCCAGAATGTAAAAGGTCGGATGTTTCTGCTACTTGTACTTTTTTAAAACAGTTGAATAAAAAGTGCTCATTTACCTCAAACATTTGCACTTTATATGACTCAAAGTTTTCTGTTAAGGCGACTCGGTCATTTTGAAACGTTATTGTTTTATTTTTAAATCATCTCTATTTGAAACAATAGAAATAACAGGACTTGTAATGACTTAATTCTACTAAGTTGTGCCTCAGCTGTGTTTTTAAGTTCAGTTATACCCACAATATTTCACTTTAATCAAAAAATATGAGTTAAAATAAGTCAAAAAAGAAGAACATGTTACAGCAACTTGACAAAATTAAGTTTATTAGGACTGTTTCTGAAGCTTTGAGTGCGCACAACATCATCTGTTTAATTACTGTGAACATTCGGGTTTACAGTGCAGGACAAATGACAGAAAGACGCTGGCTGCACCTAATTATAAAGCGTTTTTATCGGGTCTGAACCAAGAAGGTCACGCAGGAACCCTGTTAGTTGTCGTTATTACTGTGGCAGATGTGCTCTGTGAAAGTGAAAGTTCTGAAAAGCACTTCTAAACTCGCTGCCGGATAATAACAGGATACGACGAGCGCGTCAGGTCAGTCGGGGGTAATTTTGGAGCACTGCAAACTGTCTGAAATCTGTTTTTCGCATTTTGAGGACGGTAAAAATCAGCTACAGCGACTTTCAGATGTTTTGACGTCGCATTGAAAACCCAGATGAAACTTTATGCACATAACAGACGACTCGGAGCAGATGTTCTTGTTGAACCGCACTCAGCCCGAGCTCATAAAGAAACCTGGAAGCAGCAGAGTGATGAACATGAATGAACATATTGTAGCTCCCCCAGTAACACGAGGAAACGGAGTTTTCGTTTAAACTACAGGGCGTTCTTTATTCAACTTTGTCCCGTGAAAACTGACAATAACAAACAACAATTAGACTGATGTGGATCATGTTAAACAAACACAAAGTTAATATTAACAACTTAGAAGATGAGTACCTAACGACACAATATTGACAGACATTAGCTTACCTAGTAGTAGTAGTAGTAGTAATTTATTTTTTTCGAGCATATGATACTTGTAGTACACAGAATATGTACAATGTCATTCAATTTAAATAAACAAGGTTACACAGTAAAAAAAAGAATGGATATATGGACACAAATACAAATATATACCTATATATACATGCCCGAAAAGGAGTGGGTAGAAGTAAAACTTATTATATCCCACCCCTTCTCCCAAAATTAGTAATGATCCTTATTTTTGTTTATACAATTAACCGGTGACAGTGGTTGGCTGCCAAAACTTGAATACTTGTACAGTGTTAAGCAAATTACAATAAGACAGGAAAGAAAAAAAAAAAAACAAAAAAAAAAAAACAGTGACATTAATGTACGTATAGTATGTAAAATACAACATGCTTCATTTGTTATATATATATGTGAGCAATGCAATATACATAAATATCAGTGCAAAATGTTTTATTATTATGAGTATCATCATCATCATACCTCGCTGGCAGCTTGTTACCACAAGGAGCTGGGATCTTTGCACACAAAGGTTCATCATTCTTCCGAACGTTTCTTCAGTAACAATATTCCACAAATGGGTTTATACAAACGTTAAATGACCTGTTACATTCTTCTCTCAATGTGTTCTTTGGTCAACATGCAAAAAACTGGATTACCGCCGTTTCTCAAGATGTCCTTTTTGTTTGCGTTCATAAATTATGTCCCCTAGAACGTAGCTTCAATAGAAGGTTCCACCCCAATACAATACAAAAAATACTGCGCACCATGAAACCCATGCACACAATAAACAAATGAAATAACGATATCAATTTATATATTGGAAATATTATTCATGCCATTTAAGTAACTGATGGCAGTTATACATATGAAATGCCGAGTGTGCAGTGGAGACAGACTGTGGCACTGAGGCTCTGTTTATACGACTGTTTAGTGACACTCGACGATACTCAGACTTAGACAAACCCATTCAAACCCATAGACTTCATTCCAATCACAAATATGAATCACTTTGAAACAGAAATCTTCACTTTTATGCGCGACAATTTTCTTTTTCATACATAAACATACATTTGCGCTGGATTTTCTGTCGTTTCCGCAAATGCTTTTTTTCCTTTTTTTACTGTGATGTGCGTAACATTTGTGCTTCTTCTACACTCCAAATGTCTCTGATCGGGCCAAGATTTTAAAACTTATATCAGGTTATTCCTGATTTATTATCGACTCACTCGTTCCGAGACGCTTCATTCTCGTCTGGAGGTCGTTTATCTGAAGAGAATTTGTCCAGTAAAATGATCTCGCCGCAGGAACAGAACATTTCACTGCTTTTAAGTCGTTTTTTGATAGATTTAAGTGTTTATATCGTACGTTTTAGCCAAGCGTTTCCGCAGTGTGACGACTTCCTTTAGGCGCTGTTCGTCTGACAAAATGTAAGAAAAATAAGAAAAATGTCCCAGTTTTCTTCAACAATCTCGACCATTTCAACCATACCTCAGTTTTCATCATTTTAATCATAAACAATAACTCAATAAATACATAATTAATAGTATTATAATGCATTCATCTCAATTTACCGGCAAATAATACTTTCCCTGGTCGCCAAACAAGTACTTTTCTACAAGGAACTTTCGCTAATTTCATTAGTTCACTAGTTCGTTAGTTAGCGCCCAGTGTCGGTAACTACAAGGGATGTAACGATATCCAAGTCTCACGATACGATACGGTCACGGTCTGAACCTCACGGTACGATATTTATTGCGATATCGTGGTGAGGCTCACGATATTACGATATTCTACAGAAAAACAAGACTGACTCTAAAACGCTTTGCCCAGTCATTTAATATAACATTTATTGTCATTAGGGATGGAACGAAATCCAAATCTCTCTGTGCGATATTTTCACCATAAACATCTCACTGTACCAGATTTATTACAATATAAAACTGTGAATCTGCGACTTTTTCTTCTAAAAATGCTTCACAGATCCATTAATCCAAAGAATGAAGATGTAAAAGTGCTCAGAACAGTTATTTCTTCATGTCGTCTGCACTGAAACGGAGCAAAGGATCATGGTCTATGTAGTTCCCTCTGTTTTTTTTTAGCTATTTCTGCTTCATAACCATTCATTTAAGCGATATTTATTGTTACATCCCTTAGATTTAAGTGTTTATGTCTTAAATTTTGGCCGAGCAGCGTATCTGTACTTCTAATATCATGTTTAAAAGTCGTCGTACTCTTACTGGAACACGGTATTTGGCTTCTGAAGCGTCTGTGCAGCTCTGAGCTCGTCTCCCATGACTGTGACGAGGCGGCTCTGGAACAGCCTCTGCATGTTCACGGTTACTCGGCAGTACGAGCCAACGATGCTCTTCTCTGAGCGCGGCGAGCGGGACCCAAGTGCCCGTCGGCCGCTCCGAGGGGGTTTTAACGCCACTCGGTTCGTCAGTGTTGAGAATTAACCGTTTCTAACCCGTCTCTTGTTTTTTTTTTTTTGGCAGTGCATCAAGACGTACAACACGGACTGGAACGTCATCAACTACAAATATGAGGCGTACTCGGGGGATTTCCGCATGCTGCCCACGTAAGCGCCGCAATGTCAAGCGATAACGATGTGCTCCGAGTCAAAAAGATCTGTCTTGATTACGTTTTTTTTTGGTACTGTGTCTGGGTCAATCACATGACGCCTAAGTTTTCTGTCCAGTCGCAGTTTTCTCAGTTAAAAAGGTTCAAATTTCATAATAATTCAGCACATTTCTGTAGCACCTCTGACCTCCAGGGAACCAAATCATTTTTTTCAGAAAGAAAGAGTTATTCTGCATGTTTTTTGTCCTTAAAGTGTTAAAATGTCATGTGGTGCGACCGTGCATCATGTGGTGCCACTAATAACAGCAGGAATTCTGTGGCTGGAGTTTAATAACAGACAAAGTCGACTTGGGTGAACGGTTCTTTAGGCGTTTTTCTTCATTTGATGCATTTTCCAGGGCAGTAGTTTATTCATTAAACACAAGCAGGCGACTGTCATATTGGAGCAAAAGAAAATATCAAATTGCATTAAAAATCTAAAGAAACACAACAGTTTGTTTCTGTACATTTCATATTACTCACCACTTAGATTAATATCCCAGCTGTGTTTTAGAAAATAAAACTATTTTAAGGTTATTCTCGGTCGCACCACGTGATATTTTACACTAAAAATGCTTCATATAAAAGTTAAACACAGATTTATGCCCCTGACGCTGGAAATATTTGAAAAAGTTTAATAGAAAGTAATATTTTTTTATGTTTTAAAATTTGCCTGTTGAAAATCCTTATACGTCATTGACCCACATGTTCACTCTGTATTGTGTTTTCACCGTGGGGATAAGTACACAGACAAAACTACGTCATAGGAAGTCGGGTCTTTTTGTCGATACTTTTTTGACAGACGAGTATCACGACGGCAGGAAGTGCGGCGATGTCGAGTCGCGCAACTTCCGGCCGAAGCTTTTCTACGGCAAAATCCCCGCGGAAAAGTGTGGCAAATTTTTGAGCAGCTTCGTAAATCTGCCCCGACACCAAACCTTCGTCCAACAGGGTCGACAAAGGAGAAGTTTTACAGTTATCGTTAAAAATATATTTCATCTGCACTCGTTTACCTCATGTCTGGGGACAAAGCTGGGCCAGAAGTTTAGGAAATTAAATACAAAATCTTACCGACTGTTTACTTACTCACAGATTTACTTTAGTCTATTTTTTCCATAGTTTAAACAATCACACGTGTCCAAAAGTGTCACATTTGGCGAGTGCAGGAGCTGTTCATCCAGTACAAACAAAACAGCTGCAGTAAAGTCAACACAAATCCAAATGCAGCCTCCTCTTCTGTACTTCTGCGTCTGCCGCTGTGATTATTATGAGATCACGTGAAGAAAATCCAAATGACATTAAAACCTTGTAATCATTTATTGCATTTTCCATAAAAAAAACATAATTATATTGTATTTATAACCCTCAGATAGTGTAAAAATGCCATCTTTGCGTTCTGACTTATGAACATGCGTGTTTCCCTTTGGCAGCAAAGGCCTGAAGCCGGAGAAGCTCCCGGCCCAAGTGTTCGAGATCGACGAGGACGCCAAAGACGAGGTGAGCGGACGAGAAGAGGCTTTTACAGATAAACGATAAATCACCGCAGAGGAGAGGGGGAAAAGGGCTCGTGTCAGTGCAGAAACATGGTCAGACTTTAACGACGTGTCTGTAATCACCGGGTTTTAGAGTCTCTCGTTTTCCCACAGAAACACGAACAGAGTCGGAATGAAAAGAACTGAGAGCACAAAGATGGAGCGAAGAATATGAAAACAACTCACTTCTTTAAAGCATTAAACTCTAAATAATGGAACATGACACTTATAAGACTCCATCAGGCGTTTAAGATACAATTTTAATCCAGTCCACTTTATTTGTATTTGTTTATTTTATTTTATGTTTTTCCATTTTATAAACACGACAGTTTCCAAAGTGCTGCACAGATAAATTAATACAATAAAAGGCAGTAAATCATAAATAAAAATCAATAAATAAAAAGTGCTGAAATGCATAAAGCTCAAAATGACAAAAAATGATTTAAAAAAATGTAAAACAATAATAATAATAATGTAAAAAAAAATTAAAATGTAAATTACTAAAAATATAAAAATACAATAATATAAAAAATGTAATTAAATTAAAAATAAAATTTTAATAAATACAAAAAAAGAATAAACGGGGAGAAAAATACATGATCGCACAACTCATTATATTTGCCAGTGTGACGTTTCTGTGGAGAATAAAGTCACGTGAGATTTATTTAGTTGCTCTCCTCATGTCACATTCACTGCACGGCTCCAGGAAGGATTTTTTAATTATTAAGACCACAAAAGCAGGCTTTTTTTTTTCAATTTTTTCATTTTTTTTCATGCACAAAATTTGATACTTTTGCTGTCAAAAATGACATTTAAGGGGTTAAAAAGTCAAAATATTGTGTCATATTTGGTGTAGGCATGATTAGAGGAGGAGTAAATGAAGACAATTATATAAAAAGTTATATTAAATGATATAAAAATATTGTCGTATTCTTTTCCGGTGTACATTTGTGTCACGAAGGACCACAGGTGTGATTATTGGAGTTTGTGCAAAAACTAATCAAATGTCCAGATCAGTGTTGGCACAATTTCATGACACCCCAGCCTCTGATGACCCCAACACAAACAAATTCAAATTACATGAGAGATATGGAAAAAATGTAATTTTTTCATTTTTTTCATGCACATAATTTAAGACTTTCGTATTTAAAACTGGTATTTAAGGGGTTAAAATGTCAAAATATCAGATTATTTGGTATGTATGACTCGGGCAGAAGTAAATAAAGACAACGATATAAAAAAGTTGGACATTATCTGTATTGCATAAACATAATGGTATTCTTTTCCGTACATTTTTATTTTAAAGTGTTGCCCGAGGGTTAAATCAAAAACACAACCTGTACCCTGTGTTTCCTGTCTGTCCAAGTCCTAACACATGTTCTCTCAGCTTTTTGTTGTTGTTTTGGAGCTTGTGTATCGAGACGTTAACGATAATTCAGTTGCTCGTCGACAATTATTTCAGTAATCATATAATTCTGATTATTCGATTAACTTGTTGCAGGCCTAGTTTTAGTTTTAAAGGTTTTCTGACACCGTAGAGTGATGAACGTTTGCCAAAAGTGACCCGGCAACACACCTATTTTAACACATTTTACCACACGGGGTTTGTTTTTACTGCTCTATCCCGTCTCTTTTTACCGCCTCGCTTAGTAATCTTCACATAAAACTCCCCAAGATTCGTATTAAAGTCTTAAATTAAAGCGCTGTGATGGTTCAGTTTGTGTTTTCCCGTGTCCTTGATGCTTGATATGAGATTTGGGTATTATTACATCCCTGTTTCCTTGTATCTCTGGTCAATAGAGTTGCCTGTAGCCGTTCTCCCCCCCAGCCCTGAGAAAGCAGAAGCCTGTTTTGTTCTAAAAATAGCCCTTATTGACTCTCCTCCCCTTACCGCGGGCCGGACGTGGACCCAGTCCCACCGTCACGGGGCCTAATTGAACCAAACGCAGAGCCGTGTTTGTGTCTGGCTGCAGATATCCGTGACATCGCTTCCCAAAAACGCCCCCGTGTATGAACTTTAAAGTAGCGCTGCTTTTAAACGTCTTGTATAATTAATATGGCGGAGCGCGGGACAGTTTTATTGGCCGTGTGACGGGAAAGGAGACGTGGAGGACGGCAGAGGATGGAAGAGGAGAGGCCAATTAGATTAGAGGAGGAGGAAAAAGAGGAGGAGGAGGAGGAGGGAGCGTACGTGAGCTCGCCTCTTCAGCACCATCGACCTCAAAAGCTGCTTCCGTCAGTGTCGTTCTCCGCCGCAGAAACGCGCTCGTGTCGATGTGAGATAATGAAACGAGCTGAATGCAGGAGTCTGAACGAGGCTCCACCGCCGTCTAGACTGAAGTGCGACGAAGACTCTGAACGTGTCAAGTGTTTTAATTCTCAGTGAAATCTGTTTTATTTGATTGATTGATTTTGTTTTTATATTACGAATTTGAGCCATGAGAGAAACAGTAACACTGGGGAACAGTTGAGTTAGATTTTTATGCTGATTTGCTGAATTTTCGGGAATTAACGGGAATAAATTGGGAATTATTATTATTATTAGTAAAGTTGGTAGAAAAAAATTGTAGCATAATATTCTCACCCAGTCTTGGCTGCAGCAGATACATTTCTGTGAATAAATCAGAATCAGAATCAGAATCAGAAAGGTTTTATTGCCGTTGGAGTGAACAGGGTCACAACATTAGGAAATTACTGCGGTACTTGGAGCGAAACGTAGACAAACACTAATAGTCCTGCGGTTAAGGGACAAAAATGTTCACTTTGTGATAGAAGCATGAAACTTGGTACAATTGTACATTTTTACACGCTTAGTAATTCTAGATATGGAGGCATTTCAAATTCGGTCATTAAGGCATGAAATGCGCATGTGCATAATCTATTTAGCATGAAAACGAGGCTGAATAGTAATTTCAGGATTTCTTGTGTAATTAAACACTTTTTTGAAACAGAAACAAATGTCAATTCATGTTCAGCTTACAAAAATAACTTTTGAGTGGTTTTTCACAGATCACGTGACTTACCACGTGACTGACGTTTTATAAAAAAACATTTATAAAGGCAATTTGAATTTAAAAGCTTATTTAGATATGCAATAAGCCAATTGACATGTTTAATATATGAACTGAACTTTTTTGAAAATAAAATTCATAAGTGTTATGAAAAAATAACATTCAAAAGTAGTTTCATAAGAAAGTCCAGCCCATTCTCCTCACGGTTTTCAAGATGGCGGCCATGATGTGATGTGCAGCACATCTTCTTTCTCTAAGTAATGCATTTTTACGTGTTTACGTGTATTAACAAATGATCTGTCACCAAGACTACTTCTATGTAGTTTCAGTGTAATATGAAAGTTGATTTGAACAAAAATACTGATATTGCTTCTTATTTTTCGCAGTTTTATTGACAAGTTTGTTAGACGTCGATCCGGTTAGTTCATGCTTGTGTAACTCGAAGGTATGAAGAAAACCAACCTTTAAAACAGTAATTGTACCTTTTTCCTTGCATAGTTCACATAAGTGACATCTAAAGTCTCTTAAGTCCATCTCAATAATATAGTAAAAGGTTTATGATAACATTTATGAATATTGTTTTGTTACAGACAATTACTTTGCAGTTCAGTGACTGACGAAGAAGTGTCAGTGCAACAACACAATTCATTATTTCAAAACAGTAAGCAATAATATTATCAGTAATTCTATAATTATTCATTTCTAATTATAGAGCTATTATAATAAGTCTTCATATTTTTGTTTGTGCAAGTTGTTTTTTTTCTTTTTTTTTAATTGATTGTATTTATGTTGTTTTGACTTAGATAGAAACGTCGATTGAAGATATCAACTGGAATCTATGTGTTCTTTGTCAGCAATCGTCAGAAGAATCATTACAGTGCCCTGCTAGATCAAAGAGAGCTGATGTAGGCGCTGGATACAAGTCGCTTGAACAAAGTATCATATTGTTTAAAGAGCTGGGAAAAGTGCCACTAAATACAAATCCCGATAAGCTTGATAATGGCTCTGGTATAACAAACACACTTCAGGCTAATCAGGCATCATGGCACAAGTCTTGTAGAAACAAATTGAATAAAACAGAGTTACACCGTGCTCAAAAAAGAAAAAGTCACGACAACGAATCATCCTTCCATAGCCCTAGCCCACCGAAAACACGAAGGTCATGTTCTTTGTCAAAACCGGAAGAAAACCGTTGCTTTTTTTGTGATGAAGTTGATGATGTCAGTGTCCTTAATGCAGCTTCCACATTTCAAGTTGATGCAAAAGTAAGGCATTGTGCGACGAAATTGCAAGACCGCCGACTCTTAGCAAAACTTGCTAGTGGTGACATGATTTCTCTTGAAGCTCGTTATCACCTGAATTGCTTGGTTGCCTTGTATAACAGAGCAAGGAATAAAGATGCATCTACAAACCAAGGCGATGAACTTAGCCCACAGGGAGTAGCATTTGCTGAGATAGTATCATACATCGATGAGTTTCTGTATCATGCAGCAGCCAAGTGTTCCAGTGCTAAAACTATCAGACTTAGTAAATATTTATTCACGTAGACTTGAAGAGCTTGGTTTAGAAACAACATCTCGTGTTAATTCTACACGTCTAAAGGAAAGAATCCTTTCTGTCTTCCCTGAACTTGTTGCTCATTCACAAGGTAGAGATATTTTATTGATATCCAATGGTGCTGTTGGCGATGCAATAAGAAAGGCATGCCAAGAAAATGTTGATGATCAGGCAGTACACTTGGCAAAAGCGGCTAGAATAATACGCAAAGATATCTTTAAGCATCACCAGTCTTTTATTGGCAAATTTCACCGGATTGCCAAAACAGCTCTGTTCCATCTTCTTTAAAGATTCTTGTGAACATGATCTTGAGAGGTCCAAGCTCTGAAAGAACATCCCAAGAAAACAACATCGATCAAGCCAGCCTTTCAATATCACAGCTTCTGCTCTTTAATACTACTGCCATGACAAGAAATCGAAATCCACAGCATCACGACATAACAGAGAAAGAGACTTGAAGAGGACTTCAGAAGGTCATGGTACGAACAAATGATACAGATGTCGTCGTGTTGGCTATCTCCCTTTTCCACACCGTATCTCTTGAAGAACTGTGGATAGCGTTTGGCACCGGAAAGAACTTCAGGTACATTGCAGTGCATGTAATTGCAACAAAGATGGGCCAAAGAAGATCGAGAGTTCTCCCATTATTTCATGCTATAACAGGTTGCGACACTGTTTCATTTTTTGCTAGAAGAGGCAAGAAATCAGCTTGGGACGTTTGGAACGTCTTTCCTGAACTGACGCGTGCTCTTGAAAGTCTAAATACGCCAGCAGCTACTCTTGAAGATGTAAAAGCGTCAATGCCTGTGATGGAAAGGTTTGTTATTCTTCTCTATGACCGCACAAATGTTTTGACTGAGGTTGACAAAGCAAGACAAGAACTCTTACCAAGAAGTCAAGAACCATTGATTCAATCCCTACGAGTAGAGCAGCTTTGGAGGAGCTTGTGTTGAGAGCAGTCCACCAAGGTGTACATATATATGGGGACAAATGTTAAGCAAACAGCCCTCTGTTCCAAGCTCAGAAATATGGGGATGGGAAAAGCATCCAGATGGATGGACACCGAAATGGACCACTCTCTCACAAGCAAAGGACACTTGCTATGAACTGATCCATTGTGGATGTAAAAGGATGTTCTAGGAGATGCAAATGTGCCAAAGCCAATCTTCAATGTACAGCGTTATGTAATTGTGGTGGAAGCTGCAATAGTTTATAAATATAAATAAACAGGATGTAAATATTTGTAAGATAGTCACATGATTAGCAATGTGATAATGCATTCGTTTTCAATATAACATAAGATGACAAAAATAAGTCTTTATATAGCCTCGTTTTCATGCTACAGTGCTTTTGAAGCCTGAAAAACATTTCAAGGTCATTAATGACTAAAGTTCTGTAAACGTACAAGATCATGTATTTTTTCAGTCAATAAAATACTTGATTTAATAAAATAGTCGCCTGATATTTTTCAGTATAAAATATAACAAAACGTTTTTACTCACGTGGTAAGTCACGTGATCTGTGAAAAACCACTCAAAAGTTATTTTTGTAAGCTGAACATGAATTGACATTTGTTTCTGTTTCAAAAAAGTGTTTAATTACACAAGAAATCCTGAAATTACTATTCAGCCTCGTTTTCATGCTAAATAGATTTTGCACATGCGCATTTCATGCCTTAATGACCGAATTGGAAATGCCTCCATATCTAGAATTACTAAGCGTGTAAAAATGTACAATTGTACCAAGTTTCATGCTTCTATCACAAAGTGAACAATTCCATGATTTTTTGTCCCTTAACCGCAGGACTATAAACATGCAACAAATAAAATAGAATAACATAAAGTTAAAAACAATAAACTGTAATATAACAGAAACGTTTGCAAAAAAAATTGCAAATTTAAGAATATAAAGGTATATAAGGTAATGATCAGCGCAAACAGACAGGTGCAAAAATACAGCAGGAAAGTGTTTTAATTTGCAGTGAAATCTGATTTATTTGATTGATTGATTTGTTTTTATGTTATTTGAGCCATGAGAGAAACAGTAACACTGGGGAACAACTGGAGGGAAAAAAATTCTGTTGAGTTTTTATGATGATTTGCTGAATTTTCGGGAATTAACGGGAATAAATTGGGAATTTATCCAAGTTGGAGGTTAGGGGCGTCTGGTAAAGTTGGTAGAAAAAAATGTAGCACAATCTTGGCTGCAGCAGATTTCTGTGAATAAATCAGAATCAGAATCAGAATCAGAATCAGAATCAGAATCAGAAAGGTTTTATTGCCGTTGGAGTGAACAGGGTCACGACATCAGGAAATTGCTTCTGTACTTGGAGCGAAACGTAGACAAACACTAAATTAAATGCAAGAAATAAAACAGAATAAAATAAAGTAGAAAACAATAAACTGTAATATAACAGAAACATTTGCAAATTTACCAGAATATAACAGTGCAGTAATGATCAGTGCAAACAGACAGCACAGGGTCAAGTCCATGACCAGGGAAGTGTTTTCATTTGCAGTGAAATCTGTTTTGTTTGATTGATTCATTCGTTTTTTTTATTTTGAATTTGTGCCATGAGATCAACAATAACACTGGGAAACGACTGGAAAAAACAAAAACAAATTCTGTCTTCTTCATTCAGTTGTTTTTATTACTATAACTTCTATAACTCGCGTTTCAAGATGAAATGTCGGTTCTTGGTCTCTGATTTTATTAATTAAATTTCCCCCAAAAAAGTGCGACTTATACTCCAAAAAATACAATATTTATTTTTGTATTGTACTGTATTCTGGTCGTACAAACTAAAAATAATGAATAAAGAAGCGCAGAAAATAAAATGAAAATGAAGAATGTAAAGATTTTATGGTCATACAAACTGATAATAATGTTAACGAAGGCACTAAAGTTTATGATCGTACAAAATACAACACAATGAGAATGAAAAATGCGAGGATTTATTTATTTATTTTTCATTTATGGTCGAATCTCTAATGTATAGAAAGACCTGCGTGAAGTCGCCCCCTCAAACACAAACCTACACAAAAACTGTCAATAGTTTGTGCTGCAAAAAGTTTCGTTTGTGCGATTCTGGTTCTTCAGATATTTGCAGTTTTTTTTTTCGTCCAATGACGTCGTCCAGAACCTCAAAACTCCACAAAATAATAATGAATAATTTTAGAAATAAACTCGCACAAATGAAAATTGTCACAGCACAAAACAGCACAAATCAAATACAAACGTTTTCTATCATTTTCTTCCTGTTTTGAGGCTGTTTCACATTCTGAGGTTCTGGACGACGTCATCGGCTCAAAATAAAACTGCAAATATCTGAAGAACCAGAATCACACAAACGAAACTTTTTGCAGCACAAACGACTGACAGAGTTTTGTGTAGATTTTGATGTAGTTTGATGGGGCGACTTCACGGAGGGTGTAGAAAGTGTCCGGCCTGTTTGTGCTGAGGAGTTGGGGATGTAAGTGAGATGGGACTGGATCGATTTACAGGTCAGATCTGCGGAGGGGAAGTCAGAATACCTGTTGTTCTTGGTATTTTTGACCTATAAAACCGCCTGTAATTGAATACATGTAAAGCAGAGCCGTTTAAGTCAAACTGTGAAGCGTTTCAGGCAGAAAAAAATGACACATCCATGAAAAACAAGCAAGAGAAGAGACTTTTCAATTCGTTTCTTGTAATCCGAGAGCCCCGACGAGACGACGTGATGATATTTCTGTGACTGTTGCGTTGTGTGTGGCTGTGGCAGGACTCCACGTCGCTGTGCTCGCAGAGAGGAGGCGACCTGAAGCAGGGCTGGCTGCAGAAGGCGAACATCAACAGCAGCCTGTCTGTGTCCATGAGGGTGAGTCAGCAGCACGGCCACAGCAGCAGACACAACACAACACAACACACACTGCTCACACTCTCGTCTGTCTGCGTGTGTGTGTGCAAACAATACATTCTTCAATACAATACACTCCCGTTTAATGGTCATTACGTTTGGGAAAGCACTCGGTCGTATTACACAGTACTTTTTTGGAGAACTGTCAATGTTCTTTATCCAAGTACAAGAGAGAAACACGACGCACTGCAAATTTCTCTGATCTGGGCCATGATTTTAAGACTTGTATGAAGTTATTCGTCTTGTTTTCTGATTTATTATCGACGTTCTGAGACTCGTTCTAGTCTAGAGGTCGTTTATTTAGAGATAAGTAAAGACAAATGAAACTGTCCGTCCACGCAGCAAGATCATTTCACTACTTTTAAGTCGTTTTCTAGTAGATTTAAGTGTTTATATCGCACTAATGTTTTTTTTAACGCAGATTAATCACACAGTTTATTTTGAGTTCCTCTGTGGAAAGTGCAGATGGTTCCGAAAGGCGGCGCAGGTTATTAGGTCAGTGATCAGGTCCGTCCATACGCGACTTTAGATAAACTAAGGCAGTTTGCAGATATCGCAGCAATGAACTCTCTTTCCACAGAAGCACAAGTTTAAAACACCGTCTTAAAGCAAAACACGGGTTTGATTCAGCGGCAGCAACGAGATGAGCGCGACAAACCCGCGGCAACAAAACTACCAGCGATAGAAAACATCAATAATATAACTTTTTGATAATAAAGTACATTTTTGTCAAAATATTTAACTGCGATTAATCGTGATTAATCAAAAAAAGTGCGATTCATCTGATTTTAAAAATGAATCGTTTGCACTCGTTTGTATCCTCAATTTTGGACAAGATCGTTTGCAGTGGGACAGAACGAAAATTTGTTCCTCGAGGCCCAGCGATTAAAAGAACAATTAGTGTTGTTTTCGATACTTTTTGGGGAGATCCCGTCCGTGTACTCGCCAGTACCGATACCAGTCCGATACCACATAGAGCGAAGAAGTAAACTAAGTCAGCCCAATCAGCCCAAATAACAAAGAGAAATCAAGAGTTCATGCAAGAGTTTGGATCCTAGGAGGTTAAAAATGACTTTAAAACCATTTCGCTGTTCCAATAGACAAGTACGAGTAAAACGTGTGGCCTAAGCCGGACGTCAGAGTGGACTGTTCAGAAGTGTAACAGCCTCAGGGAAAAAACTGGACTCGAGCGGAGATGTTCTGACTTGGAAGCTCCTGAGGATGATTTACAGTAGTTTCTTTCACTTGCCGCGTATGTTAAAGTGGACCTATTACGCCAAATTGACTTCAATGAGCTTTTAACCCTGTTATGCTCGTTTCCCCTTCTCATTTCCGCTCTTGTATTCGGCGTGATTCATGCACGATTTGATGAGTTTTCTTTAGTCTCCTGTACTCAAGGCATCATGGGCTCTGTTCACGCTTACGTCACACGTCTGAAAAATCCTGTAGTGTTCGGCGCTGTTGAAGTTTCCTCTTCAGAAGTCATTTAGCGACTGATGCATCGTCTTTAGACCCTTCGTCCGCTTCAGTTCGCGCCATTGCTGGAAGGAATCTCCAAGAATCACCTTCGTCATTAGTCCATTGTCCAGTTTACGCCATGAGGCCATCGTCCCTTTTTTTTTTAAACATTTACGTTTTTACAGGTGTTCAAAAGACGATACTTCTACCTGTCCCAGCTCGCCGACGGCTCGTACATCCTCAACTCTTACAAAGACGAGAAGAACTGCAAAGAAACCAAAGGATCCATCTACCTGGACTCGTGCATCGACGTCATTCAGGTAAAAAAGCCTAAAACTCTTGAGAACACGTTGCGATTCCTGTTTAGCCCCTTTTCTTAGGCTTAGACTTCGATTTAGAGAAACTTTATAGGTCCACAAGGGAAATTATTTGGACACAGGAGCTCACACATCACAGTATAATTTAATAAAAACGATATGGAGTGGAGGCTCATGATATTACGATTCTTTTATTTATTTTAGCATCTACGTATCATAGTGGTCGGCAAAGATCAACGTCAATAACAACAACAGAGGCGTCCACGGAAAATAAAGAGCAAATTACACGCCCAGAAGGAGCCGGCAGAAGCAAGAAGCTGATGGAAGCCTCCTCCCTTTCACATTAAAGTATCTGAAACGGCACAAACCATTTGATTTTTGGTATTTCAAATTCTTTTCCAAAACAAACGTAAAATCAAAGCATTTAATGTTACGATCAGCAGCAGCTACCCCCAGATAACTACAAATACCACTTTATGTTCATAATATTTATTAATATTCAGGCTATTATAATGGTTAATTAACACTGTTTTACTATTGTTATTCTTATATCAGTTATAATTATTAAAGTAATAATAACAAACTTAATTTACTATTTTTTACATATATACATAATAACAAGACTGACTCTAAAATGCTTTGACCAGTTCATTTGGTGCAACATTTATTGTCATTAGGGATGGAACGAAATCCAAATCTCTCTGTACGATATTTTCACCATAAACATATCACCGAACCAGATTTATTGCAATATTTTGTGGTGAATCTGCTCCATTTTCCTCTAAAAACACCTTCACAAGACTTAATCCCAAAGAATGAAGATGTAAAAGTGCTTAGAACAGTTATTTCTTCATGTCGTCTGCGCTGAAACGGAGCAAAGGATCATGGTCTATGTAGTTCCCTCTGTTTTTTTTAGCTATTTCTGCATCACAACTGTTCATTTAAGCAAAGAGACTTGGGATTCGATATATTGTGATGCTCCACGATATTATTGTGAGACCTTTGACGATACGATATCACCAGATTTACGATATTGTTACATCCCTAGTCATAATAAACTCTAAATAAATAACATAAAAGATAGTAAGAGACAAAATAAAATAGAAAAATAACATCTAAATCCACAGTTTTTGTTGTTATTCTCCTGCTGCTTAGTGACACGTCCTGGATTTCAGCTGGTCTGTGCTGAGGGGTCTCGCTCTGAGCCAAGGAGGATATTTTTAGACGTACATGGACAAAACGGGGATTAAAGGAGAGTTCAGGCTGTGTTGGTTTAAGATACGCGTAAATCTCCATGGAAAAGCCTTAAAATAGCAGGAATGTTATTGTTGATAATCCACCATAAGGTTTAATTAGATCAGAGCAGATGTTTTTAGACATTTTTATGCTTCTTTTATGCCTTTTTTATGGTGATATTGTTTAAAGGAGCTGTACCTGTGAGGAAGGAAGGAAATAAGGAAGGAAGGATCGAAGTAAGGAAGGAAGTAAGGTAGTAAGGAAGGATAAAAGTAAAGAAGGAAGGAAGGAAGTAGTAATGAGTAGTAAGGAAATAAGGAAGCAAGGTAGTCAGGAAGAAAGGAAGGAAGGATGGAAGAAAGGAAGGAAGGAAAGAAGGAAGGAACTACAAGGAAGGGAGGAAGAAAGTAAGGAAAGAAGGAAGAAAGGAAGGAAGGCAGTCAGGAAGGAAGAAAGGAAGTAAGAAAAGAAGTAAAGAAGGAAGGAGGTAAGGAAGAAAGTAAGGAAGAAAGTAAAGAAGTAAGGTATTAAGGAAGGAAAAAATTAAAGAAGGAAGTAAGGAAAGAAGGAAGGAAGGAAGCATGGCGTTGTTTTTTTCAGTGTTTCTTTTAATCGCAGAGTCCTAAGATGCGGCCTCATGTTTTTTAAGTGTGTTTCTTTTAATCGCAGAGTCCTAAGATGCGGCCTCATGTTTTTTAAGTGTGTTTCTTCTAATCGCAGAGTCCTAAGATGCGGCCTCATGTTTTTTAAGTGTGTTTCTTCTAATCGCAGAGTCCTAAGATGCGGCCTCGTGTTTTTCAGTGTTTCTTTTAATCGCAGAGTCCTAAGATGCGGCCTCGTGTTTTTCAGTGTTTCTTTTAATCGCAGAGTCCTAAGATGCGGCCTCGTGTTTTTAAGTGTGTTTCTTCTAATCGCAGAGTCCTAAGATGCAGCGTCGTGTTTTTCAGTGTTTCTTTTAATCGCAGAGTCCTAAGATGCGGCCTCGTGGTTTTTAAGTGTGTTTCTTCTAATCGCAGAGTCCTAAGATGCGGCCTCGTGTTTTTCAGTGTTTCTTTTAATCGCAGAGTCCTAAGATGCGGCCTCGTGTTTTTCAGTGTTTCTTTTAATGGCAGAGTCCTAAGATGCGGCCTCATGTTTTTTAAGTGTGTTTCTTCTAATCGCAGAGTCCTAAGATGCAGCCTTGTGTTTTTAAGTGTGTTTCTTTTAATCGCAGAGTCCTAAGATGCGGCCTCATGGTTTTTAAGTGTGTTTCTTTTAATCGCAGAGTCCTAAGATGCGGCCTCATGTTTTTTAAGTGTGTTTCTTCTAATCGCAGAGTCCTAAGATGCAGCCTCGTGTTTTTAAGTGTGTTTCTTCTAATCGCAGAGTCCTAAGATGCGGCCTCGTGTTTTTCAGTGTTTCTTTTAATCGCAGAGTCCTAAGATGCGGCCTCGTGTTTTTCAGTGTTTCTTTTAATCGCAGAGTCCTAAGATGCGGCCTCATGTTTTTTAAGTGTGTTTCTTCTAATCGCAGAGTCCTAAGATGCAGCCTCGTGTTTTTAAGTGTGTTTCTTTTAATCGCAGAGTCCTAAGATGCGGCCTCATGGTTTTAAGTGTGTTTCTTTTAATCGCAGAGTCCTAAGATGCAGCCTCGTGTTTTTAAGTGTGTTTCTTTTAATCGCAGAGTCCTAAGATGCGGCCTCATGGTTTTTAAGTGTGTTTCTTTTAATCGCAGAGTCCTAAGATGCGGCCTCATGTTTTTTAAGTGTGTTTCTTCTAATCGCAGAGTCCTAAGATGCAGCCTCGTGTTTTTAAGTGTGTTTCTTTTAATCGCAGAGTCCTAAGATGCGGCCTCGTGGTTTTAAGTGTGTTTCTTTTAATCGCAGAGTCCTAAGATGCGGCCTCGTGTTTTTCAGTGTTTCTTTTAATCGCAGAGTCCTAAGATGCGGCCTTGTGTTTTTCAGTGTTTCTTTTAATCGCAGAGTCCTAAGATGCGGCCTCGTGTTTTTCAGTGTTTCTTCTAATCGCAGAGTCCTAAGATGCAGCCTCGTGTTTTTTAAGTGTGTTTCTTCTAATCGCCGAGTCCTAAGATGCGGCGTTGTGTTTTTAAGTGTGTTTCTTCTAATCGCAGAGTTCTAAGATGCGGCCTCGTGGTTTTTAAGTGTGTTTCTTCTAATCGCCGAGTCCTAAGATGCGGCCTCGTGGTTTTTAAGTGTGTTTCTTCTAATCGCCGAGTCCTAAGATGCGGCCTCGTGGTTTTTAAGTGTGTTTCTTCTAATCGCAGAGTCCTAAGATGCGGCCTCGTGGTTTTTAAGTGTTTCTTTTAATCGCAGAGTCCTAAGATGTGGCCTTGTGGTTTTTAAGTGTGTTTCTTCTAATTGCAGAGTCCTAAGATGCGGCCTCGTGGTTTTAAGTGTGTTTCTTCTAATCGCAGAGTCCTAAGATGCGGCCTCGTGGTTTTTAAGTGTGTTTCTTCTAATCGCAGAGTCCTAAGATGCGGCCTCGTGGTTTTTAAGTGTGTTTCTTTTGTTCGCAGAGTCCTAAGATGCGGCCTCGTGGTTTTAAGTGTGTTTCTTCTAATCGCAGAGTCCTAAGATGCGGCCTCGTGTTTTAAGTGTGTTTCTTCTAATCGCAGAGTCCTAAGATGTGGCCTTGTGTTTTTCAGTGTTTCTTCTAATCGCAGAGTCCTAAGATGCGGCCTCGTGGTTTTAAGTGTGTTTCTTTTGTTCGCAGAGTCCTAAGATGCGGCCTCGTGGTTTTAAGTGTGTCTCTTTTGTTCGCAGAGTCCTAAGATGCGGCGGAACTGCTTCGAGCTGAAGATGCAGGAGCGCTACAGTCACTTCCTGGCGGCCGACAGCGAGGCGGAGATGGAGGACTGGGTTTTCACGCTGAAACAGGCCCTGAGCGGCGCCGAGGGGCCCGACCGCAGGAACGGGGCCGAGACGCTCGACTGTGCACTGGGTGAGGACTCATTACAGCTGCAAAACCAGGACTGAACCGGGACTAAACCAGGACTGGACCGGGACTGAACCGGGACTAAACCAGGACTGGACCGGGACTGGACCAGGACTAAACCAGGACTGGACCAGGACTGGACCAGGACTGGACCAGGACTAGACCAGGACTGGACCAGGACTAAACCAGGACTAAACCAGGACTGAACCAGGACTGAACCAGGACTAAACCAGGACTGGACCAGGACTAAACCAGGACTGGACCAGGACTGAACCAGGACTAAACCAGGACTGAAATAGGACTAAACCAGGGCTAAACCAGGACTGGACCAGGACTGGACCAGGACTGGACCAGGACTGAACCAGGGCTAAACCCGGTCCTCACTTTCACTTTTCCCCACCCCGGTCACTTCTCTGTCACCAGTCCTGGTTTAGACCTGGTTCAGTCCTGGTTTAGTCCTGGTTTAGACCTGGTTTAGACCTGGTTCAGTCCTGGTCCAGTCTTAGTTTAGACCTGGTTTAGTCCTGGTTCTGTCCTGATTTTGTCCTGGTTTAGACCTGGTTCAGTCCTGGTTTAGTCCTGGTTTAGACCTGGTTTAGACCTGGTTCAGTCCTGGTCCAGTCTTAGTTTAGACCTGGTTTAGTCCTGGTTTAATTCTGGTTTAGTCCTGGTTTAGTCCTGTTTAGACGCAGATGCTCCACACTGGATATCAGGACCAGGAGTTCTGGTTCTGGTTCTCCGTTTTTTCCATTATTAATTTAAACACAAAATCGAAACAGGTTTTTTTCGTTTTCTTATTTTCACTATTCAACTTTGGGGAAAAAATGTGTAATTATGATTGCGGTTCTTTTATGATTGCAGTAAAATTTGCATGTTTACATCATAGTCCGTATATATGAGTGGGCTAAGCTAACCCGTTAGCCGCCGCGTGCCAGACAGGAAGTGCTCCAGGAGGCTCTTCCGGCTCCAGCTCTCCCTTTTTCCCACTGACTCACATTGAGATCTTCTGGCTCGTCTCTCTGGACCTGCTGCTGTGGCCTCGTCATTTTGCTCTTAAATGTTCATCTGAACCCGTGACACAGGATCCTAAATATTCAGTTTTTCTGTCGTTTAAATCCCTAAATATTCAGTTTTTCTGTCATTTAAGCTGCTAAATATTCAGTTTTCTGTTGTTTAAGGCCCTAAATATTCAGTTTTTCTGTCGTTTAAATCCCTAAATATTCAGTTTTCTGTCGTTTAAATCCCTCAATATTCAGTTTTCTGTCGTTTAAATCCCTAAATATTCAGTTTTTCTGTCGTTTAAATCCCTAAATATTCAGTTTTCTGTCGTTTAAACCCCTAAATATTCAGTTTTTCTGTCATTTAAGGCCCTAAATATTCAGTTTTTCTGTCGTTTAAGGCCCTAAATATTCAGTTTTTCTGTCGTTTAAGACGCTAAATATTCAGTTTTCTGTCGTTTAAATCCCTAAATATTCCGTTTTTCTGTCGTTTAAGCCCCTAAATATTCAGTTTTCTGTCGTTTAAATCCCTAAATATTCAGTTTTTCTGTTGTTTAAGCCCCTAAATATTCAGTTTTTCTGTCGTTTAAATCCCTAAATATTCAGTTTTCTGTCGTTTAAGCCCCTAAATATTCTACTGTTTGTACCGGACCAAAAATTGCAACTCCCAATTTGGTAACTCCGCCGTTTCTGTCTGAAGACACTGTGCAGGCGTCGAGTCCAGAGCCTCAGCCAGACCCTGTGTCATTCTGTCTCTGGACAATGTAAGAAAAGCCTCTTCGTGTAATAATAAGCTTCAGCTCGCAGAAGCTGTGGTTTCAACTCGCTTTTCCCAAACTGTAAACTGTAGTCCGGGTCCAGGCCTGTGTTGTGACGTTTTTATAGCTTCCATATTCCAGACGTTTGATCATATAGAACAGTTTATTTATAGTTTAAGAGCCAAAGAGCTGTGAATTATTATCAAAGATGTTCAGCTCTGCCAAGACTCAAACACGTTCAGCAAAGATAAGCAAAGGGTCCAGATACTTGTACTGAATTTGTGACAGAATTTACGAGCAGGGATGGGACGAGACGCTATTTCTACAAGACGAGATACGAGATTGGGTCGACGAGAGCGAGAAATGATGAAATTTTAACATAATTCCTAATATAGAAAAGTCATGTCATGGTTTACTTTCCAATTTTGGCCTCATCTGTTTTTAATTTATTTGATTTGTATAGAATTTGTGACAAAATTTACGAGTAAAGATAGAACAAGACACAATTTCTACAAGGCGAGATACGAGATTGGGTCCATGAGAACAAAAAATTACAAGATTTTAAGGTAATTCTTTATATAGAAATGTTATTTTATGGTTCATTTTCCAATTTTGGCCTCATGTTTTTTTTATTTATTCGATTTTGTATAGAATATTTCACAGAATTTACGAGTAGGGATGGGACAAGACGCAATTTCTTTAACCTCCTGAGACCCGAGCTTTTGTCTGGTGTCCATTTTTCATTTCTTCTTGCTATTTGGGATAAGTAGGACCTACTAAGTAAGTCTTCTGTATGACACCATTGGTTAAAAAATGTAAAAGCATTAAAATGTATAAATAAATTACAAAAAAAAAAAAAAAAACAGCAATTAGCTGTTTATTTCAAGCCCTAAACCTGCCAAATGTGACGCAGGTCGACCGTGAGCGGGTTGGGGTTCAGTGAGTGAGGTTAAAAACACACAAAAAGGCCTGAAAATGTGGTCCACAGTTTTAATTTTTTCTGGTTTTCAATCGTTACAAAAAAAAGTAGAGGTGCAAAAAGTGGAGACAGGCAGCAGTTTCCCTATAGCAGCAGAAACGTCCAGCAATTTATAACTGTGAACTCATCTAAATATTCTTAAGTTTACCTAACAACATGTACAATCAATAATATAACATAGTCCCAATGTCTTCAAACGAGGACATGACATTTCCTGATGCTCTCGTCTGCTGTGGTCAATAAAATGTGTCAAATTTTAATGCCAAATGAAGATACATTAAGAGACATGAAGAGACATTATTGTACATAAATACATTGGTTTTATTCATACATTTTGCATCTAAGCTTTACCATGCAGTTTTTTTTTACTTTCGGGAGCTGCTGTAGAGGTTTTTAGTTGATTACAGGTGAAAGTTTAAAATAATTGAAAATCATGGTGCTAAGAGGCAAAAATGTAATGTCCTCGTATGAGGCCACAGGGTCTCAGGAGGATAAGACGAGATACGAGATTGGGTCCACGAGAAGGAGAAATTACGAGATTTTAACGTAATTCTTAATGTAGAAATGTCATGTCATGGTTCAGTTTCCAATTTTGGCCTCATGTTTTTTTAATTTATTCAATTTGTATAGAATTTGTGACACAATTTACTAGTACGGATGGGACAAGGCATAATTCTCACGAGATGAGACGAGATTGGGTCGACGAGAACGAGAAATGACAAGATTTTAACGTAATTCCTTATATGGAAGTGTCATATCATGAGTCAGTTTCCAATTTTGGCCTCATGTTTTTTTAATTTATTTGATTTGTATAGAAATTGTCAAACAATTTACGAGTAGGGATGGGACGAGACGCTATTTCTACAAGACGAGATACGAGATTGGGTTGACGAGAGCGAGAAATGACGAGATTTTAACGTAATTCTTAATGTAGAAATGTCATGTCATGGTTCAGTTTCCAATTTTGGCCTCATGTTTTTTTATTTATTCAATTTGTGTAGAATTTGTGACACAGTTTACAAGTAGTGGTGAGACAAGGCACAATTTCTACAAGACGAGATACGAGATTGGGCCAACGAGAGCGAGAAATAATGAGATTTGAAAGGAATTCCTAATATAAAAATGTCATGGTTCAGTTTCCAGTTTTGGCCTGATGTTTTTTTTTTATTTATTTGACGTAATTTTGTATAGAATTTGTTACACAATTTCCACAAGATGAGACAAGATACGAGAATAGGATCCATGAAAACGAGAAATTACGAGATTTCAACGGAATTCCTAATATAGAAGTGTCATATCATGGTTCAGTTTCCAATTTTGGCCTCATGTTTTTTTTAATTTATTTGATCTGCGCACACAATTTACTAGTACAGATGGAACGGAACGCAATTTCTGCAAGACGAGATACGAGATCGGGTCCACGAGAGCGAGAAATGACGAGATTTTAACGTAATTCTTAGTATAGAAATGCCACATCACGATTCAGCTTCCAGTTCTGGTCTCATGTTTTTTAAATTTATTCGATTTTGTACAGAATTTTTCACAGATTTTACGAGTAAGGATGGGACGAGGCACAGTTTCCACGAGATGAGTTACGAGATACGGGTCCACGAGAACGAAAAATGACGAGATTTTAATGGAATTTCTGATTTACAAATGTCATGTGATGATTTGGTTTCCAATTTTGGCCTCATGTTGTTGTTTTTTATTAGATTTGTATAGAATTTGTGACACAATTTACAAGTAGTGGTGAGACAAGACAATTTCTACAAGACGAGATGCGAGATTTGGTCCATGAGAATGAGACAAGACGAGATTTTAACGTAATTCCTTATATGGAAGTGTCATGTCATGGTCCAGTTTCCAGTTTTGGCCTCATGTTTTTTTATTTATTTGACGTAATTTTGTATAGAATTTGTCACACAATTTCCACGAGATGAGACGAGATATGAGATTGCGTCCACGAGAACGAGAAATGACAAGATTTTAATGTGATTTCTAATAAGAAATGTCACGTGATTATTTGGTTTCCAATTTTGGCCTCATGTTTTTTTTTATTTATTTGATTTTGTATAGAAATTGTCACAGAATTTTGATTACTAATATAAAATGTCCCGTCATAATACAGTTTGCGGTTTTTTAAAATGTATTTGATGTAATATTTTTGTTAACGAATAGATAATAAAGCTAACATTGAAACTAGATTAATAATATTAATCTAGTATTAATACCAGTATTAATACAGGAAAAAATCACAAAACTGGATAAAATTTGACGTTTTCTGAACAGTTTAATTTTGAGTTTTAGCATAACTTATATAAAACCTCATAGTAAAACAAATATCTATTATTTTGTGTTGAAAGTTACAATATTGTCTGAAAAAATGGCTTTTAAAATGATCATTTCGGCATCAAAAGTTGTATCGAAATTGAGTTTTTTGTGATAACGCCAGAAGGAAAACAGTTTTCACGAATGAAATGGAAATAAAAATGACTTAAACATGCGTAAATTTCGAGAGGTTAGATGAGTAAGAGGTAAAAAAAAAAAAAGATAACGTCTCTTTAAAGTCACTTTTGCTCTACTCTGAAATCCTAAATTGTCAGACGCTGCTGCCGGGTTGAAATCTTAAACTCTTTCCGTGCTGAGCTAAGTAAAAATTGCTTCCAACCAGTGAATCTTTTAAAAAAAATAATATTCAGCTCAAATAGTCGAGGTGAAGTCTATAAAAGCGAGTAAAAGATCCTTACGGGCGGGGGTGACGTCGTCCAATAACACAGAAGCGAATATTGGGTTCACGTGGTCCAAAATCCATCAGCCGAGTTCTGTTTTAGTGTAAGCGAAGCCCACGGGTCCAGTTCAGTGTCCAACAGGAGAGCGAAGAGTCTCCAGGGACGCGTGAGGCCCTTCTGCTGTGACTGATGTGAGCGTATTAACCTGTGTCCTTCCTCTTCTCTCTTTTCTCTTCTCTCTTTCAGATGACGACAGCAGCAGCCAGGGAAAAGGGGACGGGCTGCTGGACAATCTGGGGAGGAGTCTGCACCCGGAGCTCATGAAGGTTCTGCAGCGTTTATAAAAAAACATTAATTTCACAAACAAATTTCTATCACGTCAGGATTTAATTATAGTGTTTTTCTTACATTAGTCCAATGAAGGCAGTCAGGAAGGAAGGATGAAGAAAGGGAAGGAAGGATGAAGGAAGGGAAGGAAGGGAAGGAAGGAGCTCATGAAGGTACTGCGGCTTTTCAGGCTCGGTTCTCCGACCTTTTAGCACTCGTGGAAAATTGAGCCTAAGAGCCGCAGCCTTAGAGGGGCACAGTTAGAAACAAATCTATCAGTTTATTAGTGAGTAAAGCATCAGAATGACACATATACAGTGGTAAGGGGCATTTAATCAACAAAATTAACCCTTGAAAACCTACGTTATCGTATACAATAACGAGGAATATGTTTTCTATAACCGTGCAGAACTTTATAACCTTAAAGACAGAAACTTCCTTTTCCCCTCTGAAAGTGCAGACATAGAGGTTTCCGTACATTTCTGCGGCTTTATCCTACGTCACACTCACGCTGTGTGATGACGGGAGCAAAACGAGTGTCCAACAGGAACTTTGTTTTCCCCAAACTCATGCGCTCCGTCCATTTTGATCGAGCCAAACTTTGCCAAAGAGTGAAGTGAGTCAAGATGGTCGACTCCTCTGACTGTGTGTGTTTATAACGAGTGAAAAAGTCGCTCTAAGTGGAGTTAATTCTCACACACATGGAAAATGACACATCTTGGTGTGTGTAATTGTGCATCTCTTTGCTATTTTTATTTAAAGGTTTATTTCAGTCCAAATGAACAAATCCAAATGTAATTTCCACCCTGGAAATGCAGAAGTGCTGTGGCTCTGGCCCTGGACCTGACAGGAGCTGTTTCCAGGACTGGACCAGGAAAGTCATGGAGCCACTGCACTTTTTTTGTTTTTAGGGCAATAAGGAGATTTTTAATTTACTTACAGACTTGAGATTTTGCATTTTTGTAGCTGAGGCCCTAAATTAAGCATTTTTATGTCCAAAAAGTTGTTTCTACATGTTTGCTGTGGGTTTTGTATAAAAGAGTGAATTTTATTTTCTGTTTTTTTTTTTCATCTCTATTTCTGGTCCTGTAGCTTTTATCACAGCCTCATGACACAACTACAGCAGCAGATTGTGCAATAACAGGTTGGACTGAACAAAAGGAGGTAGAACACTTCATTAGGGGTAAAAGGGGCAGTTTTAAAAGCAAAATGAAGGAAAAAAAATCCAGGCGAGGAGAAATGTACTAAAATTGCCCTCAGGTCTTCAGGGGTTAAAGAGTTCATCTGAGCACAATACGTATAATTCAGAAACTTCTTGAGCCACTTGAACACGACTCATTTCACAAATTCATTTCTGTTACATTAAGATTTAATTACAGCGTTAGTAATCAGATACTCGTTATCAGGACAGGCTTAGTTTGGTCTTTATGTGTCATTGTGTCACGATAATTACTATATCAACTTACAATACATCTTGGTGCTCATTACTGTACTTATTGCGGGTACTTTTTCTACACTAGCGGGTCAATTTTTACGTCCCCTGTACAGAAGAGACCAGGTTGTTTTATGGAGCTTGCATATGAATGACAAACAAAGGTTTAAATGTAAATTTGAGATATATTTATAATTAAAAAAAAAAGTATGCAGTAAAGCAAGTAAATAGAAAACAATGATTTAATTAAACAAGGATAAACAAATGACCAAAGAGCCCCTTTTTTTTAAAAAAAAATAGATAACCAAAATAGTTCTTTGATTGGTCCAATATTCTGACCTTAAGAGAGTTCAGTTTTTGCAAAGTTTTCTTTTGACTTTGAGAGAGTTCAGTTCATTGCTTTAACATTTAGATCAGTTCGGGTAGAACCGCAATTGTAATCCAGTTTGGTTCGCGTATTTTGCGTAATCCAAGGACCGCAGGTAAAAGAAGGAAAAACAGGTTCTGTCCTACCGGCTCGCCATCAGAGAAGAGTTCAATAGTCAGAGTCCTATCCAAAAACCTGACCTAAAAACAAGGTCAAAACAGGGTTTCAGTTTCAAGGGGGTTACTAGTAACAGTTCATTCATTCAATTAGTGTTCAAGTGTTGCGCAACATTATTTCAAAACATTTACATAAGAGATACAAATTCACCAGCCGTCACTATCGGCAGCATTAAGCAATTAACAATCAGCCATTACTGACAAACAATGTCCTATACATAAACAAAAAAACATCAAAGCAATTTAATTCTACTGCCGAATTCAAGGTAACACCTTATGGTGTGGTAAGGTCTAGAGTTTAATTCATTATTTTGACACATTATTGGTCAATTTAATCAACAAACACAAAAATACTCGCATTCATTGCGGAGTTCAACTCGCGGAGACCCGCAGCTTAATATGTAGGAAACTTGTTATAAATTCAGCCTAATGTTGCTTTTAGACTCAATATATAATAAAATAAGGATTAGGCAAAACTCACCATTGAGTCGTAAATTAAAGAGTCTGTAAATAAGGTTTTAAGCCTTCCCGAAGCCGCTCAGCTCTGGACCAGTTTAGACGCCAGTTGCACAGACACAGTGGGAGTGGAGTGGGAGGGGCATCGGAGCAGACAGGTACAGAGCTGCTCCGGATCTTTATCATTCAGCCAGTAGGAGATGAACAAATCAGGGAGGAGCACTAATCAGACAGGGGTAACACTAGGTGGCAAGGGTTACACTACCCTAGTTGAGCTGGGTCATAACAGTATTATCATTTATTATTTGTATTTTCTCCAGCGATATATCGTCAAATCCTCAGAATCTGTTATCGTGCCAGGCCTAGACGTTGGTGGTTTTCAGATTTTACGATGCAGTCATGTCATACAACCAGATGGAGGCATGATCCAGTGTTTTCCTCCACATTACAGTGTGCCTTGACTTGAATTAACCAAAAAGTAAATGTTGAAATGTTAAACCTGATCATTTCTGTTCTTGAGTGGACCTTTATTACTTCCTCTATTACTTCCTCTGTTACGACGTGAACAGAGACGAATCCCACAGCCCGTTCTTTGTACAAATTGTGAATTTAATTAGGCTAATTGAATTCACATTTCGCCAGAAGAACAGTGCGCGGGACTCGTCTCTGCTCGTGTTTTCGGGGCTGCTCCTTCTCCCCCAACGCACCCGTGTCAAGAAAGTGACGTGCGGAAGTTCTCGTTCTTTTATTTCCTCTATTACACCAAAAATCTGTTTGTATCTGTTCCTCTTCTGCGGTCGATCTGACTAATAGAATCTGGTCTGTTCAGTACTGTTCACGATATCGAACTAAACATGCAAACAGTGTCTATTAGGGGAGTAACGATATCTGAAATGTCACGATATTTCAGTTATCGTTACATGCCTGTAAATATCGTACTGTGAGGTTCATGTAGATTTTTATAATAATAATAATAATAATAATGCATCAGTTTTATACAGCGCTTTTCTGGACACTCAAAGACACTTTACAGAGCATTCATTCACTCCAGACCCAGTGGTGGTAAACTACTATTGTAGCTACAGCTGCCCTGGGGCAGACTGACAGAAGCCAGGCTGCCAATCTGCACCATCGGCCCCTCCGACCACCACCAACACTCACACACCACTTTCATACTACTACTAAAGATGGTCTAAACCTGGTCTAAATCTGGTTTAAACCCGGTCTAAACATGGAATAAACATGATTTAAACCTGGCCTAAACCTGGTCTAAACCTGGTATAAACCTGGTCTAAAACTGCCCTAAACCCGGTCTAAACCCGGTCTAAACCCAGCCTAAACCCGGCCTAAACTAGGCCTAAACGCGGCCTAAACCCGGCCTAATCCTGTTCTAAACCTGGTTTAAACCTGACCCAAACCTGGTCTAAACCTGGTTTAAATCTGGTCTAAACCTGGTTTAAACCTGACCTAAACCTGACCTAAACCTGGTCCAAACCTGGTCTAAACCTGGTCTAAACCAGATCTAAACCTGATCTAAACCTGGTCTAAACCTGGTCTAAACCTGGTCTAAACCTGGTCTAAAGTCCTGGTTTAGTCCTGGTTCAGTCCTGCTTTAGTCCTGCTTTAGTCCTATAGTCTTATAGTTTGTCTGTTTTTAAGTAATTCTGTTGCTGCTGTTTTCTTGTTGTTCTCTTAACTGTGCGTTGCAACACTGAAATTTCCCCATTGTGGGACAAATAAAGCATATCTTATACTAGAGATGTCCCGATCGAGATTTTTTAGCTTCCGATCCAAAGTTTTTAATGAGTGCTCTTTCCGATACCAATCCAATTTGACACCTTTCCAGTCCTCTGTGTTATTTTCTTGGAGTTTTCGCCATTTCAACGTAGTTTTTCTCTTCTTTGCAACGCCTCCTCCAGCGTTTGCTGCTGTGGCTCTTGTAAATCTCACAAGATTTTGTAAGCGACGAATCAAACTGGTGGTGTTAAAGTGGCTCTGCTGGTTCCTCCAGGAGAAACTGTTTGTCTGCAGCGTTTGCGTCGCTGTTTGACTCTCGTTTTGCTGTAGTGAAAAGTCCCGCACGGCGACGCGGCGGCGTTTTGGTTTACAGCTGCAGTAAAGCGCGTCGATGCTGCAAAAACATGTGAATCTGGATCCAATACTGTCCGATACTCATAAAAGAGCCGGATCGGGAGCTGATACTGATACTGAATATCAGATTGGGACATCCCTAATTCATACTGTGACAATATCGTATCGTGAGACTTGGATATCGTTACAGCCCTTAAATATTTATTGCGATATCGTGGGAAAGTTCACGATATTACGATATTCTACAGAATAACAAGACTGACTCTAAAACGCTTTGACCAGTCATTTGGTGCAACATTTATTGTCATTAGGGACGGAACGAAATCCAAATCTCTCTGTACGATATTTTCACCATAAACATCTCACTGGACCAGATTTATTGCGATATTTTGTCTGTGAATCTGCTGCTTTTTCCTCTAAAAATGCTTCACAGACTTAATCCAAAGAATGAAGATGTAAAAGTGCTTAGAACAGTTATTTCTTCATGTCGTCTGCACTGAAACGGAGCAAAGGATCATGGTCTATGTAGTTCCCTGTGTTTTTTTTAGCTATTTCTGCATCAGAACTGTTCATTTAAGCAAAGAGACTTGGGATTCGATATATTGTGATGCTCCACGATGTTATTGTGAGACCTTTGACGATACGATATCACCAGATTTACGTTATTGTTACATCCCTAATGATAATGTGTTTATTTAAAGCTTTTCAGTGTATCTTTAATGACAAAAATGTGTCCCTATTTACCCGGGACAGTCCCAGTTTTGAGCCCTGTGTCCCCTGTCCCAGCAGATTTATGCAAAACCACTGATTTGTCCCAGTTTTATACAAGAAATGTCCCAGGTGTCGCTATTTTTGACCAATCTGTTCCCTGCCAACAGTAAACAGAGGCATAAACTGTCACTTTTTTAAGGTAAAATACAGAAAAGCTGCTTAAAAGTGACCAAAACTCAAAGAAAATGTGACTATACTGACTCACATTTTCCTTTTTATTTTGAAAATCTGGTCTCTCTCATTGATAGTCTAATATTTGAGGTTTATTCCATTAAAATTTGAGAGAAATGAGAGCCTAGATTGTATTATTTCATTTCCAGCATAGAGAAAATGTGATAATATAATGAACAATATTAATTCTACAAATCTAAATGGAAAAGTAAAGTGTAGACTGTTATTGTGGTGCCTTTTACACTTACACATACAGTCTTTTTCAGCTTTTATTGTTCTTTTCCTGAGGCTGAACACTACTGTGCATCCCGTAGCGACTGTTTCTTTAATCCGTGCGTAAAATGTGCCGTTCACACACAGAACAAAGCCCAGTGTGATGCTCTTCGCTCCGGGCCACAGTCTGCAGAGAAAGAAAGAAAGAAAGAGACAGAGAGAGTGAGAAACAAAGAGAGAGACACCAGGGGAGACGGGTGCAGACTTTCACCTGAGGCTTTCACGTCTTTGTCTGTGGCCTCATGTCGGCCTCGGTCTGGAGCTGCTGCTTTCACTTCTGCTCTTGTTTTGGCAGGTTAGAGCTGGAAATATTGTCCAGGAATCGTCCGTGAATCGACTCCGTGGGTTCTGGGGCTCACGTAGTTACCACATCATTTTCTCATTATGCTGGAAATGAAATAATACAATCTAGGCTCTCGTTTCTCTCAAATTTTAATGGAATAAACCTCAAATATTGGACTATCAATGACTATAATAGAAGGCAATGTACTCATACTACACTAGAGAGACCAGATTTTCAAATTAAAAAGGAAAATGAGTCAGTATAGTCATATTTTCTTTGTGTATCAGTCGTTTATAAGCAGATTTTCTGTATTTTACCTAAAAAAGTGACAGTTTATGCCTCTGTTTACTGTTGGCAGGGAACAGATTGGTCAAAAATAGCGACACCTGGGACATTTCTTGTATAAAACTGGGACAAATCAGTGGTTTTGCATAAATCTGCAGGGACAGGGACACAGGGCTCAAAACTGGGACTGTCCCGGGGAAATAGAGATGCATTTTTGTCATTAAAGATACACTGAAAAGCTTTAAATAAACACATTATCATTAGGGATATAAGAATAACGTAAATCTGGTGATATCGTATCGTCAAAGGTCTCACAATAATATCGTGGAGCATCACAATATATCGAATCCCAAGTCTCTTTGCTTAAATGAACAGTTTTGATGCAGAAATAGCTAAAAAAAAAACAGAGAGAACTACATAGACCATGATCCTTTGCTCCGTTTCAGTGCAGACGACATGAAGAAATAACTGTTCTAAGCACTTTTACATCTTCATTCTTTGGATTAAGTCTGTGAAGCATTTTTAGAGGAAAAAGTCGCTTAAATATAAAATAAAATATCGTACACAGAGATTTCTCTTCACTCTCTACTGTCTAGATTAGAACGTTAGAACTTTTAAACCACTTTTTCAGACCATAATGAAAGAAATAATTGAACTTTTGTTCATTTACAGTGACAAAGACGTTGAACTTTGTGTCAGTTTTTGTTTCATGTGGATCGGCCCAATAATGACAGAAATATAAACTATAAACCAGGTCAACAAATCTACAACCTGACAGTTAAACGTCATTAAATGAAATAAAACACATCCAAACCAAGGACTAAACAAAGGACAAGATCAGGGATAAACCAAGGACTAAACCCAGATTAAACCAGCTCTAAACCAGGTCTAAACCAGCTCTAAACCAGATCTAAACCAGCTCTAAACCAGCTCTAAACCAGGTCTAAACCAGCTCTAAACCAGCTCTAAACCAGGTCTAAACCAGGTCTAAACTAGGTTTAAACCAGCTCTAAACCAGGTCTAAACCAGGTCTAAACCAGGTCTAAACCAGGACTAAACCAGCTCTAAACCAGCTCTAAACCAGCTCTAAACCAGGTCTAAACTAGGTCTAAACCAGCTCTAAACCAGCTCTAAACCAGCTCTAAACCAGCTCTAAACCAGGTCTAAACCAGCTCTAAACCAGCTCTAAACCAGGTCTAAACCAGCTCTAAACCAGCTTTAAACCAGGTCTAAACCAGGACTAAACCAGCTCTAAACCAGCTCTAAACCAGCTCTAAACCAGGTCTAAACCAGCTCTAAAGCAGCTCTAAAGCAGCTCTAAACCAGCTCCAAACCAGGTCTAAACTAGGTCTAAACCAGCTCTAAACCAGCTCTAAACCAGCTCTAAACCAGCTCTAAACCAGCTTTAAACCAGGTCTAAACCAGCTCTAAACCAGCTCTAAACCAGCTCTAAACCAGGTCTAAACTAGGTCTAAACCAGCTCTAAACCAGCTCTAAACCAGCTCTAAACCAGCTCTAAACCAGCTCTAAACCAGCTCTAAACCAGCTTTAAACCAGGTCTAAACCAGCTTTAAACCAGCTCTAAACCAGCTCTAAACCAGGTCTAAACCAGCTCTAAACCAGGTCTAAACCAGGTCTAACTCAGCATAAATCAGGGACTAAACAAATTTGCAAAATCTACATGAAGAAATAACTGTTCTAAGCACTTTGAAATCTTCATTCTTTGGATTAAGTCTTGTGAAGCATTTTTAGAGGAAAAAGGAGCAGATTCACCACAAAATATTGTAATAAATCTGGTACAGAGAGATTTGGATTTCGTTCCATCCCTAATGACAATAAATGTTGTGCCAAATGACTGGTCAAAGCGTTTTAGAGTCAGTCTTGTTATTCTGTAGAACATCGTCATAAATATCGTCCCGTGAGGTTCATAACGTGACAGTATCGCATCGTGAGACTTGGATATCGTTACAATACTATTATTATAATACATTTTCTTGTCAGCTAAACCGTTGCGCTGCCTGTGTTTTCTGCAGTACGCCCGGGAAACGGACCAGGTCAATAAGATCAACAGGAACGAGGGCCGACAGAAGCTTTTCTCTCTAGACCCCGAGACTCAGGTGAGACGTCCACTCCTCTGCTCTCTGTTCTCCTCATGTCCTTATCGATTCTTCCTGCGTCTCTGATCAGGTCTCTCACATGTGCCTGTCCTTCCCCAGAGGCTGGACTTCTCTGGGATCGAGCCCGACGTGAAGCCGTTTGAGGAGCGCTTTGGTCGGCGTATCATGGTCAGCTGCCACGACCTGACCTTCAGTCTGCAGGGCTGCGTCAGCGACAAGGGCGACGGCGTCCTCACCAATGTGTGTACAGCCACTGATTCACTGAAAACTAGAATGCAACTCATTATTAGAAGCAGAAAGGTTATTTTTACTCTTTGCTCACGGGAACAGGTGTTATGAGTTAATGCCACCGCACACTACAGGAGAATTTGCCCAATTTTGGCTGCGATTTCTTGGGCGTGACCCAACTTTTTGTCTTCGTGTGCGATTTTGAAGCCGCTGCTCCTCGTGTGTGCGGTGTCACTGGCCCCGTGTACATGAGAATTTAAAATCCGAATGAATTAATTCCAAATTAAATAGCTCGGAATTAAATTATTCACCTTTGAGTTTACATGGAAAACACATTAAATCGGATTTATTTAATTCCGCTCAATGTCTGGGGATCGAGAAGGTTTCTGATTGGACAGAGAGACGAATGTTTTTACGTCGACCAGAAGAAAACGCACACCAGCTGCTACCGGCTTTTCTGTTATCTCGGTTCGTCGTTAGGCCATGGAGGCGCGTACCTCTGTTCCCTCTGTTCGCTTTTTGTCGCGCGTTTAAAAATCGTTTAAGACCAAAAGATCCTGTAGTGTGTAGAAGCCTTAAGTCAAGAATTTTTTTTTTTGCCTTTTTAAACATTCTAACATAATAAACAAACCAAGAACCATGAATATTTAAGCCCTTTAGTCACAACACGCTGCATTTCCCCTGCTCTCTTGCCCTAGATATTATTCCTTCATAATTCATGTCTGACTCTGACTTAAACCTAACCTGGCCGAGGCAGGACTAACACGTGTAGTGCAGAGGTTTGTCTATCAGTTGCCACGTTTAGACGAGAGCTTTAATTACGAATAAAAATGATTTATTTCCGAATAAAAATGATTTAATTCTGAATAAAAATGAACCATGTAAACACTTAATTCCTAATGAAAATGATTATTCGGAATTAAAACTTAATTCTGAAGTAAGTGGGTGGTTTGGGGCTGTGTTCGATTTTCCAATTCTGAATCGATTTGCAGATTAACTCCTTAAGATCGATTCGTACGTCCAAAGATCGATTTGATTTTTAATAGATTTTCCCCCAGTGAAACCAGCTCGTCGCATCATTGGTCTGACTGTATCAAAACTATGAACACGGCGTCGGACACGAGCGGCAGCGTGAGCCGAGTCCCGGCTTTGAAGACGCCAGAAACACTCAAAGCTCCGTCTGGCACATTTCAGGTTCAGAAACGATAACGACAAAGATGCGTTTGACAGAAGCAAAGAGATCTGAGGCCAAACGGAGGTGAAGTACAGCAGAAACACAACCAACCTCAGGAACCACTGGAACAGCTCCAAAACGGTTCTAATAACACTGACCCCAATCCAGATCGATTCGAGTCAAATTAAATCGTTTAAATTTTAAAGCCGAATGAATTTCTTCCTGGATCATGTAAACGTTTCTTCTTCTTCAAAATAATCTCGGTGGTTGGTGCTCGTTGGCTCCTCCAGTCGTCTCTTGGGACTTTCCTCCACGTCTCTTTGGATTTGTGAGCGGGATGTGGGAGTGGGCTGAGGTGTGGCAGCCTCAGACTCAGTTTTATCTTCTTCGTCCTTCTCCCACACTCTTCCCTTCTCCTCCTCGGCTCACAGACGTAAAGCGTGAGGACAGAATTCTCCAGCTGCTGCTTCATTATCACCGGAAAAAGTTTGGATCGTGTTTGTGTCAGCGGAGAAACGACAAACCGAGATGACAGAAAAGCCGGGAGCAGCTGAAGTGTGGGTTTTCTTCCCAAAGACGGAAATACATTCGTGTCGCTGTCCAATCAGAACCTTCCCCACCCCCAGACGCTGAGCCTGATTAAATAAAGATGATTTAACGTGTTCAGAATGATTATTTTTTATTATTATTTCGGAATTTAAAAAGCTCATGTAAACATGGCCTATGAGGGGCTCCTGTTTAAACAACTTGGGGGATACAGAAAATACATTCTGAACAACATTAACAACAACAAAATCAAACCTTGAAAACCACAGGTTTTGCTAAACTGTAAATCTGTATTTCTACTAAAATTATCAGTTGCAGCGAGTCTGGGCCCCTTTGTGCTTCCATGTTTGTTCAGGTTTCTTTGGGAACATCTCGTTTTCATACCCAAATATTCCACCCAAAGAACTCAGACTCCACCTTGGACTGAGTGCACGCCAACATTTCACAACTAGGTCTACGTTTTATTGGCCTAAAATAAGTTCTTTTGGCCAGCATCTTCATTTCTGATGAGCTGCTGTTCCTGACTCAGCACTTTTCTGTAACCATAAAACCGCGGACGTGTTTCTGCCGGTGCATTAGACGCTGGACAGAACTTCCTCATTCTTGTGGTTATGGAGTTTCTGGGGATGAGACAAGACGCAGTTTCCACAAGACAAGACATGAGACTGAGTCCACGAGAACAACACAAGACAAAATTTGGACATAATTTATAACGGGTAAATTGCTGGATTCAGTTTGGGGCTGGAAGTGTTTTTGCTCCACTTCAGCACAGCACAAGGAGCAGCAGCGAGTGCACAAAAACGATCTAAATAGTCGGTACGATGCGGAGAAGTCGATGGATTTTCCCGGCGTTGAGGCGATAAAAAAATGATCTGGAGCTGCAGACCTCGTGTTACACTGACCCAAATGAAAGATGTTTTAGGCTATTTAGAATTACAATCAGCCGCTGCACCAGGAGAACCTAAAATAATGATTAAAAAAGATATAAAACGCCTAATTACAGCAGTAAGACGATAAAATCAGCGCCACATAAAGCTTTTTGTGTTAGTTAGGACCTATAATGCACTTAAAACGCACCTTTTTCTAAATAATTGTCCAAAAAAACTCTGAAAATATGAATTAGACACAATCCTGACCTGTTATAAAGTGTTAATAAAGTGCTTCATCTTCGTCCGAAGTTTGTCAGTCGACTTTTACCGTCTTTTTTCTGTACGTTTTTTGAAAGCAGCTCCGTTGTGACACAAAAAATAGTTTGCAGCGACCACAGACTGCACACAGTTTAGGCGTTTTGGCGCAGATCCAGTGGAGGTAAACGAGGTTCTGTGCGTCTGTCTTTACTTCCTGCTTCCATCTGCTTTCGGTGACGTCATCTGAAACCAGCGATAGTCAGATTTAGTTCTCAAAGTTGGCTTCAGAAGTAGTTTTTACTTCGTTGAATATTTTCGCGGTCATTCTAGCGCCGCTTTTTGGAACGACTGCTTCACAAAAGATGCAACTCACCAGCAACTTAACCTTTTTTCGTCCAATCCAAAAGGGAAATAAACCCGATTATGTCTTTTGGCACGAGATCTTACTTACTGCACATCCATCCTTCTCCAGCGTCTCTCTGCTACTTCAGTTTGAACGTTTTATGGACTCCCTGTGCCGCCGTAAAGACACGACTTTGATTTAAGACCCAATAGGCCTGATTTTATTACACCAGGTGGACCGTGAGCACCTGCGGTTTCACTTCCAGACAGTAGCTCGGAGATTTCGCTCTGGATCTGATTACGGTTATGGACGGGGAACATCATTGTGTCCGATCTACAGAACGGCCATTTGGGGTTTCAGGTTGAACTGTAATTTAACATCTGTCTCGAAACTCAAATATTTTTTTTATTTTTTGTTGTCAAGTTCTGGCTTAGTCCTTTTCTTTTTTGGGCTTTTAGGCTTTACTTTTGCTGGATTTTATCTGTTACATCAGGGTGAGTTGTTGTACAGTTGTAGGGAGTATTATCTGTTTTACCACTTCATTTGTACTGCCTCCAGGTGGAGCCGTTCTTCATCACCCTGGCGCTGTTCGACGTGTCCAAAAACTGCAAGATCTCGGCCGACTTCCACGTGGACCTGAACCCGGCGGCCGTCAGGGAGCTGCTGAGCGACTCCGGCCCGGCCCAGCTCTCGCCCTCGCCCTCCATGGACTCCTCGGACGGCGGGGGAGGAGGAGGCGGTTTGGAGGCGGCGGGCATGGCGCTGTCCGTGGTGCTGAACGGGGACTCGGGCGGCCGGGGGAACGGGCCGCCGGCGGTCCAGAGGGCGGCGGAAGCGGTGCTGAGGTTCCCCACGCAGGTACAGACGCGCTCGGGGGTCTGATGGAGGAAATAAGAGCAGCGAGAGACAAAACGAAATGTGTGAGGGCTGGAACTATACGGCTGTAGGGAGTATTATCTGGTACATGAGGGTGAGCGGGTTTCAAAAGCAAAAACTGGGACGCTCTCAGTTTGGAGGGGTTGGCAAAAGGGCTGAACGATTTTAATAAAATCAGAAGTGAACCAGGACTGAACCAGGACTGAACCAGGACTGAACCAGGTCTAAACCAGGACTAAACCAGGACTAAACCAGGTCTAAACCAGGTCTAAACCAGAACTAAACTAGGACTAATCCAGGACTAACTCAGGACTACACCAGGTCTAAACCAGGTCTAAACCAGGTCTAAACCAGGACTGAACTAGGACTGAACCAAGACTAACTCAGGACTACACCAGGTCTAAACCAGGTCTAAATCAGGGCTAAACCAGGACTAAACCAGAACTGAACTAGGACTGAACCAAGTCTAAACCAGGACTAAACCAGGTCTAAACCAGGACTGAGCCAGGACTAAACCAGGACTAAACCAGGACTAAATGAGGTCTAAATCAGGTCTAAACCAGGACTAAACCAGGACTAAACCAGGACTAAACCAGGACTAAACCAAGATCATTTTTCTCTTGTGGCACGAGATCTTGTACCATCGCTGGGATTTAGCATTTACCTTGTTGACGTGTTTCGGCTGCTCGCTGTGTCCATCTTCAGACCTGTCAGAACCTTGGACAGTTCTGAAGACCTCCTACTGTTGTTTGTTTTTAAAAAGAACCCAGGAAGTTAACGTAATGTGGTTTTGGACGATAATAATACATCATTCACATTACAATATTCTTGCACAGTTGTAGGGAGTATTATAAGGGTGAGCTGTACAGTTCTGTGAGATTCCTGACCACGCCCATAGATCTGCACTCGTCCTGGTCTGAATCCAGCGTAGACCAGATGTAGACTTGGTTCGGTCCCGTTATAGCCCTGGTTTAATTCAGGTATAGCCCAGGTTTAGGGATGGTTTTTGTGGAAGTGTGAAAGCGGCGTCTCTTTCTCTAAATGAACACGGCACTGACCACAGTCCAAGAATAGCACGATAATGACAGAGGTGAGACCGCAGGAGAGCAGAAAGAGAGCAGAGAGCAGGACGTCTGAGCTCTACCACATCGCGGGAGCAGCACGAATAATGTAATATAAATAAAGTATTATTATTATAGTTCAAAAAGGTTCATTTTGTCTTTATTACCTTACGTTAACTTCTTGGATTCTTTTTAAAAACAATACAATACGGGGTTGTAAAAGGAAAGTCAGTGAGGAATAACTTGCGAACCATTCAAAACTAGTTCTGCTTTTCCATGTTTTTAATTTAAAATTGTCACATTTTAATATTTGAAAATATAAAAATGCATTTCTTTTAATCAAATGCAAACGGTCGCAGTCTTCAGCACCGTTTCTGCTCGTCCGCAAACTAAACTGAACTGAAAATACATGTGGTTTTCCTGTGAAGCTCCAGCTGACAGCACCACTTCCTCCCGCCCCGTGAAAGCTCCGACATCGAACTGCGGCCTCTGCTGCTCACTCACTTCCTCTTTTCTTACTTTGTTTTTTTCTTTCTCTCCCCTTTTCTTTCCAGGGAATCTTCTCGGTGACGCACCCTCACGCCGACATCTTCCTGGTGGCGCGGGTGGAAAAAGTGTTGCAGAACGGAATCACCCACTGCGCCGAGCCGTACATGAAAACCTCCGACATAACCAAGGTTTTCTTTAACGTTTAAGTCACAGTGCAGACGACAGGTTTGACTCCGCGGTTCACTCAAACGTGACATCGTTATATTTAAATGTTTACTGAAAAAACCTTGCCTTTTTTTACTACTTTGGGTTATTATTTGACTTCCTGACCGCAGACGTGGCCCGTGTAGAGTAAACTGTAGTTGCCCCGATAGTTAAAGAGAAAACGCGAACGGATTTCTAACGCAGGAGAAGTTTATTTACTATAAAATACCAAATAAGAGCCGGGTTTCAATTAACCGCCGGGTGCTGGTGTATATTTCTACAGCTGTTTCCTGTCTACAGTAAAACCACTCGCTCTGAGACTCTGAAGTGTTCAAAGATCAGAGCTCTGCACTTCCACTTTAGACACACAAGTCAAAACTGTGTGATTATTATTTGTGAAATGTGGAGCAACACTTCAGATACAGGATTTTTCAAGGGACAGTTCGTAATTTTGGGGCCTCATTTCCTCTTTCTTGTATTTGCAGAGGTTGCTGGTGCTAGGCTAGTGCAGGTCAATGGCCACAGTCGTCCTGCCGCCAAAAACAGTCTGTCCCACTCCACAGACCCGAGGAAAAACTATTAGAGCTCCAGACTGTCCCTGTGAACGTCTGTGTCCGCAGAATCATGTCTGAAATAAAACGAACCTGGCATCACATGAATCGTCGCATGTTGAGGGACTATTTTCTCACATATCAGTCCGCCGCTGCCGAGCTTCTATCAGGAAGTACAACTCGCTGCTGCTGCTCGGACGTAAATCCCTCAAACGCAGCGGTCGGTTTGACTCTGAAGTGATTCTGTGGACACGGACGTTCACGTGGACAGTCTGGAGCTCTGACGGTTTTGCCTCGGGTGCTCTGTGGATCAGTCTGTGCGTTTACGTTTACGCTCAAGTGTCCCGGCTCTGATCGTGTTTTCTGAGTATCCTGGTTTTGCGAGTGTCCGTGTAGACGCAGGATCCCGATTTCTCAAAACTGGAGCTGTACTGAGCATGTGCGAACTCAAGTAACAAAAATTATAGGAGCATTTACTTTACTCCTAACACTTTTTAATGAAGTAATGCTATTTGATATCAGTTCGGTGGTGGTTTGTGCTGCTCTTGAACTAAATTGAAGCTGTGAGACTCGTATTTTTCAACCGTTAAAAACAACTTTTACTGAAGTTGTGACAGAGCTCCACAGTCTCACATTCTTACTTGAATGTTTGTCTTCTTTTTTGTTGTTAGAAACCCGTTAAAAAAAACCTTAAGTTAGCAAAATTCCTACACGTTTAGCTCCTCCTGTGCCATATCTGCGCATCCTTATCTCTCTGAGTGTATGTAAACAAGATAAGACTCATAACCGGGATGTAAACACATGTAAACGTACTCAATAACAGAAATGATCAGGTTCAACATTTGTGCATTTATCTGTTGAATATTTAAGGACAAAATATAATGCAGTCAAGTGAAAAATCTGTTTTTTGCTTCCATCTGGCACTAGAACCTGTAGTTTTGCACTTTTCTTCTCTTTTTTCCCACAAACTACCACCTAAATACTGTAAAACTATGATAAATATTCACCGCGGCTACTCTCCCGCCAAGCAGCGATTATTAAAACACGCTAACCTGTCCTGTGCACTTGGAACATGAAACCAAAACAAATCGACCCATTCTGACATTTTCTTTCCGTCTTTCTTTCTTCGCAGACGGCTCAGAAGGTGCTCAAATCAGCCAAGCAGACGTGCCAGCGCCTGGGCCAGTACAGGATGCCGTTCGCCTGGGCGGCCAAGTACGAGAGCCCGACGAATAAACGAATACATGTGTTCAGAATTAAAGCAGAATATTAGGAACATGCCGTCTACGAGAGTCCAAAAGAGATGCAGATAGTGGAGATTAAAATGCACACAGCCCACAGTGGTTAAAGGAGACATAAAAAGCACCCTCATTATGTTGTATTTATTTGATTTATTCTTAAATATTATTCGGTACGCAGTTAAAAAGAAAAACTGGATACAAAAATACACAAAGCACCCACAATAGTCCATAAAGTTTGTTAAAAAGTGTGGAGTTTCTGGAGTTTTTCTGATCGAGTTTGGACCTGGGCACCTGTAGCAGAAGCCCGAACGCCTCATTGTAGAGAGTGTTGTTCCGATACCATTTTTTGGAAGATCCGATCCGATACTTGGCCTTAGCGTACTCGCCGATACCGATACCAGTCTGATACTTCATTGCGTGACGAGGTGGACCAAGGCTGCTCGGTTTTGTTACAAGAACAATAAATAAATCTACTAAAAGACTGAAGCAGGACGTGCACTGTGCTCAAACTGTTCAGTTTAATCTGAGTATTCGCTGATAAAGACACCTGAAAAATGTGCCGTATTGGAGCTTTTTCAACCCTAATTGTAAATCCAAAATCCACTTTATTTCTATAGCACATTTTACAGAACAGAGCAGTTTCCAAAGTGCTGCACAGAGATAAAAAAAACAAAAAGAAATGCTAAAATTTGGTCACGACAGCCCTAGAACAATAAAACCAGTAAAATCTAATTAAAGCAACACCATAGAAATCCCAAAGTAGAATGAAATAAATAAAAAGCCAGAGAATAAAAGTGGGTTTTAAGACGTAAACACTCGATTGTCGGGGCTGTTCGGACGTCGGGGGGCAGAGGGTTTCCACAGTTTAGGGCCGGACACAGAGAAAGCCCCGATCCCCCCCTGGTTTTAAGTCTCGACTTTGGCCCCACGAGCTGGAGTCGGGCCCTCGATTCTCAGCTTGGCCCTCGGACCTCAGCTAATTATAGGCCACAGTGAGTCTGCGGAAGGTCCCGCGTCCATGATTCCACCACAGAAGTACAATAGAACAGAGAACATTTCACGTTTAACATCATGAGAATATTGTTTCTCTTAATGATGTCTCTGCATGTTTGAGTCTTTGTTACTCTCCTGTGTTCAAGATGGTAATATTGCAATTTAAAACGTTCAAAATGTTGATCCCCGTGCGCGTACATTAAAACTTTATAGCAGACAAAAGGAGAATTATGTTTAGCACGAAAACACAGCCTGATTTTCAGTAAAAACGAGCATAAACTCAAACAAAACCGCTTTAATCAGACCTTTTGAACTGATTTGACTCTTTTTCTCTGTGTGCTCGTGTTCGTAGGCAGGTGTTCAAAGACGCTCAGGGCAGTTTGGACATGGACGGGAAGTTCTCTCCTCTGTATCGTCAGGACAGCGGTAAAATCTCCACCGAGGACATGATGAAGCTGCTGGCCGACATCAGGAAGTACGTTCTGAGGCCGTTGTTGCACCTACACGACAAACTGACACGTCTAGACTTGATTTTGATTCGTAACTCTTTTAACTCTCCGTGGACAGGCCTGAGAAAAGCAAACTCCAGACCATCCCCGGACAACTGAACGTCACTATTGAATGTGTCCCTCCGGATTTCTCAAGTAAGATCGACTTTCTTTGTGTAGCATGACAAAAAAACTAAACTCCTTCCTTTTTTTATTTCATTCTCCTTCATTTTTGTTTACTTTGTGCACGAAACACAATCTTTTAGAAGCTCTTTTCCAGTCGACTCTTTTTACGGAAAAGTATTTTACGTTTTAAAGTGGAAACACCTCCAGACTGTCCTGACCTTCCCTGTACCTCCACAGTGTAGAGGTCTGCGCCAGACACAGTTTTAAGTCCGGTTCCCGTCTGCATCTGTGATATTTTGTCCCGTAAATCCTGCAAGATGAGGATTTTTCATCGGCTTGGAAAAACAAAAAGCAGAACACGCGAGCACGTAATTTCTAACATACTGAGCTATGAAGGATCAAACAGTGGCTCCCTCTTTCTCCGTCCAAAAGCTAAAGAGACTTTCTTGTAAATGTAAATGTTCCTCTCTTTAAAGAAGAACTTCTGAAGCTCTGTGAGATTCACTGGAGCTGCTCTGTTCTTCTGCCGTGTCTTTGAAGCTCCATCAGACACTGAGAAGTGGAAAGGTCTAAAACGTGCGTGAGACTAGACCACATCTGCACGTTTAGGCTTAAAACGTTTTTTATTAATGCCAAATAAACTACGATAAGCGCACGTGAATCATTTGTGTATTTTACTTTACGCTAACCGTCATAGCGCCCGCCCGCTCCCACATTGTGCAGTCCTGCTCCTGCCTGCGCCCACAATGAGCTTTCAGAAGGTTTGCTCAGTCTGGAATGTTCCGCAGTACGGCATTAAACCATTCTATTTTTACGGAGACCGAACCGGACCAGGTTGCAGGTTAAATCTGTGGAGAGGCGACGCAGCTCACAGCCAGAATACCTGGTTTTCTAGGTGTTTTCGAGCTCTAAAACCACCTGTTTTGAATAAATGTGAGATTAAGATTCCAGGCAGAGCAAAGGCGCATTTATATCCATAGAAACAAGCAGGTGGCGGACCCTCCACCAGAAAAGTTACGCACCTTTAAGCTCGATTTGGAAAGTGAAAAAAGCCTGAAAAGCCTGTTTGTTTCGTTTCCTTTCGCTCAGACACGGTGACCTCGTCCTACATCCCGGTGAAGCCGTTCGAGGACGGCTGTGAGCGCGTGTCCGTGGAGGTGGAGGAGTTTCTGTCCCAAGAGGCCAAATACAACTGCCCCTTCACCACCTACAAGAACCAGCTGTACGTGTACCCGCTGCAGCTCAAGTACGACAACCAGAAGACGTTCACCAAGGTCTGCGCCACGACTCCTGCTCCGCCCCCTGCACCCCGGGGTGGGCCGTCGGGCTGAGGGCCACGAGCACTCTCGCTGATTGTGTCCTTGGCTCCTTGTGTGCATTGATTTAGTAATGTTGTGTTCTGTGTTCAGGCCAGAAACATAGCGGTGTGTATCCAGTTCAGAGACTCGGACGAGGAAGGAGCAGTTCCTTTAAAGGTGAGCTGCAGAGAAGCTTGGCCAAAATGTGAGATAAAAACATTTAAATGTGTCAGAAAATGGCGTAAAGGGACAGCGCAGAATTTGAATCATAACTCCAGACTGTCCGTGTGAATGTCTGTGTGGATAGAATCATTTTAGAAGTAAAAACCAGCATTGCATTTGAAGGATTTATGTCTGAGCAGCAGCAGCAGTGAGTTGTACTTCCTGATAGAAGCTCTTTTAATCCCTCAGTCGTCCATGAGGCGTGTGGGTCACTGACGTATAAGGATTTCCAACAGGCACATTCTAAAATATAAAAAATATTAGTTTCTGTTGAACTTTTTCAAATATTTCCAGCGTCAGGAGCATAAATCTGTGTTTAACTTTTATATGAAGCATTTTTAGTGTAAAATATCACATGGTGCGACCGAGAATAACCTTAAAACTGTTTTATTTTCTAAAATTTCTGAGTAATATGAAATGTACAGAAACAAACTGTTGCATTTCTTTAGATTTTTAATGCATATTGATATTTTCTTTTGCTCCAATATGACAGTCGCCTGCTTGTGTTTAATGAACAAACTGCTGCCCTGGAAAATGAAGAAAAATGAAGAAAAATGCCTAAAGAACCGTTCACCCAAGTCGACTTTGTCTGTTATTAAACTCCAGCCATAGAATTCCTGCTGTTATTAGTTACACCACATGATGCACGGTCGCACCACATGACATTTTAACACTTTAAGTACAAAAAACATGCAGAATAACTCAGGATTTCTGGAAAAAAAAAAGATTTGGTTCCATGGAGGTCAGAGGTGCTACAGAAATGTGCTGAATTATTATGAAATTTGAACCTTTTTAACTGAGGAAACTGCGACTGGGCAGAAAATTGAGGCGTCACGTCACTGACCCCCAAAAAGTACTAGTGTAGGAAACAGTCTTTTTTTATTTGTGAAATCGCAGCTCAAACTCATGATTCCCTCCCCAATCTTCAGCTGACTCACACAATACACCTTCTAGTTTCATCACAATATTAAAAAACACTTTCTTTGGACAATATAACATGATTAAAGTATTAAATTGTAGTACTTTCTTTTCTTTTAGTCCCTCAGTCGTCCACGTGCGCTTCAACTCGCTCAAGCTCGTACTAAAACTATTCAGGAAAGGCTCATTTTGGGTAAAAACAGGGTGAGAGTTTGAGAAAACGAAAGAAGAAATGGCATTTATTTAAAAAAACGACACTTAAACACAATGATACGTGGAGCCTCGGTGTCTTTGAAGTAAATAAATAGTGAAATATGACTTTAGTGCGAGAGAAAAAGTGTTTTAAGAGCCCAGGCGACGGGATATTATGCGGAGTCTGGACAAGCTGCTTATTACAAGAGGAAGCCTATAATAAACTGGCCGTCCTTCCCCACACGTGCTAAATATCTGTGGGTGGAAACGGGCCTCACGACACGGCACGTCGGACTGTTTTCTTTCCGCTTTTCCAGCAGGAGAGCGGAGGGAACGCCAAAACACACCGAAGCCTCTGACGTTAGAAGCATTTTAACCACGTCTGAGGAATTCTGGTTTTAAATTCTGGTTCTAAATTCTGGTTTTAAATTCTGGTTTTAAATGAGCCACGTGGAGACGGTTTTGATTCCCTCTCCTGATCGTATCGTTTCAGCGGAAGCTCACAGGGTTTGCGGGGGAAAATCTGGTTTAGGAGGAATTCCTGTGAACTGTACCAAGATGAACAAGCAAAACAATTAATTAGAAGCCAGTAGAAGCCGTTCTGTGAGTATGAAGCCGGTCATAATCAGATTAAATGAACTGAAGTTGTATTTTAGTCATTGCCAATTGCGTATAAACAGTGATTTCACTCTCAGCTGTGGAAATAATCATCATAATGCATCAGATTTATGTTTGTATTTCATTTTTTTTCTGACTCTTAAAGACCCTTTACAGTCAAGTCTGAGCCCCCATCAAATGCAAATCTACACAAAAAAGTGTGGAGATCGTTTGTGCTGCAGAAAGTTTCATGTGTTGCTTTAGTTTTGGAGAAATTAACGATTCTTTTACAGGTCAAACTGGGGTCAGGAAGCTTCAAAATGCTCGAAAACGCCCAAAATGGAGTCAGTTGTTTGTGCTGCAAAAAGTTTCGTTTGTGCGATTCTGGTTCTTCAGATATTCACAGTTTTATTTTGGTCGATGACTCAGAACGTGAAACAGCCTCAAAACAGCAGAAAATTTTAGAAAACGTTTGTATTTTGTTTTGCATTTGTGCGAGTTTATTTCTACAAGTATTCATTATTATTTTTGCGGAAATTATAGGACGTCATGACGTTTCAGCAAAACTCTGCAAAACTGGATAAACGATGAACGACCTGAGGCTGTGGAAAAGTCTGTCTCAGTCTTTAGTCTTTTGCTTTTGATTCATAATTTCTATAATAACACAGACTTTTCCACAGCCTCAGATCGTTTATCGGCACTTGTTTTGTGGAGTTTTGGTAAAACGTCAACTGAACGGAAATGACGTCGTATAATTTCCGCAAAAATAATGATTCATCATTTTAGAAATAAACTCACACTAATGAAAATTGTCACAGCACAAAACAGCACAAACCAAATACAAACGTTTTCTATCATTTTCTTCCTGTTTTGAGGCTGTTTCACATTCTGAGGTTCTGGACGACGTCATCGACCAAAATAAAACTGCAAATATCTGAAGAACCAGAATCACACAAACGAAACTTTTTGACGCACAAACAACTGACTCCATTTTGGGCGTTTTCGAGCATTTTGAAGCTTCCTGACCCCAGTTTGACCTGTAAAAGAATCGTTAATTTCTCCAAAACTAAATGGTCTGTTCTCCATTTGTCTAAGAGCTGAATCTAAAGTACTATAATAACTATAATAAATTAATGCCAGAGGTTTTATTTATCGATATGGAGCTCAACAACTATGACACTTATAATTTGGGGCTAAAATATTCAATAAAGTATATCATCATTTCGTTGAGGAGAGAATCATTTCAAACTCGGGACTCGATATCGCGTCTCCTTCAGTTCTTCTCGTCCCGCTGCTGCGATAAATATAAAACACTAGATCTTGTAAACATTATTTAGCAAACGGCTGATTAGTCCTGCGCAAAACCTTCAAAAAAGAACATTTAGTACATTTGCTTCCAGACCCGAGCGGTGGGCCGTCGGTTCTGCCGCTCCGTTTCCCGTGCGCTCGTGTTTTTGTCTGACGGATGAGACGCTCGGATGAAGGTTTCGCAGCGTCGCCCTGGCTCAGATTATCCGCGTTCTCGTCAGACGCCCTCGTGGACACGTTGGAAGTGCCCGAACCCGCCTGGAATCTGGGTTTGAATCTGGAAGCAGCGACGCGGCTCCGATCTGATAACCCACAGGCAGCTCACTCTGTCGCTTTTAGAGTCCTAAAAACTCACTAAAACGCTCTCAGTTAAAGCTGGATATAACTCTAACACAGGGGTGCCCGAACTTTTTTCATCAAGGGCCACATATTAAAACACAGACCAGCGTGAGGCCGATCGAGGGTCATGGACTAGTGGTCAAAACAGTGAGTAATTCAAATCTGTGCATTTATAACAGGTTTGAATGATCCTCCAGACCTTTGTTCAGGCTCAGACCCTCAGAAGGACACACGACATTTGCTTGATCAAAGGTAGATTTCAAAAACATGCAGTAAAAAGTACTACTTGTGGTAATATGGGCCAATTCACCTGGAAGCCTGAGGGCCAAAAACAATTGGTCTGAGGGCCACATTTGGCCCCCGGGCCATAGTTTGGACATGCCTGCTCTAACATCTCGATTTTTTATTTTTTATTTTTTATTTTTATTTCATTCATTATAAAAGAAAAGGCTTTTTTTTAGTTTTACATGACGGTACAATATCAGAATGAAAAGGAGCAGAGAGAAGAATCAACATCTTATATTTTCTGCCCCTTTTTACCAAAAATATATTTACTTTTCACAATTGATTTCTACTTTTTTTTTTTTTTTGAACTTTTTATTATTGATTTCTATTTTAGCGTCTTAATTTAACTAAAATGAGTCATAAATGTTTTCATCTAATGTTTAACTTTGCCACAGACACTGTCTCAGTTTACAGTTTCATCATTATTTAATACACTTGAAGTTTTTTAAATATATTCGGCGATTTTGATTCTTTTATCATTTAGTTTGTTCCATAAATTTACACCTTTTACTGCAATACTCCGTTCCTTAACCTTGGTTCTAAATGGAGGTTTTTTAAATACTTCTGTTCCCTTCAGACTGTAATTGCTCTTTTGTATTTGTAATATTCTAAAGTCAATTAGATCATGACATTTCAGTCCCTTATATTTGATAAATAATGGGTTGGAAGGATCTCTAAAGCTTTCATTTTTAAAGATTTAATTTTTTCCCTCAGCTCCAGCTATTAAGAAATGTTCCCCGTTAATAGTCGAGGCCTCGTGGTGCCTCAGTATCGTCTAAAATTCTCCCCCTTCCCCCCGAACCAACCTGGACTCTGCATTAACCCAACAAAACCACACTTTGTTTCTCATCACATTGTCAGAAGGTAAAATAAATAACTATAAGGCGTCAAAAGCGCCGCCTAAAGCCACAGTATTTCACTTTTTAGCCAAAAACAAGACTAAACTCGACTCTGCTCCTGCTTCCTCCCGAGGAAATGTTGTTCCTTGGAATACGCTCTTCCACAGTACGGCATAAGTACAGTTCTGCGCAAAAGCGTTAGGCAAGAGTGGGGAAAAAAAGCGCTGTAAACAAAGAATACGTTCAAAACTACGAAATTACGAAACGCAAAGTGAGCGAACAAAGGGAAAAGTCGCCGAGGACGATCTTCAGCGTAAAGAAGTGAACCGAGGCTCTTCTGGAGGCAAAGCTCACAGCAAATACGGGTCTGATTCACATATTTCTCTTTTGTTCGTTCACTGCGTTTTGTCGGATGGACGAAAATAAATAATGAGCACTTCCGTTTCCGAAGCCGTTCCTAGTTTACGGTGTGTTTTTTTTTCCACGCCTGCATAAAACTTTGGCACAGTGCTGGAGAATGGTCCAATTTGGGATGTGACAATAACGTAAATCTGGTGATATCGTATCGTCAAAGGTCTCGCAGTAATATCGCGGAGCGTCACGATATATCGAATCTCGAAAAATGAACAGTTCTGATGCAGAAATAGCTAAAAAACAGAGGGAACTACATAGACCATGATCCTTTGCTCCGTTTCAGTGCAGACGACATGAAGAAATAACTGTTCTAAGCACTTTTACATCTTCATTCTTTGGATTAAGTCTGTGAAGCATTTTTAGAGGAAAAAGTCGCAGATTCACCACAAAATATTGTAATAAATCTGGTTCAGTGAGATGTTTATGGTGAAAATATCGTGCAGAGAGATTTGGATTTCGCTTCATCCCTTAATAAATAGTTTGTGCCTCCGTAGTCATAATGGAGCATTGGGAAACGCTCTTTTACGACTGTCCGTTTTTGAGAAAGTCGAGGCAAACTGGACCCTTAGAGTCACTTTAAAGAAACGATTCCTGGAGTTTCTGTTATTACATGTTCTAAAAACGCACCGAGAACAAATGAGAATCAGGTTTAGTCAGTTTTTTTTGGCTAAAAAGTTCAATACCGTGGCTTTATTTTTGATATCTTGTAGTTTTTTGTTTGTTGTTACGTAGATGTCGAGTCCCCGGTTGGTTCAGGGGAGAATTATAGACTTAAAAAAGGTTAAGGAACAGAATTTCTCGCACCGGCCTCGTTCCTGTTTGGCGTAAACTTGCCGCCGACGCTGATTTTCGAGCCTCTTGCGTTTCTTTCAGTGCATCTACGGAAAACCGGGAGACTCGCTGTTCACCGGCGGCGCCTACGCAGCCGTTCTGCACCACAACCAGAGCCCCGAGTTCTACGACGAGGTGAGAAACGCCACAGAGCCACACGAGCGCTTCAGGGACACGTGCGAATGTGGGGTTTTAAAGCTCCACGTTTACTTCTGGGGTTTATTTTTATGTGTGAAATCCTTCGTTTATACGTTTTGTGCTGAACGGACAATAAGGACGACAGTGGATCTAAAAACATAACAATAAATATGCTCATTTAAGGGGAAAAAAATATAATAAAGAAATAAATAAGTAATACATTTAATAATAATAATAAAATAGTAATAATAATAATAATAATAAAAAAATATGCCAACCCTATTTTTATTTGTATTTTTTATGTTAAACAGAGAAAAAGGAAGACAGTGAACATAACAAGGGGAAAAAATTAAATAAAATAAAGAAATTAATTCATTAATATAAATAAACAAATAAAATAATAAATAAATACATAATAAAATAAATAAAATAATAAATATATAATAATATATTAAGTTAAGGGGAAATTAAATAAAAGAAAGAAAGAAATGAAACAATAAATAAAATAAAATAATAAATATATAAATAAATATGTCAACACTTTTTTATTTGTTTTTTGTGTTAGACAATAAGAACATAACAATAAATATATTAATTTACAGGGAAAAAATTAAATAAAATTAAGAAAGAAAGAAATACATGAATTAATACAAATAAATCAATTTATTTATTCATTCAAAATAAAATAAAATAATACAAAAATAAAATAAAATAGCACAAAAATAAAATAAATATATAAATAAATATGTCAACCCTTTTTTATTTGTATTTTTTGTTTTAGACAAACAATAAGGAAGACAGTGAACATAACAAGATAACAATAAACATACTAATTTAAGGGGAAAAAAAATACAATAAATTAAATGAAGAAATAAGCTAATTAATTAAAAGGTAAATAAAACAATCAAATAAAATAAAATCATAAATAGATGCATAAATTTGCTGGACCTCGATGTAAAAGGAGTCGTCTGAAGGCAAAAGCGCATCACTTATCCCGGGTTACTGTGGTTGTACTTTAACAGCTCAGTCGTGCGTCACATTCTGAATTCTGCTGCGTGTTTTTTTTTTAATAACCTTCACAAATCTGCAGGAGAATAAACTGTGGTGACTCCGGGGCCCGACCATAAATGACACGTTTAAGTTTAAGGGCCCCGTCTGTGCCCCGTATCTGCAGGATTAACCCCAGAACGACTGCACTTCCTCCCACAATGCACCGGGCCTCGTGCACACCGTCCGACTTATTAACAGAGCGACGCACCGATTTGTCATTAAGTATTTAGCGCCTCAGGTCATTTTTCATGCGTCACTTCCTGTCGCTCTGTTTTTATCGACTTATGAGCCACTAAAATCAAATCTCAAACACGTTTTACGTTACTGAGAATCAAAATAAACAACTGTTTTCATTCTATCCCACACATATCCTGCAAAAAAGCTGTTTCTATAACCAATCTATACGAAGAGTTAATAAACACATCAGTCCTTTGCCATCAAGTTTTCTTTATTAAGGTTTGATTTTTTCATCATTTATTATTATTTATTTATGTTTTGTTTTGTTTTTCTTGTTTATTTCACTTTTGGGTTGAATATAATGTTTGTACAGCTCTGGGAAACAATAAGAGACCAGTGCAAAATGATCCGTTTCTCAGATTTTAATACTTACAGGTTTGTGTTTGAGTAAAATGAACATTTTTGGTTCATTCTATAAACTACTGATGACATTTCTCCCAAATTCCAAATAAAAATATTGTCATTTGGAGAATTTATTTGCAGAAAATGACAAAAAAGATACATTTTTTTCAGATCCCAATGTGATAATGTGAAGAAAACAAGATCATCTTCATTTTAAAACAACACAAATATTGACGTTTAGGAAGAGTTCAGAAATCAAAATTTGGTGGAATAATAATAATAATAATGATGAACACAGCAGTGGTTTTTCCTCTTTTTCTTCTGAAATCAGATCTCTGCTCTTATTTTATATTTTATTGTATATTTTATAATCAAAAAACAAAAACAAAACTTATTAGCCAATGCTGCCCCCTGCTGGATTGGATGTGCACAGTGTAAAGTTCATATAAACAAGGAATTTTTAAATTTTTTTTGTAATTTTCTCTTTTATTCTCTTAAGGTGACCCAGTGTAAACCACAAATACAGAATAACTTTATCCATATCCACACCCAGCAGGGATTTTTAACCTTTTTCCTCCAGTGAGCGACTTTTACACAACGAAATGGAGAAATTGGGCAAATATAAATGAGGAATAATTAAACACATCTAAAAACATAAAGCATTATCCATTTATTAATGTGGTTTATTAATGGTAAAAGGCTTTTAATTAATCAAATTTTACTTGTTCAACACAATACGAGTGATTCAGAAAACCTTTGGGGAGCGACAGACCCCGATATACAGGGTGTCCCCAAAAATGTGACATAGTTTTAAAAAACAATAAAAAAAAACATTTAAAATTAAAATAAAAAAAACATAAAATCTTGATGTTATTGTACATTCTGTGAAAATTTGAGGTTATTTCTACAAGAATTGCCCAAATTATTGACCAGCGAAACGAGGCCAAAGTTTCTCAGAATATTTTATTTTACCTGTAATTTTACTTTCTTTTTACTTATACGTATAATTTTACTTTTCTTAACTCCCTTTTTTATTCTTTTGATCATGTGTGATTCTTTTGTCTTTCCTTCTTTTTATTATCCTATTAATTTATCACATTATTGGTTTAAATTGCATTATTTAAAATGACTCTGTTATTTTTTGTTATCGTCATTTAGCAGTTTTATATTATTAATTTGAATTTAATTATTTTAAATGACTTTAGATTACAGGTTTTAATTTAAATTTTGAGGCGGTTTATAGGCAAAATAAAATATAAAGTGCAATAATTTAGGAAAAAAAGCAACATAAAACATAATTCCTGCTAATCCTTCCTAGAAAACATGACAGAACCCAAAGGAAAAAAGATTATTAATAGGATAGAATTTTATTTTTTTGTCTATTCATGTTTTCCGAATGACGGGAGCTTAGGATCATTGCCAAGAATTTTAATAATTTTAATAATTTTAGTCCTCGTTTAAGAAGGATCTGAAACCCTTTAATAACGACGTATTTAAATATATATAAAGTCAGTGATATGAAGCAGTGTTCGCAGCGGCGTCAGGGTTTGTTCTGGATATTTTTCATAAGTTTTAAGTGACGTTTATGTGAATTCGAGAGCCGAACGTGATTTTCAACTGAACATTTTGAATACGGGAAAGTGAAAGTGAACGGGGCGTCTTTATCGCAGCGTCTTTTCATTCCACGTTCTGATGTCGAGTCCGTTTGTTCCCAGGTCAAAGTCGAGCTGCCCGTCCACGTGCACGAGAAGCACCACGTCCTCTTCACCTTCTACCACATCAGCTGCGAGTCCAGCAGCAAAACCGGCAGCAAGAAGAGAGACGGCGTCGAGACTCTGGGTACGGCTCGTCTTCTTTACGTTTACGCAGGGGAAAAAAAAACAACAACTCCGCAGCTTCGGTTCGACGAGGTTCATTTGGGCTTCTGATCATTTATGTTCTGAGGTCCTTTTTGGAGACCAGGTGTTTGTTTTGAGGTCCGTTTGTGGTGCAGCACGACGGTAAAACGGAGCCAAACATTTCGTGTCGGCAACGATTCCCGACATCGAGGATTTGAATCCGGAACGAAGAGAACGTTTGGTGAATTTTATCAGAAGGAAAGGTCTTAAAGGGGGTCTTAAAGTCTTAAAAAGGTCTTAAAAAGTCTTAAATTATGTCGTCCAAGTCTTATTTTTTTCCACAAACGTCTTACATTTCCTGAGTTTATCTTTTGTATACAGTGCAACATGAGACAAGACCTTATGAAATGATTTTTTGGCCGTTTTACGCCAACACAAACGACTATAAATGAGTTCTGAATGAGAGTTTATAATCAAAGTCTTGTTTGTCACTTAAAGCGGTGAGTAAAGGGCGTTATTAGAATTGGATCTGGTGTTTTTCGCTGCATAATGGGTGCGATTTTGGTCTTATTTTTCCTTTAAGTCGTCTCGAAAAGGTTTTAAAAAGGTCTTAGTTTTGGGGGGAGTCAAACCGGGGGATACTTTGCTGTTCTTCCTACGGGATTTATTGTTGTGCCGGGATTACGCCGACACCACCGAGCGTCCGGCGCATTACAGACGTCACCGCCAAACATCAGCGATGGGTTAAATTAAAAAAGCAAACGAATCCTGCTCATGAATCAGGCTGCGCTCTTCCCCAGAGTCTCTGACGTGTCCGTTCAGCTCATTTAAACAGGTTCTGGCGCCGTTTTCTTACCGGTGGAGGCTGTAGTCGAATGAATAAACTTAATTTACCATCTGCTTGAAGGCAAAAACACACAAAACTTTATCTGGTTTCTGTTTAATAATAGTTATAATAAAAGAAAAGCAGCACAGTTTATGTTATGAGCTTCTTTTTTTAGACCAAGAGTTTGTTTTTGTCCCTGACACTTTGGCCTCCCGCAGAGTCTCGTGATGTTGCTGTGACGTGTCCGTTCAGCTCATTTAAACAGGTTCTGGTGCTTTCTCCTGGCCGTAGGAGGCAGGACGACAGCGCCCCCTGCAGCCCCACTTCCTCAGGACAGTTTCCAGGTGTGAGAGTAAAAAAAAAAAAAACATGGGACAGAGAACAGCAAACAATCGTGGCTGGATTAAAGAGGCGACTGAAATACAGAAACGAGAAACCAAGAGAGTCGCCGTTGGGGTCTTAAAAGTCTTAAGAAGGTCTTAAATTTCATGTTTCTAAAGTCAGGCCTTAAAAAAGTGTTAAATTATGTCGTCCAAGTCTTATTTTTTTCCACAAACGTCTTAAATTTCCTGAGTTTATTTTTTGTATACAGTGCGACGTGAGACGAGACCCTGTGAAAGTTTAGTTTCAAAGCTCAGAGGGGTTTTTTTTTCACTCTCTCACACCTGGAAACTGTCCTGAGGAAGTGGGGCTGCAGGGGGCGCTGTCGTCCTGCCTCCTACGGCCAGGAGAAAGCACCAGAACCTGTTTAAATCAGCTGAACGGACACGTCACAGCAACACCACGAGACTCTGGGGGAGACCAAAGTGTCAGGGACGAAAACAAACTCTTGGTCTAAAAAAAGAACCTCATGACATAAACTGTGCTGCTTTTCTTTTGTTATAACTATTATTAAACAGAAACCAGATAGAGTTTTGTGTGTTTTTACCTTTTAAGCAGATGGTAAATTAAGTTTATTAATTCGACTACAGCAAAAAAAATGAAGAGAAATTTGGGTATGTTGCAAATTTGCGACGACTAGAAACGAGCGCTCGCCGAAACTTCCTGGGAAGTTTCTGCATCTGCGCCGACGGCTCTGGGGGAACGAAGCCGCCGTCTCGCCTCGTATCTGCATCCAAACGGTTTCTTGCGTCTTTGTGACACTCGGGGGAGGTTAAGGGGTTAAATAATTACATGACGTATTTACATTTTCCGCTGAACTTTCGTCACCCGACATGCTCGAGGTCAAGCAGTGAAAATAAATAAATGGAATGAATCTGTGGTATTTCAAATTTAAAAGAAAGCGTGAAGTATTTTCTCCTTTTGCAAACCACTAGAACGAAACGATAAACCAAATATGTGCCAGGAGTCGTGTGCTCATCACAGTCGGGAGCGATGACGTGGCCCCCGGAAAAAAAAACGTTCGGTGAGCCCTGTTCTAAAGCGACTCGGGAAAGGTTCATTTTTTATTTTTGCCCCGTGAATGGGACTTTTTTTAGCACCGAAACCTGTGAAAAATGAGTCTCTAGTTTCGATTAGTGTCTGTTTTTGATATTTCTGACAACCCTAATCTAGCAGTAGTATCTGTTGACAGGATTATAATGCACATGCAGCCCATGTTACATTTTATTTATATTTTAGTTTGTTACGCAGTTGATACGCACAGATTTTTTTTCAGCTATTACGTACATTTTGTTCTTAAATAAAGGGAGGACCGGTGTTTTCTCACGTGCCTCATAAAATCACTTCCCTTGATCACAAACAGACCCGTGTTCGTGCTTTTGAACGTCTTTCCACTTCTATTTTCGTAACTGTTCACTGAAAGTTCAAACCACAGGAACTCCATTGTTTACGGCGTTGTTTTGTTTTGTACCTGATGCGGCTCAAGATTGTTCTGAAGCGGCAGGAAAGGTTCATTTCTCTCCTGTCAGTCTTGTTACAGGCTTAAATTAGGATCCAGTTTTGGCTCTAGTTTTAGTATTGTTTTTAGTATTGTTTTTAGTATTGTTTGCAATCAGATGTTTGCTTCTTTCGACAGGCAGACGCACACAAACGCTGCACAAAGTAGCTCTGAATTGCACTTAGTTTAGGGAGTCCAGACGTCCCCGTTTACCCGGGACAGTCCCAGTTTTGAGCCCCTGTCCCAGCAGATTTATCCAAAACCACTGATTTGTCCCCGTTTCCTATAAGAAAAGGGTTCCTACAGTGTGTTAAAAAGTCTTAAAAGCATTGAATTAATGAATTTGCAAGTAATACCTTAAAAAGACTTGGAAAAAGTCTTGAATTTTTATATCTGGGTCTGAAAACGTGCGCAGTACGTAACTTCTCTGCGTCGCATTTCTCCTCAGAAGTTAAATTTGTGAGTTGGTTAAATAACGTCGCCTGAATAAAGAGCGGCGGGACCAATATTTGAGAAAATACTCAATTGATAATCCTCCGAACACGTCGCTGAAGATCTCGCGCTGCAGCACCACAAGAAACAAACTCGGCCGACGCGTAAAAACAAAGAAAATCTCAGCAGAACACAAAGTTTATGCAGTTGTGTTGTTTTTTAACATTGGTTTTACGTTTTCGAGCGACACATTTCCTGCTCGGGTTATCGGGACGTCTCTCTACTCTCCATATTCCTTTGTCTGAGAAATAATCAAACAGAAATTCAAGAATTTTGTTTTCCTTTGCCGGTAGGATTATGTTTTTATATGAATCGTCTTTAAAAAAAATCTTTAAAATACTTGAATTTAACTCGAAGAAACCTGTAGAAACCCTGAAGAAATGTCCCAGGTGTCCCTATTTTTGACCAATCTGATCCCTGACAACAGTAAAAAGAGGCATAAATTATTGCTTGTTTAGGTAAAATACAGAAAAGCTGCTTAAAAACGACCAAAACACAAAGTAAATGTGACTGTACTGACTCAGGTTAGTCGTGAATGGACCGAGCGCAGAACAGTTTTCCTTAATGACGCGTTTGTTTCACAGTTTTATTATCACGAACCGCCACAGACCGAGAGTGTCCCAGTTTTTGAGTTTGAAAATCTGGTCTCCCGACTTTATTTTGTAGTTTAAGATCCTCAATCCAGGAGCTTTACCTTTTTGTAGTGGGTCCTCACAGAAGGGAAAGATGCTTGAGAAATGATTTAACGACAACTCTAATAAATGTAAATATGATTTATTTGACAGATAATAGAGTCAGCCAATTAACAGACAATTTGAGTCTGGATCCCCTTAGAAGCCCAATGCAGGAAAGACCCAGAGGAACGTATTTGAGTTACATTTATAGTTTCTATGCAAAGGACATCCCACTTTAACCTCCTGAGACCCGAGCTTTTGTCTGCTGTGCATTTTTCATTTCTTCTTGCTATTTGGGATAAGTAGGACCTACTAAGTAAGTCTTCTGTATGACACCATTGGTTAAAAAATGTAAAAACATTAAAATGTATAAATAAATTACAAAAAACAAACAAACAGCAATTAGCTGTTTATTTCAACAGCCCTAAACCTGCCAAATGTGACGTAGGTCGACCGTGAGCGGGTTGGGGTTCAGTGAGTGAGGTTAAAAACACACAAAAAGGCCTGAAAATGTGGTCCACAGTTTTAATTTTTTCTGGTTTTCAATCGTTACAAAAAAAAGTAGAGGTGCAAAAAGTGGAGACAGGCAGCAGTTTCCCTATAGCAGCAGAAACGTCCAGCAATTTATAACTGTAAACTCATCTAAATATTCCCAAGTTTACCTAACAACATGTACAATCAATAATATAACATAGTCCCAATGTCTTCAAACGAGGACATGACATTTCCTGATGCTCTCGTCTGCTGTGGTCAATAAAATGTGTCAAATTTTAATGCCAAATGAAGATACATTAAGATACATGAAGAGACATTATTGTACATAAATACATTGGTTTTATTCATAAATTTTGCATCTAAACTTTACCATGCAGTTTTTTTTTACTTTCGGGAGCTGCTGGAGAGGTTTTTAGTTGATTACAGGTGAAAGTTTAAAATAATTGAAAATCATGGTGCTAAGAGGCAAAAATGTAATGTCCTCATATGGGGCCACAGGGTCTCAAGAGGTTAACATCTGGAGTAGATCAACCTGGTTTGCACAAAACCCCCAATCATATATGATCTGACATGATCAATTGTCACCATAATACCAGTTACCAAATGTCTCTGGAATGCAGTATCTCCTAACCTCTGATCCTTTTAGGCTCCAACTAGTCTGAAAGCCCCCAACAGTACCAAAGAATCTTCCTAAGAAAGTCCAAGTTAAAGTAACAGTATAAAGCACATGTGTCAAACATGCGGCCCGGGGGCCAGATCCGGCCCTCCAAGACCTTTAATCTGGCCCTCGGCTGATTTTTCTTTTAAAATACTTAAAATTTTCTGATTTTTCTGTTAATTTTCTGCACCGTTCAGCACAGCAGCGTCTCCGGCGTTTCTGTACGTGGCGACTCCCACCAGAGCAGCACAAATGAAGACTTTCCTCTTTCCAAACGCTCTTAAAGGACCATCGTTTTGACTGTCAACCGTGACCCTCATCAGCAAAATGTCAAAAAATGAGAAAAGCAGATGCTGAGTTCAGGATTTCCCAAGAAAAATAGTCTAATTCTTATTTGTTGACAGAGGTGAATGGGAAATCTGTGCTCAGTGTGTTAGGAACAAGTGGCGTTGCTCGAGGAATATAATCTTAAACACCACTACGAGACACGGAGAAAAATACAATAACTTGAAGAGAGAACTGAGTTTTCTGATCCGGCCCTTTTGGGATCAAAGTAGGCTGCATACGGCCCCCGGACCAAAATGAGTTTGACACCCCTGGTATAAAGTATAATGCAGTAGTATAACAGATACCACAATTTTACCATAAACAAAAGGCTGTACACCTCTCACGTACACCAGTTTGATACCTGTCAACAAGTGAGAGTAAACAGTACTTAATCTGCAGCCAGAACTTGTAGTACAGGTGTGTCACAAGGTGCAGCAGACTCACCTCTTTTGTTCACCCTGTGCACAAATGACTGTCGAGGCAGTCGGCCAGGAAACTAAATCATACAGAACAGATTTAAACTTTCATTTGTGCCATTTCTGTTGCACCGTCACTTTATTTAATGGTGCAGTAACAGCAGAAATCTTTGTGCAACAGAACCAGTGCAAGAATTATCTGTGCAATAATTATCGGTGAAATGGGGTTAGTGCAGTGTGTTTTGGACACTTTTTGGTTGTGCAGTGCATGGATCTTGTGGCTGTTGTGTGATGTGTGAAGTGTAACTGTGTTTTTAAGCTGCGGTGCACAAAACAAATTTCCCCTTGGGGACAATAACGTTTATCTTATCTTATCTTATTTTATCTTATCTCAGCAGTAAAGTGAGGCATAAACTGTCATTTGTTTAGGTAAAATACAGAAAATTTGCTTTGAAAATGACTAAGAAAAAAATGCACTGTCAGAAGTCCCTCAAATTATGATTATGAACCACAAAGTTAAGAATAGACAATGTTTGTAGTGTCCAGACGTCCCTGTTTCCCCGGGACAGTCCCTGTTCTGAGCCCCGTGTCCTGTGTCCCAGCAGATTTACACAAAACCACTGATTTGTCCCAGTTTTATACAAGAAATGTTCCTATTTTAGACCAATTTGATACCTGTCAACAAGTGAGAGTAAACAGTACTTAATCTGCAGCCAGAACTTGTAGTACAGGTGTGTCACAAGGTGCAGCAGGCTCACCTCTTTTGTTCACCCTGTGCACAAATTAATGTTGAGGCAGTCGGCCAGGAAACTAAATCATAACATTTTTCTGTCTTGGTGCAGTGAGCTTCATTTAACTCTTTACGTGAATAAAACTAAGGAGATGGAGTTTGATCCTCGAGCTCTGCAAACCCGTGATCCTGTTGTCACTGAGGACAAATAGAGCATTTGAATCTTTTAAATATTTGGGTTGGACATTGATCATTTGTTCAAACAGAAAGTACATGTGGATTTTCTTTGTCCCAGAGGCTCCACTTCTTAAGGAGACTGAGGCTGTTTGTGTGAGCACAAAGATCATGACCTGTTTTTCTAAAGCTGTTCTGGAGAGTTTGATCCGCTACAGTTCGGTCGCCTGGTTCGACTCTTTAACTCTACAGAAAAGCAAAACTAAACTGGGAAAACTGGTAAATAAGGCCATGAAGGTGACTGGCAGGAAAGAGTTTCCTCCTTTGCAGGACATTTTTCAAAATTCTGTGCTTGTTCAGGCCAGAGGGATTGTGGGAAACGCCTCTCACCTGCTGCAGGTGAATATGAAATCCTCCATCAGGCGACGCCATCGACGCCTAAGTTTAAGAGGAACAGATTTAAACTTTCATTTGTGCCACTTCTGTTGCACCGTTCAACAAATCTGCACAACACAAGTGCACTGAGTCACTTTATTTAATGGTGCAATAACAGCAGAAATCTTTGTGCAATAGAACTAGTGCAATAATTATGGGTGAAATGGGGTTAGTGCAGTGTGTTTTGGACACTTTTTGGTTGTGCAGTGCATGGATCTTGTGGCTGTTGTGTGATGTGTGAAGTGTAACTGTGTTTTTAAGCTGCGGTTCCCAAAACAAATTTCCCCTTGGAGACAACAAAGTTTATCTTATCTTATCTTATTTTATCTTATCTTAGCAGTAAAGTGAGGCATAAACTGTCATTTGTTTAGGTAAAATACAGAAAATTTGCTTTGAAAATGACTAAGAAAAAAAATGCACTGTCAGAAGTCCCTCAAATTATGATTATGAACCACAAAGTTAAGAATAGACAATGTTTGTAGTGTCCAGACGTCCCTGTTTCCCCGGGACAGTCCCAGTTCTGAGCCCCGTGTCCTGTGTCCCAGCAGATTTACACAAAACCACTGATTTGTCCCAGTTTTATACAAGAAATGTCTCAAGTGTCGCTATTTTGGACCAATCTGATCCCTGCCAACAGTAAAAAGAGGCATAAACTGTCATTTGTTTAGGTAAAATACAGAAAATCTGCTTAAAAATGACCAAAACACAAAGAAAATGTGACTATAGTGACTCACATGTTCATCATGAATGGTTTCTGCGTGACAATTTCATAATATACGTTTGGTTTTCCAGCTTTTTCTGAATTAAAGTCTGTTTATTCCACAGTTTGCAGACTGTAGTGTCCCGTTTCTGTTTCAGTGGGATACTCGTGGATGCCTTTGCTCAGAGACGGGAGGATGAAGTCTGTGGAGGTGCAGTTACCCGTAGCAGCCACTCTACCTCCGGGATACCTGGGCCAGGACTCCAAGAAGGTTCTGTCTTCTTCTTGGGTTCATTCATAGTATTTCCCAGCTTCAAATACTCAAACTCTGACTCTTCTCACTCCCGTCTCAGTCCCAGCCCGACGTGAAGTGGGTGGAAAACGCCAAATCCCTCTTCAAAGTCCGAACTCACGTCGCCTCCACCATCTACGCTCAGGTACGACTTCCGGCTGCAGAAATGACTCTGATAACGTGCGAGCGTGAACGTGACTTTAACAACATTTTGCTGTTTCCCAGGACTTGCATCTGCATAACTTTTTCCAGCACTGCCAGCTCATGAGGTCCACGTCCGAGGGCAGCTCTGCAGATCTAATAAAATACCTGAAGGTGAGGCAGAAATGCAGAGTGAAATAGTCAAACGCGTCGCATTACACCGGCCTCCACCGTCTCCTGCATCATGAAAGTTTGAAATGGAAAAAGTAATTCACAGATGCCACATGTGAGCACTGATTCTGAGGGAAATTTAGTCTAATATAGTGTTTTATATATGTATCGATACAGTGAGCTTACGATTCAATACGATATATCTCAAATCGATTCGATACGGTTCATTAAAAAGTAAAGGCTGAGTCATGGCTGTTAGGGGGGGAACGATGTCCATTTGGTCTTTTCCTGTTTTTCTAAAGCTGTTCTGGAGAGTTTGATCCGCTACAGTTCGGTCGCCTGGTTCTTTAACTCGACAGAAAAGCAAAACTAAACTGGGAAAACTGGTAAATAAGGCCATGAAGGTGACTGGCAGGAAAGATTTTCCTCCTTTGCAGGACATTTTTCAAATTTCTGTGCTTATTCAGGCCAGAGGGATTGTGGGAAACGCCTCTCACCTGCTGCAGGTGAATATGAAATCCTCCATCAGGCGACGCCATCGACGCCTAAGTTTAAGAGGAACAGATTTAAACTTTCATTTGTGCCACTTCTGTTGCACCGTTCAACAAATCTGCACAACAGAAGTGCACTGAGTCACTTTATTTAATGGTGCAATAACAGCAGAAATCTTTGTGCAATAGAACTAGTGCAATAATTATCTGTGCAATAATTATGGGTGAAATGGGGTTAGTGCAATGTTTTGGACACTTTTTGGTTGTGCAGTGCATGGATCTTGTGGCTGTTGTGTGATGTGTGAAGTGTAACTGTGTTTTTAAGCTGCGGTGCCCAAAACAAATTTCCCCTTGGGGACAATAAAGTTTATCTTATCTTTTCCCCCGGCTCGGTTTAGCTCGGTTTAGCTCGGTTTAGCTCGGTTTAGCTCGGTTTAGCTCTGTTTAGCTCGGTTTAGCTCGGTTTAGCTCGGTTTAGCACGGCACAGCACGACGCGCTTCGTTTGCTTCTCCACTGGGGGTTGGACCTGGAGCCGTTACGTTTTTCCGTTGCTGTTTCGGAGTTCGGTTCTAACCGCGCTGAGCCGATACGACGACGTGACGAGGACAGACCGATGTCCACTGATTGGTCCGAGGAAATGTCGTCATACGCGACGAAGCTCGAGGACTTTTAAATAATCACCCGCCGCGTGTAAAAAACACCGACAGCACGACGGCAGAGGAGAAACAACGGAGCAGATTGTGAAGGCCGCGGTGTAACACTAAGAATATCGCCTAAAAATGACCGTGTCGACCACGTGACTCCACCCACTTCCAGGTGGGAACGACTGCAGGGAAAAGCTTCACCGTGCTGTGCTGTGCCGGTAGTGTCGTCAAAAAGCCCGACAAGTCTCACGATACGATAGAGACAAGACTGACTCTAAAATGCTTTCACCAGTCATTTGGTGCAACATTTATTATGGCGAGTTCTGCGATATCCAAATCTCACCATAAACATCTCACTGTAAAAGATTTATTACAATATTTTCACTGTGAATCTGCTCCTTTTTCTTCTAAAAATGCTTCACAGACTTAATCCAAAGAATGAAGATGTAAAAGTGCTTAGAACAGTTATTTCTTCATGTCGTCTGCACTGAAACGGAGCAAAGGATCATGGTCTATGTAGTTCCCTCTGTTTTTTTAGCTATTTCTGCATCAGAACTGTTCATTTAAGCAAAGAGACTTGTGATTCGATATATTGTGATGCTCCACGATGTTACTGTGAGACCTTTGACGATACGATATCACCAGATTTACCTTATTGTTACATGCCTATAAATGCAGTATATAACCGTTAAATACAAGAGGTCATAAGGAAACAGTGCAAAGATGATATAATGACTGACAGAACCACTTATTTTCTGTCCTTTCCCTCGTCCAGTGCCTTCACGCCATGGAGACGCACGTGATGATCCACTTCCTGCCCACGGTGCTCATGCAGCTGTTCGAGGTGCTCACCACGGCGTCCAAAGAGGCCCAGGAGACGGCCGTCAACTCTTTACGGTGCGTGTCTGCGGAAAAACGAGCCGGAACTGCGCCAATGTGTGCTGGAGGTTTGCCCCCGTCGAACGCAAACCTGCACAAGGACTACGCTGAACTGACTTTGGTGGTGCTGCTTTAGTTTTGGAGATATTAACGATTCTTTTATACGTCAAATTAAAGTCAGCGAGCCCCACAGGAAGTTTAAAAATGCTCTAAAATGTGCAAAAAGGTGTCATTCATTTGTGCTTCATTTGTGCTTCTTTTCTGCTACAAAAGGTTTCGTTTGTGCTGCTTTAGTTTTGCAGATATTAACGATTCTTTTACAGGTCAGATTAGGGTCATCCAGCCCTCAGGAAGCTTCAAAATGCTCCAAAACACCCAAAATAGAGTCAGTTGTTTGTGTTTCCTATGTACTTTTATGGTTCTTAAGATATTTGCAGTTTTATTTTAGACCCTCAGAATGTGGAACAGCCTCAAAACAGGCAGAAAATTATAGAAAACATTTGTATTTTATTATTATTTTGTGCTGTTTCGTGCTGTGACTATTATTATTTTTGTGGAAATTACCTCAGCTCCAGCTTTAGCAAAACTAGTGAAGATAAACGCTGTAGAAAATAATGAATAATTTTAGAAATATACTCACACAAACAAAGCACAAATGTTTTTGGGCTCAGCTTCATGCGGTTTTGCTTAACCTGTGTTTTATTGCAGGGTGATTATACATATCGTGTCCAAATGCCATGAAGAAGGCGTGGAGCACTTCCTGCGCTCGTTTGTCAAGGTATTACATCCAAATATAAACAGTTTAATGTGTTAAAACCATAAAAAAAGAACATTATTTTACTGTTTTGTGCCACTGAATCATTGATGCGAAGGATTTTGCTGCAGGAAGTGTTGTGAGAGGCCTAAACGTCCGTCCAAAAACAAAGGAATAAAAGAAGAAAAACACATATAACATAATTTTGGAGCTTTTCTTCAAATCTGAATCAAATAGTGTGATGTTACTCGCACAAATATTATCGGAATATTTTTATTTTCCAAAGCGCTTCACACTGGAGTGTAAAAATTTAACTCCAAAAAGTCAGCAGGATTATGTTAAAACAAAAGAATAATAAAATCAATGAATAAAAATAATTCAATCTATAAATAAAAAATAAAATAGATTGAAATAAAATAAATATATAGTAAATAAATAAAAAAAAAATAAATGAATAAAATAAAATAATAAATTATAAATAAATAAATGACAGTAGAGACATGCTTAATAAAAATGTACAAAGTAGTAAAAAAAAAAACATGGAATTTGACTGGTAATGTAGATGTACAACTAAATTATAGAGTTACAAACAAATACAAAGGCAACATATTCTAAAGTCTATTTATTATAGTGTATTTCTTCTATCGCATATTTTATAAATAAGACAGATTCCAAAGTGCTTCACGTAACAGTGTAAAAAATATAATTCCAACAAATCAACAGAATCGTGTTAAAACAAAAGGAACTCATAGAATCAAAAGATAAAAAAAAAAAAATCAATGAATAAAAATAATAAAATCTATAAATAAAGGCTGTGCTAAAAAAAAAAGATAAATAAAATAAATAAATAAATAAATACATGAATAAAATAAAATAATAAAATAAAAATAAATAAATAACAATAGAGACATGCTTGATAAAATGTAGAAAGTAGTGAAAACAAAACCTTGATAAACTAAAATTAACTCCAAAAAATCAACTGAATTATGTTAAAACACAAGGAACTAATAGAATCAAAAGATAAAAATAAAAATAAAATCAATGAATGAAAATAATTAAATCTATATATAAAGGCAGTACAAAAAACACTGATAAATAAATAAATATATAATAAATAAATGAATAAAATAAGAAATAAAAAATAAATAAATGACAGTAGAGACATGCTTAATAATAATGTAGAAAGTAGTAAAAAAAATAAAAATCAGTGAAGAAAAATAATGAAATCTATATATAAAGGCAGTACAAAAAAAATAAAATAGATAAATTAAATATATAATAAATACATTAAAAAAATGAATAAAATAAAATAAGAAATAAAAAAAAAATGACAATAGAGACATGCTTAATAAAAACGTAGAAAATAGTAAAAAAAAAAAAATAAACTTAATAAACTAAAATTAACATGGAGTGAGATGGAGTGTCTAAACTTTAACATTGTAATGTAGGTGTCCAACTAAATTATTGAGCTGCAAACAAACAAATACAAAGCCAACATAAACTATAGCCTCTTTATGGTGTATTTCTTTTTGTTTTGTTTGATTTTTTTCCCCAAATGTCCCTGAAAATACTGCGATTCCCTCCTCTCGTTTGTCTCCAGTACGTCTTTGTGACCAGCGCGAGTTCGGGGAGCTCGTCCAGCACCCACGAGGTTTTGGCCACAGCCGTCACCGCCGTTCTGAAGCAAACTGCGGATTTCAACACCAGCAACAAGCTGCTCAAGGTCTGGACTCAACCTGTTGCTGTAGTTCTATAAATGACCAGCAGGGGGGCGCTTGGAATAACGGAAAAGGAACCGCAGCGTTTAAATTCCTGCCGGCAAATGCGATATCTTAATTTTTTTTGCTTGTAATACGTATTTTGTGCAACATTTCTTCTCTCTTCAGTATTCCTGGTTCTTCTTTGAGACGATGGCGAAGTCGATGGCTCAGTATCTGCAAGAGGGAAACCGCATAAAGGTCGGTTAAATCCTCAAATACCTTACAAAGTGTCACTGTTTATTCCTTCACAGCGCCACGTTATCGCCGTTTTAGACCGTAAGATCAACAGTTTTATATTGCGCCCTGTGATCAAAGTGAATAAAAGGTCAGCGTTTGCTTCCTTTCCATAAACCACAATTCAAATTTGCACAACAGGGACAATATTTACATAGGATGTGCGTGCGTTTCGAGGAAAGGGAGGTTATCTGTTCGGCTCCATGGAGATGTTATTATTTTACGCTTTGTTTCTCCGCCGTTAGGTTTGTTCTGTTTTTATCGATCAAAAATACCTGGAAAACCTTTAGTCGTACAGAGAGCAGCATCAGGTGGTGTCACAAGTAATCAGGGGGTCTTAAAAGTCTTAAAAAGTCTTAAATTGTGTCTTATTTTATTATTTTTGTTGTAAACTCACCGGGCTGCAGTGGATTGTGAGACGAGACAACATGAAAGTCTAGTTTGTCTTGTTAGAATGTTATAAATGATTATTTTTTGGCCATTTTGCAGCAACACGCGCGACTATAAATGAGTGTATAATAAATGTCTTGTTTGTTATTTAAAGCGGTGAGTAATGGGCATTATTAGAACTGGATCTGGTGTTTTTTTCGCCGCATATTGGGGCCGATGTTGGTCTTGATTTTCATTTAAGTCGTCTTAAAAAGGTCTTAAATTTGGGGGAGTCAAACCTGGGGACGCCCTGCAATAGAAATGGTGCACAGTTCACTTTAAAGTATTGTTTTTAGCAGGATTGTCGAATGTACTGCTGGGTTCAGATGACATTACAACATTTTATAGGCTAATATTATTTAGTACAGACTGACGTTGGGTAAAATTAACATTATTAAACTGCAGATGTTTGTCGTAACATGCTGCGGCCTTGGGTCTAGTCAATAAAATAGAAATGAGGAGGTTCTGCATTTGGACCTTCACAATATTTCATGGCAAAGTACAATGAAATCAATATTGTAATCAGTGTTATTGGCCCGTAGTGGTTGTGTTTTTCAGCACCTTTATGGACTGGGATCAGTTTAGATGTTTTAAAGGCAGCAGGAATATACTGTCTTTAAACGACTGATCGATATTGAAGTCTCACGGTACGATATTTACTGCGATATCGTGGGAAAGCTCACGATATTACGATATTCTACAGAATAACAAGACTGACATCATAAGTCATTTGCCTCAAAACAGGCAGAAAATTATATGAAACGTTTCTATTTTGTTTATGTTGTTTTGTGCTCCGACGGTTTTCATTCGTGTGAGTTTATTTCTAAAATTATTACGGTAATTATTATTGTGGTGGAAATTATATGACGTCATTTTCACTCGGCTGACGGCGGCGAATTCTGCAAAACTGGTGAAGAGAAACCGTGTCAGTCTATAGAAACTTGCTTTTGATTCATATTTTATATAATAATACAGACTTTTCCACAGCCTCGGATCGTTTATTTTGTTCGTGCGATTCTGGTTCTTGGATATTTTCGGTTTTATTTTCGCTCGATGGCGCCGTCCAGCCCCTCAGAATGTTAAAGTGCTTCAAAACGAGCAGAAAATTATACGAAACGTTGGTATTTCATTATTATTTTGTGCCGTTTTGTGCTGTGACCATTATTATTTTTGTGGAAATTACCAGTCATTTGGTGCAACATTTATTGTCATTAGGGATGAAACGAAATCCAAATCTCTCTATACGATATTTTCACCATAAACATCTCACTGTACCAGATTTATTCCAATATAAAACTGTGAATCTGCGACTTTTTCCTCTAAAAATGCTTCACAGACTTAATCCAGAGAATGAAGATGTAAAAGTGCTTAGAACAGTTATTTCTTCATGTCGTCTGCACTGAAACGGAGCAAAGGATCATGGTCTATGTAGTTCCCTCTGTGTTTTTTAGCTATTTCTGCATCAGAACTGTTCATTTAAGCAAAGAGACTTTGGGATTCGATATATCGTGATGCTCCACGATGTTATTGTGAGACCTCTGACGATACGATATCACCAGATTTACGTTACTGTTACATCACTAATATCTATTACACAAATCTAGGTTCTTTTTTCTTTGAGTCTAATGTTTTCTGTGCACTCTCCTTGTTTTAAATAAATAAAATACTAATTATAATATGAAAAACAGTCTCTTGCCTCCATCTGGAAGTATAATAATAATAATAAACGCGTAGACACATAGATCCAAACAGACACAAACACAAAACCTTTCCGATATTTCATGGCTAAAAGAGTTTGAGTTCCATATTTTTTCCAGTTTTGCTGTTGCGAAGAAGGAACTAATCGCTCCAAACTGCCGCCTGGTCTCAAATAAACTGTTACATGATTGAAACAAACAAATGCCCCGGCGACTTTTTGGTATTTTACGGCACCTGAAAGAATACGTGACCGCAGCTGTAATATTTACTTTTCAGAGGATGTCCTTGCATTGTCCAGTACTGTACTTTACCAAACACGACACTGATCCTTGGCGTACTTGTTGCTGCGTTTCTGCTCAGATGCCCCGGACTCAGCGGTTCCCGGAGAGCTTCCACCAGGCCCTGCAGTCCCTGATCCTGTCCATCATGCCCCACATCACCATCCGGCACCCGGAGATCCCGGAGGAGGCCCGGGCCGTCAACATCAGCCTGGCCAACTTCATCAAGGTCTGATCCAGATACTCCGTTCTGTTCTCTGGCCCGAAGAGGGTTTTAGCCCAGTGTTAGGAAGATATCCAGAAAAAAAGATATCGGTTTTACGTTATCGGATACATAGGCCACGATACGATACGTCTTTCGATTCAGTATTTTATTTGTGTTTATTTGTGATGCAGGGACAGTGCACAACTACCGTCGTTTTCTTGTCCTCTGTCCGAAACCAGTGACACCAGTGAAGAAACGTCCCAGATGTTCTTATTTTTGACCAATTTTGTACTTGCCAACAGTAAAGAGAGGCATAAATTATCATTTGTTTCGGTAAAATACAGAGAAGCTGCTTAAAAATGACCAAAACACAAAATAATTTTCCTTAATTGCGCGCTCGTTTCACAGTTTTATACCGTATTTTTGGACTATAAGTCGCTCTGGAGTATAAGTCGCACCAGCCAAAAAATGCACAATGAAGAAGAAAAAAACATGTATACGTTTTTTGGGGAAATTTATTTTATAAAATCAGAGACCAAGAACCGACATTTCGTCTTGAAAGGCGAGTTATAGAAGTTATAGTGATTAAAAACAACCGAAAAGAAAAGAATCCGTGTATCATTCGTTCATTCGTTTTTCAATACAGAACCAAAAACTCTTTTCTTTATTTGTCTCTAAAACCAAAATGAAAAAACAGATAACGATTTGTTTGTTCATCTTTGATTCATATATACGCTTCATATATTTGGTCTATGGACGGTCAGCGTGAAAAATGTAAAATATAAAGTCGCAGGAACCACCCAAACCCTGAAAAAACACACACTTTAGAGCTAATTCCCCCTGTTGTCCCTTGTGCGTGTTTTTAGGTACGATTCCATACGATACACGATATGTTTCAAATCGATTCGATACGATTCTGTGAAAACAAAGGCTAAATCGTGGCTGTGATACTAAAAGTCGACCAAGTCCATTCAATTTGTGCGAAGTTAATCTGAAAAACGTCCATTTTACTCTTCAAAACAGTGAAAATGTCGACACGATTGCAGCTCTTACGCAAAATAATTCAGCAAAATAGATGAGAAATACATGAAAATCAAAATTAAAACAAATCAAAACATAAATAATCATCATGAAATTAAAAAGAGAGAGAGAAACATTAAATTAGAGAGAAGATTTAGATCAATGCAAATACGATATATCGATATTTCAGTATTTTTGCACACCCGTAATTGGTTCCACCGATATCCTGGGTCGGTAAATAATTGTATGCAATGAAAATAAGAATATCTGATGGTGTTGGAGAGTGTTTATTAATAAAAATCAGTTCTGTATTACGTTATGTGACGGATAAATAACAGTTACCCAACACTATTGGACTCATTTTGTAATAAATTAATAAATCACATTGGTCTAAATAAGACATGGGCAATTATTTATTTCCCTGAGGCCACAATAGAAACAGAAAATTATTGTGGAGCCGAAATAATTGGATTTCTTTATAAAAAGCAGTAAATCACATTGTTTTGGCACTCTGCTCAGACTGGGAAGAGTTTGTTATGACTAAGCAATGAAAAAGTGAGTGTGTCGAACAAAACATGTCAATTAAAACTCCTCTAAAATAAAAGCAACGCGGCTTTAGTCCAGGCATGAGGTAAAATTATGAAATATGTTTATTTTGTAAGTCCAAATGAGCTTAAACGGGCCGGTCAGAGTCGACAAACGGACTGTAAGTGGCCCGGAAGCTGAACAATGCCCAGATCTGGCCTAAATCCAGTTTGGATTTGGATCAATCGTCCGCACAGACTGTTTATAGAAACAGACTGTATATATAAATGGACAAAGCTAACGCGCTAATTGTCGCGTTCCAAGTTCTCACGGGGCTCTTCCGGATCCTTACACTGGAATATTGTGTCCCCTTTTTCTCTCTAACTGCTGCATTTGGTCTTAAAATAGTCATGGAAATCCTGGAAAAGTCCTGGAAATTGAAAATGTCATTCTCTAGGTCTGGAAAAGTCATGGAAATTTGGAAATTCAATGAAAGTTTTGAAAAAGTCATGGATTTTAGTATTTCTTTCACGCAGCTCCAGCGTTCACCACTTTAACCCATCTGACAACAGCCACGAGTCTAACAAACCAAACGCTCTGCCTGGTTCACTCATTAGTGTCTGGAAACGTTAGAAAACAACTTTATAAGCACCTCGCACTTCCCTCTGCTGATTTCCCACTGCACAGGCCAAAGCCCAAAAGACTCGATCGTCGACTCCAGAAGCAACAAGTGAGAATCGACTACTGACGGTGAAGAAGAAGAGAAACTGAAAGTTGTTGAAAGAAAATGGTTCAGAAATGTGTTTTTTGCATTTTTCAAAAAATATAATTCACTCATAAATATATGGAATTAGAAACGACATCGGCGATCGAGTCTTTTGGGCTTTGGCCTGTGCAGTGGGAAATCAGCAGAGGGAAGTGTGAGGTGCTTATAAAGATGTTTTCTAACGTTTCCAGACACTAATGAGTGAACCAGGCAGAGCGTTTGGTTTGTTAGACTCGTGGCTGTTGTCAGATGGGTTAAAGTGGTGTTAAGCTTCTTCAGTCTGAAGCAAATTGGTGTTTTACGTGGAAGTTCAGAACTTGCCCCCATCACTGCACTAGTTCAGAACTTGCCCCCATCACTACACTAGTTTGTTGCCTTGACAGACTCACTGCCACAGTGAGATCTCCACCGAGGAAACACTGATCTGTGCCGTTTTTTGGCTTCGGACAGAATTCCACCTCCTCTAGAAACGGACTTTAGCTTCAGACGTGTCGGAGTTCAACTTTAAGACCGCGCTTCATTTTTTTGTGTGTGTTTTTTTTATTAAGTGAGACAAATTATAATACAGAAATGACCTGGCAGTTTATAAAAGGAAAAAAAGAATATAATGAGATCTAGATGAAGAAAACCATTTTCTCACTTCAATCACTGAAAGAGCCCAAAGCTTCGTCCTCCACATGTTCTAAACTTCTGCCAGTTTTTTCACTGCACCTCGTTAATTCTTATGTAACAGATTAATAAGAAATAAATCAGAAGAAATATTACATGTTTTCACTGACATGAATCACCTCATGTGTCATTTTTCCTTTCAGAGGTGCTTGACTTTGATGAACAGAGGTTTCGGCTTCGCTCTCGTCAATCACTACATGTGTCACTTCACCCTCAAGGATCCGAAGGTACGCGTCCAAACATGCAGCATTTTACAGGAGAAAACAGTAAATCCAGAAAATACGCAGTTAGTTATCGCTGTGCAAGTTTAATTTTCAAGTTCAAACTTTAAAATTTTGCTCCAACTCCTACAAATGTTACTGAGCTGTTGCCACATTTACATGAGAGCGTTAATTCCGAATAAAAATTATTTTATTCTGAATAAAAATGAATTCCACTTTAAAAAGTCCATGTAAACACTTAATTCTAATGAAAATGATTCAGAATTAAACTTAATCCTGAAGTCAGTGGGTTTCTTCCGATTTTAAAGCCGAATGAATTTCTTTCTGGATCATGTAAACGTTTCTTCTTCTTCAAAATAATCCCGGTGGTTGGTGCTCGTTGGCTCGTCCTTCGATCCGGCTCCTCCAGTCGTCTCTCGGGACTTTCCTCCACGTCTCTTTGGATTTGTGAGCGGGATGTGGGAGTGGGCTGAGGTGTGGCAGCCTCAGACTCAGTTTGTCTTCTTCCTCCTTCTCCCACACTCTTCCCTTCTCCTCCTCAGCTCACAGACGGAAAGTGTGAGGACAGAATTCTCCAGCTGCTGCTTCATTATCACCGGAAAAAGTTTGGATCGTGTTTGTGTCGGTGGCGAAACGACAAACCGAGATGAGAGAAAAGCCGGGAGCAGCCGAAGTGTGGGTTTTCTTCCCAAAGATGGAAATATGTTCGTGTCGCTGTCCAATCAGAACCTTCCCCACCCCCAGACGCAGAGAGGAATTAAATAAAGACCATTTAACGTGTTTTCCATGGAAACCTCAATTTCCATCCATCTTCTCCCGCTTAATCCGGCTGGGTCGCGGGGGCAGCTTGCTGCCCAATACTCATAGCACCTGACCCCCCCTATGAACCCCTCTGCAGGTGGTGAGCCCACAGGAGGGGAAACCTCAATTTGGAATTACTATTTCCATGTAAACTCGAAGTAGAACAATTACTTCGGAATTAAAAAACATCATGTAAATGTGGCCACTGTAGAATAAATGCAGTTTAATCACATCAGCCTTTTTGGACATTTTTACATGACTGTGAATCCCTAGAAGTTTATTTATAATATATTTTCCCACACTAAACAAAGTTGTGTTGTTTCAGGATTACAAGTCTGATTTCTAGTTACACCTAAACACGCCACTGTTGTTTACCAAGTCTGTCTGATGTCTAAAATAGCACTTCCTCTTTTGACACACAAGTTTATGTGGTGTTTTGCATGTGTTTTTGCATATGTTGTAATTTGTCTTTTGTTCTGACGTTCCAGCTGCTGTCGGAGATGAAATTTGAATTCCTCATGACCGTGTGCAACCACGAGCATTTCATCCCACTGAACCTGCCCATGGCGTTTGGGCGGACGAAGCTGCAGAGGGTCCAAGGTGAGAGTCCGGGGTCACTCCAGTGTCTGACGTCCACGCCTTTCCTTAAAGTGCAAATGACAGATCGGTTAACGTAATTAGAAGTATAATTTTACCTCTAATCCGGCCTAGTTTTTTCATAGTTTCACAATTTAGCTGAAGATTATTATTTTACTTCCTGTTAGGCCTGTCATGATAAGTATAAACTACGAGGGCTGTGATGATGTCCAAGTCTCACGATACGATATTGTCACGGTATGACACGACACAAAAGCCACAACACACCCAAAAAAAGCCACAACACACCCAAAAAAAGCCACAACCGACCAAAAAAAGCCACAACCGACCAAAAAAAGGCCACAACACAACAAAAAAAGCCACAACACACCTAAAGAAAGCCACAACGCACCAAAAAAAGCAACAACACATCCAAAAAAAGGCCACAACACAACAAAAAAAGGCCACAACACAACAAAAAGGGCCACAATACCAAAAAAAGCCACAACAAATCCAAAAAAAGGCCACAACACACCAAAAAAAGGCCACAACACACCAAAAAAAGGCTAGAAGACATCAAAAAAGACCACAACACACCAAAAAAAAACACAACAAAGCAACAAAAAGCAACAACACATCCAAAAAAAGGCCACAACAGACCAAAAAAAAGCCACAACACACCAAAAAGAACCACAACACACCAAAAAAAACCACAACACACCAAAAAAAAACAACACACCAAAAAAAACACAACACACCAACATAAAGCCACAACAAACCAACAAAAAGCCACAATGCACCAAAAAAAGGCCACAACACACACACACACAAAAATCGACACACAATCAGTGACTTGTCAAGGACCAGAGTTTTCAAGACAGTAACTGGGGACAGAACAGTCACGTGACGCGTAACGGGTGAAATAATGTGCTGTGAGTCCCGTTGTACCCGGGGCACTCGCGCTGGGACTCTGGGGCCGTGTCGTGCTCGGATGCGGTTGTCTGGAGTTCTGCGCTCGCACCTGTCGGGCGTCGGACAGGGCGACGCACGGCGCTGTTTGCGGGTCGCGCGGTGGAGCTGCGGTTTTGGTGGAGAGGGCGGGTCCAGTGGCAGGGGGTGTGTATCGGTGGTGGGTCCAGTGGCAGGGGGTGTGTATCGGTGGTGGGTCCAGTGGCGGGGGGTGTGTATCGGTGGTGGGGTCCAGTGGCGGGGGGTGTGTATCGGTGGTGGGGTCCAGTGGCAGGGGGTGTGTATCGGTGGTGGGGCGGGTGTGGGTTCTGCTCCTCTGTGTGTTTGTGGATGTGGGGGCGGTGCGGGCGGACTTTGTTTGGTGTTTTCGGGGCGTCGGTGCAGATGTGTCGGGCTTTGGTCCTCCTCCTCCTAACGGGACGTCTCAGTTTCCTACAAATTGTTTTCCTTCCTGTTTACAACCAGATCGTGTAGTTTTTCTAACGTTACAGCATTTTTAGGGGCTGTGATGGGTTTTGAAAAGATTTTGCAAGATTGATCAGACTCATAATAAATACAATGGAAATAATTACTTATTTCTTCGGGGACCATTGGCCCGGTACCAATTGATCCACTGACCGGTACTGGTCCCTGGCCCGGGGGTTGGGGACCACTGGTCTATTGGAAAACAGAGTCCCGCAGTCACTTCTGTTGGCTTTTTTGTTGTGTTGTGGTGTTAGTTTTGTTGTGAGCCCTCCAGGCTTCCATAGGGGAGGTTCTACATAATTATACATTTTATTTATATGACGCCTTTCTGCACACTCAAGGTCGCCTGACAACAACAGCTGCAGCTCCTTTTCACAGACACATGTCCTCAAAGACACTTTATCAGAATCAGAATCAGAATCAGAATTACTTTTATTCATCCCCGAGGGGAAATTTTCTTCGTTACAGATGCAACCGACCAGGAGCATGTACATCGAACAAGTTACAAAATAAGCTAAATACAATAAGATAACAGATAAAATAGCTCTCTCTGGTAATTATTTACATCAGTGACATATTTATGACTATATACATGTGTGAGCCGGGAATAGGATGAAAATGCTTATCAGTATACACAGCATTTTTAACATCTTCATTTACTCCAGACCCGGTGCTGTGAGCCGTCACCATCAGTCACACACACACACACACAAACCACTTTCACACCTACAGTGCATGTTCAGGGTTGTTAATAACAAAACTGATGAGCATTTTTAAATACAGCGTTTTGGGGAGTTGAAAACACAAGAATCTGAACACATGGAGTAGAGATTAGTAGAGAAGCAGCGAGGAGAAGTGTAGAAGGGTTAGTTTAGTTTTAGTTTAGTTTATTTATTTAATCAATCAATCAAACTTCATTTCTATAGCACCTTCCAACAGCCAAAGCCGACCAAAGTGCTGTACAACAATAAGACAAGATAATTTTTTTTTTTTAAATAAGTAGGTTTTAAGTTTGGCTTTGAACAAAGGCAGGTCAGTGAACATAACTCAGTGGGCGAAGAGTTCCAGAGTTTTGGAGCGGCCGCTGCAAAAGAACGATCCCCCCACTGTTTGCACGGGGACCGGGGGGACCTGCTGCAGATGTGGCCCTGCAGATCGTAGAGGCTCTGCTGCTGGGCTGGTGAGGGGTCAAAATCTCACACAAGTAGGAAGGTGCAAGACCATTGACTGCATTAAAAACAAACATCAAAATTTAAAAATGGGATTCTGAACTGGACAGGAGCCAGTGCAGGGACAGGACAGGGGTGATGTGAGGTCACGTTTCGAGCTGAAGCATTTTGCACGAGCTGTAAACGGTGAAGAGCAGCTTGATTAATCCCCACATCGAGCGTATTACAGTCATCTATGCGGGAACTAACATTTAACTCCACTTTACTTAGACGGGGACAGTGCACAGTGCACGTTAACCTGAACAGGAGAGATGCTTGTACCAGGCTGTGGCGCCAGAGCTCGTTTCCACCCGTCGTCCCCGGGCAGGTGGATGTTATAGTTCATAAATACAAACATACAAAGAGAACGTCTTTATAATGACCGGAGCATCGTGACAATTCTGTGTCCTCATTCACGCCCAGTTCTCTCAGCACCTTAAAACCATCGTCCTCATCAAACGTCATCATTCGGTTCATTCTCTCCGGAACATCACGCTCTCTCCAGAAACATTACGGGTGCAGGTTTGGTTTGAAAGGAGAACCTGCCGTAGTCTGTACATGTGATCAGCTCTGTTGGTCACATGTTCCACTGACGGACAGTTTCCAAATGATGCTCTGCGTTCGTGGATCCTGCACTCGCCGCACGGTGGAGCGAGCGGCTCGGGAGGAGGTTTCAGAGCTCAGGGAAACAAACTGTTTTAGCGGAGGAGCAGCAGCGGCACCATGAATGATCTTATACAGCAGACAGACATTTGTAAACATTAGTCCTATTCACACGGGATAAGTAGAACCTGGGGACATCTGGGAATTTGCACATTCCCGCCCCACCTCCGTGTTACCTGCAGCGCATTCGCACGGGATCAGCGAAGTCCATAAATGACTTAATTTGAATGAAATTACAACTGGATATGTCGTAACATCACATCCGTTTCTATGTCTTTCGCGCTGCTAAGTAAGTACATTTATAAAGTATGCTAAAAGTTTTTTTTAAAAAGTTCCTTACTGCTGCTACACGTCATCCAGGTCAACATCCTGTGAGAATTTCCCTTTTTGCGGATCGGTTTCCATGTAGAGGCTGTGAGGCTGTGTTATAATTTGCCCCTAAAAAGCTCAAAACTGCAAATCAAAATTTCTACCGCAGCCTCCGTTACTCAAACCGGAAAGAGACATAAAAGGTGCGCAGAGATATAAAATACGCCCAATATATAGAGAAAAGACGGCGGAAATAAAAGGAATAGACAGAAAAGACGCAATTACAACAACAAACACTGAGATGCAGATTCGCACTGGACGAGTTTCATCAGGACGTCTGTGTTTGGTGAAATATCGTGGGTTGCGGCAAGATTTTTACTTTTCAAATTACAGACGTGGAGCGTTTGCACGGGATTAAGACTCAGACGTCCTCCGCGATTATTACAAATCACCAAAGGTCCACAGGTCAAACTGATCCCGTGCGAATAGGCCGATTATCAGGTTCTCAAAGCTTAAAATGCTGTTTCGCAAGAATGTGACAGCGGCGGAATGGCCGACTTTCCTTGTCACGGGTCTTGACGCTTTTATGTAATGATTCTCGAGGCCTCGGAGCTCATTTCCAAACCTGTGACCGAGTTGTTGTGCGGTATAGAAGGTTATACTCAGCCATTTGGTCTTGGTGGTCTCCGTGTGCAGCAGAATTCCCAAAAACGCTCGTATGAATGCGGAATAAGAGTGAGAACGAAAACGTACATTTGTGTTTTTGCTTCAGACCGATTCCCTGTAAACGTGGCCTTAAGCCCCATTCGCACAGGATCAGTTTTACCTGTGGACCTTTGGTGGTTTGGAATAATTGTGTAGAATGTCTGAGTCTTAATCCCGTGCGAATGCTCCACGTCTGTAATTTGAAAAGTAAAAATCCTGCCGCAAATAACCTTCGATATTTCACCAAACACAGACGTCCTGATGATACTCGTCCTGTGCGAATCTGCATCTCAGTGTTTGTTGTTGTAATTGCGTCTTTTCTGTCCATTCCTTTTATTTCCACAGTCTTTTTTCTGTATATTGCGCACATTTCTTATCGCTTTGCGCACCTTTTATGTCTCTTTCCATCTTAAGTAACGGAGGCTGCGGTAGAAATTTTGATTTGCAGTTTTGAGCTTTTTAGGGGCAAATTATAACAGCCTCATTGTCTCCACATGGAAACTGATCCACAAAAAGGGAAATTCTCCAGGATGTTGACCTGGATGACGTGTAGCAGCAGTAAGGAACTTTTTTTTTTAGCAAACTTTATAAATGTACTTACTTAGCAGCGCGGAAGACATAGAAACGGATGTGATGTTACGACATATCCGGTCGTAATTTCAGTAAAATTGAGTCATTCTGATCGAATGTGCTGCAGGTAACACAGAGGTGGGAATGTGCAAATTCCCAGACGTCCCCAGGTTTATTTATTATATTATTATATATGTATTATTTATTTGATTGGGACAGTGCAGGTTAATGAACAGACATGAAAAAACATGACCGTAAACACACAGGGATTTCTTTCAGCTTTACATTTGAAACTTTTTTTTTTCTTTACAAAACGGCCACAGGTACGAACCCTCCAAACAAACGAATAATTAGAAGGGGGAAAAAAAAGTGTAAAAATCTGTCATATGCACTTTAAACACGTCACGCACCATCCTGAGCTCCCACTGACCCCACTGAACCCACTGACCCCACTGACCCCACTGACCCCACTGACCTCACTGACCTCACTGAACCCCACTGACCCCACTGGCCCGTCCATGTCCACAAATCTTTATTTACCAGAATTCTCCACGCTCGGAAGCACCCAGACCTGCTCCGACACACCAAACACGCCTCACTGAACCCACTGACCCCCCTGACCCCACTGACCCCACTGAACCCCCCTGACCCCACTGACCCCACTGACCCCACTGACCCCACTGACCCCACTGACCCCACTGACCCCACTGACCCCACTGAACCCACTGAACCCACTGACCCCACTGACCCCACTGAACACACTGAACCCACTGACCCCACTGAACACACTGAACCCACTGAACCCCACTGAACCCCACTGACCCCACTGAACCCACTGAACCCACTGAACCCACTGACCCCACTGAACCCACTGAACCCACTGAACCCCACTGACCCCCCTGAACCCACTGACCCCACTGAACCCACTGAACCCCACTGACCCCACTGACCGTGGGGTCACTGACGTGTGTTTGCATTATGTGGAGTGTTCCTCCCAGTGGCTTTGTTTTTACCCTCCTCCCTGTTGTTTTTTTGTGTTCTGCCTGTTCTGTGGTCAGATTTAATCCCGTATGCGACGGAGCTTTTTGGGCCTGTAGGTAGGTGACGCTCTGCTCCTGCCGCCTGCACCTGTCCACTGCACTAACCCTGCGCTGCAGCTGACGCCGCCCCGCAGACCTGCACTTACACCTCTGTAGAGCAGATTAAATACGACAGAGCTGTGAAAGTCGATCTGCCGCTTCCTGTTCTTACTGTTTTGCATGTTTGTTTCTCTGAACCACTCCCGGGTCTTTTGTTCGACCCGTTTAAGCTCGTCTGGAATTACAAAATAAACAGATGATCAGTTTACTTCCTGCCTCCTGCACAAAAGCTGCTTCGCTGTTATGATTTTAATTTAGAGGTGTTTTTTTAAATGCATTTCTGTAAGGAAACTTCACTGAACCAGGACTAAACCAGGTCTAAACCGGGTCTAAACCAGGTCTAAACCAGGTCTAAACCAGGTCTAAACCAGGTCTAAACCAGGTCTAAACCAGGTCTAAACCAGGTCTAAACTGGGTCTAAACCAGGACTAAACTGGGTCTAAACCAGGACTAAACCAGGACTAAACCAGGTCTAAACCAGGTCTAAACCTGTACCAGGTCTAAACTAGGTCTAAACTGGGTCTAAACCAGGTCTAAACCAGGTCTAAACCAGAACTAAACCTGTACTAAACTTGGACTAAACTTGGACTAAACCAGGTCTAAACTGGGTCTAAACCAGGTCTAAACCAGGTCTAAACCAGGACTAAACCAGGACTAAACCAGGTCTAAACCAGAACTAAACCTGTACTAAACCGGGACTAAACCAGGACCAGGTCTAAACCAGGACCAGGTCTAAACCAGGACTAAACCAGGACTAAACCAGGACTAAACCAGGTCTAAACCAGAACTAAACCTGTACTAAACCAGGTCTAAACTGGGTCTAAACCAAGTCTAAACTGGGTCTAAACCAAGTCTAAACCAGGACTAAAGTGGAACTAAACCTGTACTAAATTTGGACTAAACCAGGTCTAAACTAGGTCTAAACTAGGTCTAAACCAGGTCTAAACCGGGACTAAACCACGACTAAACCAAGTTTAAACCAGGTCTAAACCAGAACTAAACCAGAACTAAACCAGGTCTAAACCAGGTCTAAACCAGGTCTAAACCAGGTCTAAACCAGGTCTAAAGCAGAACTAAAGCAGGACTAAAGCAGGTCTAAAGCAGGACTAAGCCAGGTCTATTGAATACTAAACAAAGATGATCCAAATAAACATAAAATGCAGTTTTTCTGTGATGATTTTATTTGCTAGAGAAAAAAACTCCAAACCTTCATGATCCTGTGGGAAAAACTAATCAGCCCCTCGTTAAATGATGAGGGAATCGTGATTAATCACATTATTGTGTTAAATTTAGGGGAGTTTTGGATGTTCACGGGTTTTTTTCCCTAAATAAATAAAATCATCGCTTCAAACTGCATTTTGTGTTTACCTGTGAGTTATTTATGTCTAATATTTCAGCTTATTTGATCTGAAATGGCTAAAAAAGTAAGAAATGTGTGACGCGGCAAATACTTTTTCACAGCACTGACCATGAAAACACTGCAGTGAACTCACTCTGTGTAAACGCTTCTGGCTAAAGATGCACTGCGTAACTTTTCCGGTGGTTTCCATGCCGTCGCTTTGCCTGGAATGATTCACATTAAACTGCGTCAGACGAGACAAACTTGCGATGCCGCCGAACCGAGCTCCGCGTCAGATCTGCGGAGAGGCTGCGGCCGATGCATGATGTCGTACTGTGGAAAACGCAAGATAAGTTTAATGCCGCAATACGGAACATTTCAGGCAAAACAATCACGCTGTGTGGACACGAGCGAGACCTGGACAATCCACCTGAAAAGATAACGAGACTTTCCAGAATTTAGAGATTAATTTAAGTAAGATTTTAGGTTATAAGTATAAACAGATCAAATTTTCATTTTAAAAACATGTTAAATAAAGTCTAAGCTCAGTTTTTATTGCAATAAATCTGAATAAAGAAACAAAAAATTAAGATTCTATATTATACTTGAACTTTAATCCATGTTTTAATGCTGTTTCTTCATCAAAAACAGAGCTGGACTCATGTTTTGTTTCATTCACACGTTTGAGTGACGCTTTATTATTATTCTGTTTACCTCAAAACGCTCTGTTCCACCTCGTGATGTCATGAAGTGGCAGTTTTCAAGCGCCTTTTACCTTTAGTTCGGTGGAGATTGGCAATATCAGGGCTGAAATCATCAAAATTTTATTCGTTATTAATTTATTTTTTTGCGATCGTTTAAATAAAAAATTGTAATCAGAAAAAATCTAATTGTATTTTTTAAAAATTTCCCAAAAATCCCCACATACACACACATTTTTTTTGGAATTTATATATATATTTAAATTTTTTTTTATTCGATATTTGACCAGAAACAGAAAGCAGAAACATGGGAAAGTGAAAGATTTGCAGATTTAAGATGTAAACGTGTTAAAACCACGTGCGGTGATCCTGTAGAATTGCCTGGATTGAGTTTTTAAACGTCGACGGAGGCAAAAACGAACAAATTTTTAAGTTTTTCGAAGGTGTTTCCGGCCACGTGCTGCAGAAAACCGGAATGAGGCGCGTCCCGAAGCTGCGCGGGCTTCAGGAAGAGTTTCTACCGGAGGTTTTGGGAATTTCGGAACGTTCGGAGAGGCGGAGAGTGTTTCCTGTTCAAGGGAAGAACGGCGTTAAAACGTGTGCGGATGAAACGAAACACGACTCCGGGTGTTTGTGTCGTTCGCGACGAGGAAACGACGTCATAACGTTGATCAAAAAACAGCGTCGGCGATTGTTACTGAATTACAAAACTGTTGTCACGACAAAACGATCCTGACGCAGATTTTTCCGTAGATTTAAACGATAATCGGACCTTTCAAGTGGGAAAAGTGTGGAGCGAAAGAGCTGTGGGAAGTGTTCGTGTGCGTAGGATAATAATTCGTACGTATTTGGCTGTAGTTGAGCGTAAAATAAATGTTCGTAAACTGTCGAATGAGTTCAGCCGTGAGTAAAATGTGTCGTGTTTTAGCACTTTGAGATTTCACTGAAATGTGAAGTTCTTTACAAATAAACTTTATGATTATTGTTTTATTCATCAAAATACGATTTGAAAAGTTAAGAAATCAAGAATTACAGTCACAAAATGAAAAGTTACTAAACCAGGACTAAAACAGGTCTAAAACAGGACTAAAACAGGACTGAACCAGGACTGAAACAGGACTAAACCAGGACTAAAACAGGACTGAACCAGGACTAAACCAGGACTGAACCAGGACTAAAATAGGACTAAACCAGGACTAAACCAGGTCTAAACCATGACTAAATGAGAACTGAACCAGGACTAAACCAGCACTAAACCAGGTCTAAACCAGGACTAAACCAGGTCTAAACCATGACTAAATGAGAACTGAACCAGGACTAAACCAGGACTAAACCAGGTCTAAACCAGGACTAAACCAGGTCTAAACCAGGTCTAAACCATGTCTAAACCAGGACTGAACCAGGACTGAACCAGGACTAAAATAGGACTAGACCAGGTCTAAACCAGGACTGAACCAGGTCTAAACCAGGACTGAACAAAGACTGAACCAGGACTAAACCAGGACTGAACCAGGACTAAACCAGGACTAAATCAGGACTGAACCAGGACTAAACCAGGACTGAACCAGGACTAAAATAGGACTAAACCAGGACTAAACCAGGTCTAAACCATGACTAAATGAGAACTGAACCAGGACTAAACCAGCACTAAACCAGGTCTAAACCAGGACTAAACCAGGTCTAAACCATGACTAAATGAGAACTGAACCAGGACTAAACCAGGACTAAACCAGGTCTAAACCAGGACTAAACCAGGTCTAAACCAGGTCTAAACCATGTCTAAACCAGGACTGAACCAGGACTGAACCAGGACTAAAATAGGACTAGACCAGGTCTAAACCAGGACTAAACCAGGTCTAAACCAGGTCTAAACCAGGTCTAAACTAGGACTAAACCTGGTCTAAACCAGGTCTAAACCAGGTCTAAACCAGGACTAAACCAGGACTAAACCAGGTCTAAACCAGGACTAAACCAGGTCTGAACCAGGTCTAAACCAGGTCTAAACCAAGACTAAACCAGGACTAAACCAGGACTAAACCAGGCCAAACACATTTTTTGTACGACTGAACTCATTCGAGACTTTACGAATATTTATTTTATGCTTAACTACATCCGTATATGCACCGATTTCCCAAATATCCACGGATTTCTACCTTACGCACACAAATTCTTCTGACATTTTTCTCGCTCCAGGGAAAACTGTCTGGATCCGAAGGCCTGGTCTGAAAGGGAAAGCACAAACTCTTCTAAACGCTTCGCTTTCGGGCACTTCCTGTTTACAGACACTCTCACAGGAAGTAGATACTTACACTAGAAAGAAGCCGCTTGTGTTCGTCTCTAGTTTAAGTCTCGGGGGCAGTTCCTTTTCTCCAGGATTTGTCTCTTTCCGCCTGGTTGCCTCCAAACTCCCTTTACATAAACACGTCTGTCAGCATTACGTTAAAACATGTTATTACAGCACACGGCAGATCCCTCTATGAACACGTCTCGTTAAATCCAGGTTATGAACAACGCTTTTAATTATTATTATTATTTTTATTACATGTTTGTCAGCTAGTGCTGCCACTAACGACTAATTTTCTAACTATTAATCTCTCGACTAATTTTTCGATTAGTCGACTAATCTAAACGACTAATTAAAAAAAACAAACAAGCGGTTCTAACACACACAAGTGTGTGTGTTAGATTTTCCCGGGAGGTTACCTTGTGTGTGCGAGTTGCAAAGGTTATTGCTGTTATGTCTGTTGTGTGTGCTCATTCGACAATGTTGAACAACGATATGCACACACAATTTAACGAGTATGCACGAGCAGCATATTGCAACGGTGTTCTCAATACCTCATGCATCGTGGTCGTGCTCCCGTGATAAGCCAAAGAAGTCTTACAGAGTGTACAAACCACTCACCATCCAAACCAAATCACCATTTGTCCGAAAGTATTCCCAGACTTTCGAGGCTTTAGGTCTTGGTCTAGAAGAAGTCGCCACTGTTCTTGGATCCGACTCTGACCCACCGGCCGCTGCCATTTTCATACCGCTCTCAAATGCTCAAATCGGGGGAAGGGGGAAGAGAGAAAGAGAGAGACCAGCCAGCAGAGTGCGCACGGCAAATACTTCCTCAAGTTTGTTTTCTTTGGCGGTGCCATTATATACCACTGCTGTTAGCCTTTGGTGAAGCCGAGGTTAGCCACCTCGGCGTCAACCCCGGATGTAGCCGCTGTCAGCAGCACCGGTGTCCGCCTCGGGCGCAGCCGCTGTTAGCCGCACCGGTGTCCGCCTCGGGTGCAGCCGCTGTTAGCCGCACCGGTGTCCGCCTCGGGTGTAGCCGCTGCCTGCCGCACCGGTGTCCGCCTCGGGTGTAGCCGCTGTTAGCCGCACCGGTGTCCGCCTCGAGTGCAGCCGCTGTTAGCCGCACCGGTGTCCGCCTCGGGTGTAGCCGCTGCCTGCCGCACCGGTGTCCGCCTCGAGTGTAGTACTACTAGTGGTGTGGAGGGGAAATACCTGATCTCAGGCAAGCAAAAGGTCTCTGGACGAGCCGTTTGAGACCAAAAATAAGTAAAGGCGAATATTCGACCAAAAAAATTGTATTCGACTCATTTTCACATTCGATTACGTCGACAACGTCGAATAATCGCGGCAGCACTATTGTCAGCATTCCCATTGAATATAAGTCACTCTGAAGCATCCAAACGCCCTGTAGTGGTATTTAAAGCTGTATTATGCGACTTTTCTGGTGTTTTTTTTCCCCACTGAAATGTATTTGCTTTGTCTGGAATGTTCCACAGTATAAGGTCCGTATTTTGAACAAAAAACGATAAAATGTGACACAGTTTATTTTATTTTTCTGTTTTAGGGTCAAACGAAAAACAGATTTCCTCTATTTACACTATTTAATTTAAAGTTTATTTCCAAAAACCTTTTCAGTGCCTATTTTCATTTTTATATTTTATTCTCTTTGGTGATTTGAAGTTTTGCTTACCTGAAAAATCTTTGCAGTTTTGTGGGCAAACACGTCCTGTACATTCGTTTTTCAAAATAAAACCAAAGTCCTGGTTTAGACCAGGTTTAGACCTGGTTTAGTCCTGGTTTAGACCTGGTTTAGACGAGGTTTAGACCTGGTTTAGACCTGGTTTAGACCTGGTTTAGACCTGGTTTAGACCTGGTTTAGACCTGGTTTAGACCTGGTTTAGACCTGGTTTAGACCTGGTTTAGACCTGGTTTAGACCTGGTTTAGACGAGGTTTAGACCTGGTTCAGACCTGGTTTAGTCCAGGTTCAGTCCTGGTTTAGACCAGGTTTAGACCTGGTTTAGTCCTGGTTCAGACGTGGTTTAGTCCTGGTTTAGACCTGGTTTAGACCTGGTTTAGACCAGGTTTAGACCAGGTTTAGACCTGGTTTAGACCTGGTTTAGACCTGGTTTAGTCCTGGTTTAGTCCTGGTTTAGACCTGGTTTAGACCTGGTTTAGTCCTGGTTTAGTCCTGGTTTAGTCCTGGTTTAGACCTGGTTTAGACCTGGTTTAGACCTGGTTTAGACCTGGTTTAGACCTAGTTTAGTCCTGGTTTAGTCCTGGTTTAGACCCAGACTCTCCACACTGGATCAGGAGCAGGACTTTGGTTCGAGAAACGTCCGTTTTCCGTTTTTTCATTTTGGAGACAAATAATGAAGAAAAGAGTTATTTTTTCTTATTTTTATTCAGAAAAACGAATCACACACGGATCATGTCGTCGTCTTTTATAGCGACGCGTTCACTTCGGCGTCTCACGAAGTAAATGTCGAACTCCAGGACGAGAAACACACTGCGAGTCCTGGTGACAAAAGTTTACGTGTGTTTAACCCTCTGGAGTTTGCAAGACGCCGGCTCGTTGTGGGTGGAAAAAAAAAAAGGTTAAAAAATCGGACTGAGCGAGCGCGACGTCACCGATGATGTTCAGCTCCAGTCAAATGAAGCTCAGTGAGGCTACCGGCTATAGGGGCAAATGTGGAGTCAGTTTAGGATCACATCTGGACTTGGAACCAAAAATATACAGAGGAAAGTGCTTCCGCAGAGCTAACATCAACATCAGATAGAGAAGGTCGAGCAAGTTCACGGAAAAACCTAGAAAACCGTTAGAAAAACACCTCCACCTTCCTCAATGACTCACTGGTGTTTCTTCAGGTTTCTGGAGCAGGTCCACACAGGTAGAGTTTGCTCAGGATTCACCGAACCGTTACTCACCGTCATTCATGATTCCACGAGGCATAACGGCTTCTGTTCGGGCCTGAACTCCTCAACCTGAACACAGAACAAAAATAACACATTAAAACCCTCCAAGACCTGAGGGCAATTTTAGTACATTTCTCCTCGCCTGGATTTTTTTTTCTTACTTTTGCTTTTAAAACTGCCCCTTTTACCCCTAATGAAGTGTTCTACCTCCTTTTGTTCAGTCCAACCTGTTATTTCACAATCTGCTGCTGTAGTTGTGTCATGAGGCTGTGATAAAAGCTACAGGACCAGAAATAAAGAGATAGAGATAGATTCACACTCTTTTATACAAAACCCACAGAAAACATGTAGAAACAACATAAAAAATGGACATAAAAAATGCTTAATTTAGGGCCTTAGCTACAAAACTGCAAAATCTCAAGTCTGTAAGTAAATTAAAAATCTCCTTATTGCCCTAAAAACAAAAAAAGTGCAGTGGCTCCATGACTTTCCTGGTCCAGTCCTGGAAACAGCTCCTGTCAGGTCCAGGGCCAGAGCCACAGCACTTCTGCATTTCCAGGGTGGAAATTACATTTGGATTTGTTCATTTGGACTGAAATAAACCTTTAAATAAAAATAGAAAGAGATGCACAATTACACACACCAAGATGTGTCATTTGCCATTTATTTGAGAAAAAACTCCACTTTAACTACTATAAACACACACAGTCAGAGGAGTCGACCATTTTGACTCACTTCACTCTTTGGCAAAGTTTGGCTCCATCAAAATGGACGGAGCGCATGAGTTTGGGGAAAACAAAGTTCCTGTTGGACACTCGTTTTGCTCACGTCATCACACAGCGTGAGTGTGACGTAGGATAAAGCCGCAGAAATGTACGGAAACCTCTATGTCTGCACTTTCAGAGGGGAAAAGGAAGTTTCTGTCTTTTACCGTTAGAAAGTTCTGCGGTTATAGAAACATATTCCTCTGTGTCGTGTACGATGTCGTAGGTCTTCAAGGGTTAAATGTAAAATCTCGACCTGTTTCTGCACATTCGGTGAAAATTTGAGGTTATTTCATCAAGAATTGCCAAAATTTTTGACCTGGGAAATGATGTCAAATTTTTGGGACACTGTATTTAAACAAGCAGGTGACGTTACAGGTCAGATCTGTGGAAAGGCGGCCGCGCTCACTGCAGGAATGGATATTTTTGAACAATAAAAACAGCTGTAAAGAAATAAATACTACACAAATTTGTTTAATGCCGTACTGTGCAACATTCAGTCCTGATTTAGTCGTGGTTTAGACCTGCTTTAGTCCTGGTTTAGTCCTGGTTTAGACCTGTTTTAGACCTGTTTTAGACCTGGTTTAGCCCTGGTTTTGTCCTGTTTTAGACCTGTTTTAGACCTGGTTTAGCCCTGGTTTTGTCCTGTTTTAGACCTGGTTTAGTCCTGATTTAGTCCTGGTTTTGTCCTGGTTTAGACCTGTTTTAGACCTGGTTTAGTCCTGATTTAGTCCTGGTTTTGTCCTGTTTTAGACCTGTTTTAGACTTGGTTTAGTCCTGGTTTAGACCTGGTTTAGACCTGGTTTAGACCTGGTTTAGACCTGGTTTAGTCCTGGTTTAGACCTGGTTTAGTCCTGTTTTAGACCTGGTTTAGTCCTGGTTTAGTCCTGGTTTAGTCCTGGTTTAGACCTGGTTTAGACCTGGTTTAGTCCTGGTTTAGTCCTGTTTTAGACCTGGTTTAGTCCTGGTTTAGTCCTGGTTTAGTCCTGGTTTAGACCTGGTTTAGTCCTGGTTTAGACCTGGTTTAGTCCTGTTTTAGACCTGGTTTAGTCCTGGTTTAGTCCTGGTTTAGACCTGGTTTAGTCCTGGTTTAGACCTGGTTTAGTCCTGGTTTAGTCCTGGTTTAGTCCTGGTTTAGACCTGGTTTAGACCTGGTTTAGTCCTGGTTTAGTCCTGTTTTAGACCTGGTTTAGTCCTGGTTTAGTCCTGGTTTAGTCCTGGTTTAGACCTGGTTTAGTCCTGGTTTAGACCTGGTTTAGTCCTGTTTTAGACCTGGTTTAGTCCTGGTTTAGTCCTGGTTTAGACCTGGTTTAGTCCTGGTTTAGACCTGGTTTAGTCCTGGTTTAGTCCTGGTTTAGACCTGGTTTAGTCCTGGTTTAGACCTGGTTTAGTCCTGTTTTAGACCTGGTTTAGTCCTGGTTTAGTCCTGGTTTAGACCTGGTTTAGTCCTGGTTTAGACCTGGTTTAGTCCTGTTTTAGACCTGGTTTAGTCCTGGTTTAGTCCTGGTTTAGACCTGGTTTAGTCCTGGTTTAGACCTGGTTTAGTCCTGGTTTAGTCCTGGTTTAGTCCTGGTTTAGTCCTGGTTTAGTCCTGGTTTAGACCTGGTTTAGTCCTGGTTTAGACCTGGTTTAGTCCTGTTTTAGACCTGGTTTAGTCCTGGTTTAGTCCTGGTTTAGACCTGGTTTAGTCCTGGTTTAGACCTGGTTTAGACCTGGTTTAGTCCTGGTTTAGACCTGGTTTAGACCTGGTTTAGACCTGGTTTAGTCCTGGTTTAGACCTGGTTTAGACCTGGTTTAGTCCTGGTTTAGTCCTGGTTTAGTCCTGGTTTAGACCTGGTTTAGTCCTGGTTTAGACCTGGTTTAGTCCTGTTTTAGACCTGGTTTAGTCCTGGTTTAGTCCTGGTTTAGTCCTGGTTTAGACCTGGTTTAGTCCTGGTTTAGACCTGGTTTAGTCCTGTTTTAGACCTGGTTTAGTCCTGGTTTAGTCCTGGTTTAGACCTGGTTTAGTCCTGGTTTAGACCTGGTTTAGTCCTGGTTTAGTCCTGGTTTAGACCTGGTTTAGTCCTGGTTTAGACCTGGTTTAGTCCTGTTTTAGACCTGGTTTAGTCCTGGTTTAGTCCTGGTTTAGACCTGGTTTAGTCCTGGTTTAGACCTGGTTTAGTCCTGTTTTAGACCTGGTTTAGTCCTGGTTTAGTCCTGGTTTAGACCTGGTTTAGTCCTGGTTTAGACCTGGTTTAGTCCTGGTTTAGTCCTGGTTTAGTCCTGGTTTAGTCCTGGTTTAGTCCTGGTTTAGACCTGGTTTAGTCCTGGTTTAGACCTGGTTTAGTCCTGTTTTAGACCTGGTTTAGTCCTGGTTTAGTCCTGGTTTAGACCTGGTTTAGTCCTGGTTTAGACCTGGTTTAGACCTGGTTTAGACCTGGTTTAGTCCTGGTTTAAACCTGGTTTAGACCTGGTTTAGACCTGGTTTAGTCCTGGATATCAGGACCATGAGTTTGGAAATGGCCGTTCTCCGTTTCTAATAACTGTTAGACACATTTTTTTAATGCCGTACTGTGCAACATTCCAAGTAACAAAGCAACAACATGTCCAAGCAGATACCAGAAAAATTACACAGTTCACCTTTAAGTTCCAGTCTGTCCTTAAATCTGCAGGAGAGCATCATGAAAAGCCTTTGATCACATGTTTTATAAGTGTTAGTTTTATTAGTATTAGTATAAGTGAGCCTGATCCTGATCATAGTGTTAAAATGTTCTGTTATTTCACGTGGAATGTCACAGTAGAGCAGAGTCTGGAGCACAACCTGACGGAGGAGTTCTGCAGAAATCACTTCCTGGTGGGTCTGCTGCTCCGGGAGGTGGCCGAGGCTCTCCAGCAGGCCCCTGAGGTCCGGCAGCTGTCCGTGAGCGTCCTCAAGAACCTGCTCATCAAACACGCCACGGACGACCGCTACACCGTCTTCAAGGTGAGGAACGGGCCGCCAGACGGTGGACGGTCGTGTTGAAACCACAGTCCGTATATATGAGTGGACGTAGCTAAAGCGTTAGCCGCCGCGTGCCAAACAGGAAGTGCTCCAGGAGGCTCGTCCGGCTCCTTTTCTCCCTTTTTCCCAGTGACTCACACTGGGATCTTAATGGCTCGTCTCTCTGGACCTGCTGCTGTGGATCATTCTGATCTTAAATGTTTGTATGAACCCGCGACACAGGATCCTGAATATTTAATTTTGTTTTTCTGTTTTCTTCCCAAATCAAAATATGAACATAAATAACGGACCAATCAGACGCCTTCCTTCCCCGAGGTCCCTCCCCCTAGCGTTAGCAACAGGTTTGATTGACAGCTAATGTGTTTTGTTGCTAAGTAAGTTCCCTTCCCGCTTTCCTGCCACGATTTTTTTAATAAAATGACAAAACATCTCAAACAATTACAACAGCTAACGTTACTAAAATCTTAACTAGCACAAAGTAAAGTGAATTTCGGTTAATTGCGACTCAATTGTTGTTCGTACGTAACAGAACATAGAACATAAATCAGTGACTTTGATGTTAAAAGCTCAAAGTTTCCTTCTTATTCTGCAGAATCAGTAAATCCAGCGGTTCGTGCAGGTGCAGAGTGTCTCCGCTCTGAGGAGGGCGGCACATTTAACCTCCTCGCTCCTGATTGGCTCTTGTGGTTGCTATGATACTCGTGGTCGGATTTCCAAATGTGGACCTGGCTCCAAATTCGCTCCTGTAACCGTGGCAACAGGAGCCTCGTTTGAGCGACGCTAAATGCTGTGGAGACGTCGCACTCGCTCAGAACACTCATAACTCATATATACGGAATATGGTTGAAACTCGGTCTGTCAGTGCTCGACTTACAGGGCGCTGTTCTCTGATCTGTGGTATAATGTTTCCTCTTGTGCGATCAGTCGATTCAAATATTTAACCGCAATTAATCTCATGAATGTTAGAGTTAACCCTTGAATAATTTTATTCCTTTTATGGACAAAAGTGGAGAGGCTTTGTGCAAATGTTTTTTTTTTTTATTGCAAACCAGAACAATTTTCAGTGAGAAAACTGTTGTTCCATGTTCCACTCGTATCTTCCATTTTAATGAAGTGTTCTGCATCAGTGATTGAGTCAAAGCCACTGAAGTTCCCGCTGTGGGTTAAATAAAGTGACTGAGGTGGTTCTCATGAGGGACGTCCAGTGATCTCCAGTCAGACAAATTGTTTGTCTCCCGAATGCTGCTGCACTATGAAAAAATTCAGAATCAGACACAACATCCTTCTCCACTTTTACACAGCAATAATTGAAAGCGTTCTCACTTCATCCATAATAGTCTGGTTCGGTAATTTGGACTCACATTCACATAACAAACTTCAGCGTATTGGAAACAAATCATCTAAAATCATTGGTCACACTCTCCCCTCCACAGACACTTTATCACAGACGCATCACACAGAGCCAAAAGAATCGCCTCAGACCCACTCATCCTGCCAATAATCTGTTCAAACTCCTGCCCTCTGGGGGGCGCTACAGGTCCATCATATCCAAATCTGTCAGATTCAAGAATAGTTTCTTTCCCGTTGCCATTCGGACTCTAAACCAATCCCGTTCATAACTGGATATGTATCTGTTGTGTGTGTTGTATTGTGCAAGTGTGTTGTAAATTTGTTTTGTTCTGCAACAGACACAGAAGATGTGAGCATTTCTTGCTGTACTGGAAACAAATTCCACCAACTTGTTGTGTGGCCATTAATAAATGATTCTGATTCTGACTTTAGAACCGTGCTGTGCTCAAGCGCGATCGCTGTGGGTTCTATCTTCTGCACTCACACCTGCCCAACCACACGGCAGTGTTTGTTTACACGTCGTCACGCAGAGCTACCGCTTTTAGTGGAGAAAATAAGTCCAGCGGCAGAAATATCTCTTAAATAGTGAGGTGGTCCTGCTGTGATATGCTCCTCTGCGAGTTTATTGAGATAATAACAGCGCGGAGGAGTGAGGAGCAAAACATCCGTCGCTGTCCATGGTCCTTAGGTCGGCGCAGATTCGCCGTGTGTTTTGGAGCGGAGATTATTTTGTGTTTTCCTCGTATGAGTAACATTAGACATTGACAAAATGACGAAATGTACGGGAGATGCTGATGGAGTTGCTTCTGATCAGGATTTAAATACACCTGGTTCTGGTTCTGGTTTGAGCCCAGATTAACCCTACGTAGACTTGTTTTGGTCCTGGCCTAGTCCAAAATGAAGAAGTTAGTCCCAGTTTTGATCTGGTGAATGTGTAAAATGTGCAAATCAAATGTTCAGTCAGAAGTCAGAGCACAAGGGTATTATTATATTTGAAGTCTTGGAAATGTTGGTGTAAATATTAATGACTAATTGTTTTACTGTAAATGTTTTAAAGAACCAACAGGCTCGGATCTGCCTTCTGTACCTGCCCCTGGTGGAGCTGCTGTACCAGAACCTGAAGCAGCTTTCTGCTCAGCCGTACAACTCCAGCCCTGGACTCAACGTGAGACTCACTGCTTTGCCTTTTATTCATCATTACATGACACATTTTCATCATAGTTTAAGCTCTAGGCCGTGATCGTGCTCAAACTGCACTAAAGCAGGACAAACCGAATGCTTCAGCGCTTTTGAAAGGCAAACAAATGAAGGCAGAGTCTGATAATTACACACAGAAGTTGCTTTTTCAGTCCTCTCAAGTGACAAAATTACACAAAAATAAATCAAAATCTCGCTGTAATTTAAAAGAAAATGTACACACAATAAAAACTGCAAAAAGATCGGCCAAAATTTAAGCTATAAACACTTAAATCTATCAGAAAGTGACTTAAAAATAGTGAAATTATCTGTCCATGCAGCAAGTTGACAAGTTCTCTTAAAATAAACGACCTCTAGACTAAAATAAAGCCGTCTCAGAATGAATAAGTCGATAATAAATGTGAAAACAACATGAATAACCTGATGTAAGTTTCAAAATCTTGGCCAGATCAGAGAAATTTGCAGGGTTCTGTTTGACAATATGGAATTACACAGAGTTTCACTGACCTCGTTTTGCCGTTTGGCTTTAGGGCTCCAGAGACGACCTGATCTCCACGGGTTCTTCGGACAGCAGGAGGATCAGCGCCGCCGTGGACCACGGTACTTCCTGTTTACCTCCCTCCATTAAGAGGCTAATGCTCCCATTAGCCGAGGGAAATGCTGCTTTATGCAATTTAGTTCAGTCTCCATTTTAATGTATATTTGAACTGTATAATTCCTCCATAACTCTACCAATTATTTACAATGATACGAGATCTGTGAGGGCATTGTTATTGTTAATGTAAAGTGTTTAGGGCCGGACCTAATGACACGGCCTGGGACATATTGTGCACAGCAACAAACAACATCTAGTCAAGTTAAGATGACGTGAATTAAGAAAGTTTTTGAGCAAATTTCACTTAACAAGTAAAATGATCTGCCTGGAAGAAGACTTTTTGTACTTAAAATAAGAAAAACAACTACTTTTTGTACTTAAAATAAGAAAAATAAATTTTTGCACTTAAAAGAAGAAACAAAATCAAGTATTGCTTGAAAAAAAAAAAACACTTATTCACTGGCAGTTGATTTCACTTGTCAAGTTGAATCGACTCAAATAAAGTAAAATGTTCTTAATTTAAGTCATTTTAACTAATCTAGATATTGTTTTTTCCCAGTGTGATGATCTCAGTTCAGAGTGATTGTGGCTCATTGCTAAAAAACAAAGCGTCGATCAGGGCGTGTTGTGGATTTATAAATCTAAGAACAATAAAACTGGAGAGTTGTTGTCTTCAATCAAAGAATCTGGATTTATTAAAGCAATTGTGCCACAATTACAGAGGAAATGAAAAGGAAACCTTCTGTCCATCACGCAAACTCCATCTCTCCCTCATCTGACCGATGGTAAAACAAAAACAGGCTCTTCTACAGTTATAAACATCATAACATCAGCATGAGGTAAAACATACCACAGCAGATTTACACCGTCACATGTGGCAGGAAAACAGAAACACTTAAGCAGTTGTTAGTGAACGGTCTCTAAACCCATAAAATACATTCTTCAGCTTAAATGGATCCCATTAGAAAACAAAGTAAAAGTTTTCCACCACAGGTGTCCAGCCTTTTTCCTCCAGTGAGTCTTTACAAAATGAAAAAGTCAGAGAGCTACGAAGAAACTGAGTAAATACACAGCTCTGGAAAAAAATAAGAGGCCGCTGCAAAATGAGCAACTTCTCTGCTTTTACTACTCATAGGTTTGTGTTTGAGTAAAATGAACATTTTTGTGCAAAAGTTGTTGTTTTTCTTATTTTAAGTACAAAAAGTCATATTCCACTGGCAGATCATTTTACTTGTCAAGTGAAATTTACTCAAACTGTGGTAAAACTTTCTTAATCCAAGTCATTTTAGAAATTTGTATTTTTAGAAAATAAAATTCACACTCTTTTATACAAAACAAACAGCAAACATGTAGAAACAACTTTCTGGACATAAAAAATGCTTAATTTAGGGCCTTAGCTACAAAAGTCTGTAAGTAAACTAAAAATCTCCTTATTGCCCTAAAAACAAAAAAAAGTGCAGTGGCTCCATGACTTTCCTGGTCCAGTCCTGGAAACAGCTCCTGTCAGGTCCAGGGCCAGAGCCACAGCACTTCTGCATTTCCAGTGTTTATTACATTTGGATTTGTTCATTTGGACTGAAATAAACCTTTAAATAAAAATAGAAAGAGATGCACAATTACACACACCAAGATGTGTCATTTTCCATGTGTGTGAGAATTAACTCCACTTAGAGCGACTTTTTCACTCGTTATAAACACACACAGTCAGAGGAGTCGACCATCTTGACTCACTTCACTCTTTGGCAAAGTTTGGCTCGATCAAAATGGACGGAGCGCATGAGTTTGGGGAAAACAAAGTTCCTATTGGACACTCGTTTTGCTCACGTCATCACACAGCGTGAGTGTGACGTAGGATAAAGCCGCAGAAATGTACGGAAACCTCTATGTCTGCACTTTCAGAGGGGAAAAGGAAGTTTCTGTCTTTTACCGTTACAAAGTTCTACGCGGTTATAGAAAACATATTCCTCGTTATCGTAGACGATAACGTAGGTCTTCGAGGGGTAAACATGACTTGCGATTCGGAACGAACGGGAAACGATGACACTTCTGTTGCCAAAATGCTCACGCAGCTTTTTTTATCACCTCCGTCCTGGACATGGAAAAAACATATCGGTCTATCTCCACTAAAAACGAATAATTAAGTTAATAAGACTTTATTTATACAGACTTTATACCAGGCCTGAGGTGTAGGTGCGCAGTAAATCTCTGACGTTTAATGAAAGAGATAAGAGCCATTAAACAGCTTGAATTGTTTACAGACATTATAAAGCAGCTTTGGTTATGACCTTATCACAGTTTTTCCTAATATTTGATAACAATATTTGCTCATATATCCCTGTCCTATCAAAACCCCGCAAATAAAGTCTTACTGCTTGTTTCATTACCTGTTTCGTTCATTGTTTTTTACTTGTTTCCAGGAGCGATGACCCTGAACGGGCACGTGAGGCGAGAGGACTCCAGAGGATCCCTGTTCATGGACCCGGGAACTCCAGACAATGAGGTGATTTAATATAATATAAAACATAATGTGATGATGAGAATGCTGCGCGTGGTTTTACAGACAAATTAAAGGCAAAAAAGACAGAAACGACAGACAAATTCACATCCAGAACAATGACGTGTTATTAATCCAGTCTGAAGCATTTTTTAAAAGTAAAAAGGCGAAAGTTGTTCCTCGCGTGTGTTTGTTTACGTCCACAGAGCGTAAAGCTGCAGATCAGACACAGTGACTCTACTTCCTGTGGACTTTATCTCCTCTTTTCTGCTTTAAAAATCCTGGATCCTGAAGTATCGCTCCACATTTCACACATAATAATCCCACAGTTTGGACTTTGAGCTCTGATCTTTGGACACTTCCGAGTCTCAGAGCGAGTGGTTTTACTGTAGACAGGAAACAGCCTCACAGCTTTATATCCTGTTTTGCGCAGACAGATCCCGCTGAAGTCTGTGAGGTCGGAGATTTTAAGTCTCGTGAGTTTCTCCTCGTGTCTGTGGCGTTTGCGCATTTTGTAGCACGTTTAAAAATCGTTTAAGACCGAAAAATCCTCTAGTGCAGGTGTGTCAAACTCATTTTGGTCCGGGGGCCGTATGCAACCTACTTTGATCCCAAAAGGGCCGGATCAGAAAACTCAGTTCTCTCTTCAAGTTATTGTATTTTTCTCCGTGTCTCGTAGTGGTGTTTAAGATTATATTCCTCGAGCAACGCCACTTGTTCCAAACACACTGAGCACAGATTTCCCATTCACCTCTGTCAACAAATAAGAATTAGACTATTTTTCTTGGGAAATCCTGAACTCAGCATCTGCTTTTCTCATTTTTTGACATTTTGCTGATGAGGGTCACGGTCGACAGTCAAACCGATCGTCCTTTAAGAGCGTTTGGAAAGAGGAAAGTCTTCATTTGTGCTGCTCTGGTGGGAGTCGCAACGTACAGAAACGCCGGAGACGCTGCTGTGCTAAACGGTGCAGAAAATTAACAGAAAAATCTGAAAATTGTAAGTATTTTAATAGAAAAATCAGCCGAGGGCCAGATTAAAGGTCTTGGAGGGCCGGATCTGGCCCCCGGGCCGCATGTTTGACACATGTGCTCTAGTGTGTCGCGATCTTAAGGTGGAAAAGACAAAACCGCGCTGTATTTCATCTTCTAAACAACGTTTTTTTTTACTACGTCTGATTATTCTGCTGGTGTTTACGTCCATGTAACATCTCTGTGTGTGTGTGTTTGTGCAGCTGCAGAGGCGAGGATCCACCATGAGCTGCAGCCCGGCGCCTCCTCTGGGCAGACTGGGCGTGTACGAGATCAAAGGCCTTCTCCTCTGCTTCCTGCACATCGCGAAAACCCTGTCAGAAGGCAAGAGAGCCGCCGCCACTCCTCCTCACGCCGCACCCATTACGCAGAACCCTGCTGTTTATTTACTCGATGCACATCTGCGTCCTGACCGAGCATGTTGAAAGAAGTTTGTCGAGGAAGACGACGGCTGAAATGTTGTTTCTGTTTGCACGCAGATGCCCTGATGGCCTACTGGAACAAAATCAACCCGCAAGATGTTATGAACTTTCTCAGTTTGCTGGAGTGAGTTTTAGTTTTTTATTTTACTTCTGTTTAACCCAACACAGTCGAGAGAAAACAGTGCAATCACAAATGATCTCATTACAAACCCATTTGCGTCTCTCACAAGAGCATAAAATGGTTTAATGGTTTGTTGGTGTAGTATCTGGAGCCCTGGTGGTCTGTGAGTGCTGTGCTGAGAAGATGCCCCACATACCAAACTCTGTGTTTGTGTTTCTAAAAATACTCCAAAACAAGGAGGGTTTTCCTCAAAGCTAAATGACCCGCCTGCTTTCTTAGAATATCTGGACTGAGGTTCTCGCTCCTTATAAGGGACTGTGTAATTTTAGAGAGCGTTTACAGTGAATCACCATTATCACAGTGTCAGCGTATTGGAAACAATTTCTGTCCACACACGTCATGCCTGGATCACCAGAAACACTAGTGAAATGACTCGGCTGGTGTCAAATCGGCACAGCATCAGGTGGGCGGTGAAAACAAGGAGCGGAGTTGCCGTGTCTGAAGTTGCCGTAGTTCTTTGGAAGTCGCAGCAGCCGATTTTGAGCCGAGTGTGAAAACGGTCTTTTCGTGGACCGACGCTGTTTCCCGTTTGTCTCGGGTTTGTTTAAACTGTTTTCCGCAATAGCGTCACAAGTAACGCTGGACCAGAGCTCCTGTTTAACCCCCCGAGTTATATTCACGTTTTGAGAGTAAACAGATCACACTTTGTAGGGTTATCCTGATTTAGCGAAACAACACTTTATTTTAGTTAATTTAAAATGGAACTGGTTCAAATGGGTCTCCTCTTGTGGGAGTTTGAAGTGGTGGGTGGGAGGGGCCAAATTAACACTTGGGGGTCATTTACATGCCAACGGTAACGGGTGGAAAACGCAAACCATTTTTCCAGATGTCCGTATCATTTAGACAGCGATGGCGTTTTGGGGGGTTGTAAACGCCAAAAATCTGAAAACGCTCCGCCCTGACGTCGCCACGTAATCAGATGAAAATGGAAAATAGTGTTTTTGTGGCGCAGAGATTACATCAGGAGCACGAGTCAGTTCAGGAATAAAACAACACACGGCCGAGCTTCAACTTGCCCTAAAACGTTCACAGTTTGGACGCTCTCTGTGCTTTGGTGATTTCCTCTTTCTGATGAGAGAGTTTCTGGGCATCGTCGCTGGGATATTGTTCTACGACTGCCGTAGTCTGAATTCTTGGCCGGGCACAACTCCTAATCCACATTTTCAAGTGTCTTGTTGGTCTTTTCATGGCGTTTGTCTCGGGTTTGTTTAAATTTTTCCGCAATAGCGTCACACGCCCGATTCATGAGCCGGGGACTCAGGAAGGAGCAGGTCACAGTGACGCTGTCCAATAAGGACAGCAGCTCGAGCCCCAACGTCAGAGTATCAGTGTTTTCATTTGTCCACACGGTGCCGGATCAGATCTGTACTCAGGCGAATACGTGGGAGCTGCTGTATCCAGATCCAGATCCAGATCCAGATCTTCGGAGCCGTTTTCCATCGGATTAGTGTGGACGAACACTGCATCCGCAACGTAAACGACTCAAATACGTGCGAGTGTGGACGGGGCCTTAGAGGTTCTGCCCATCCCCACAGAGGTGTTAAATATCGGGGTCCTTCCGAGTCTGCGAGTGCAGAACCCAGACTAAGACTATGTTTTTACAGGGAAACGGTCTGAAGCAAAAATGCGAAAGTGTGTTTTTGCTCTCATTCTTATTCCATGTTTACACCTTTCTCCCCTTCTTCCCGCTGCTTCTGCACCTGCTTCTGTCTGTGATGTGTTGAAATCGTCTGCTCTGCCCTGAATGACTCTGTGTGATCAGTGGAGTCACTTTCTGACTCAAGTCCTGTGGCTCTTGCAGCTGCTTGGGAAAGCTGAAACTCGGCCATGTTTGTTTTATTCCTGAACTGACTTGTGCTTGTGACGTAATCTCTACGCCACGAACAATATGGACACCTGGAGAAATGGTTTGCGTTTTCCACCTGTTGCCCTTGTCGTGTAAACGGCTCCTAAGTGTGTCAAGTGGCTATTAGACTCTGTCTTTGCTAATAAATAGAAGTGGACGCTAGGGTGGTCCTTACATTTCTGCCTCTCTCTGTAAGTGCTGTGGTCAGGCTCCTCATTTTGGTCCTGAAATGTTCGTATTAAACCGCTCCACGTGATCCTGGTGTTTTAATGGAGCGAAATCAGACCCTGTGGTTCCCTGGGGTCGCTCCCTACTGCACAACAGGTTTGACTGACAGCGTTGTTAAGTGGTGCAGGCGGGAAGGGGCGTAGCTACAGACTGGCTCTTTAGCTGCTATCATAGACTGTATGAAAAGTGGACTAAGTGAGTGTGACGACACCACAGCGTTCGGCTCCACTCAGGGACGTGCACAGGGGGGTTGATTTGATTGCCCTGGCAACTGCCTGTCTGGCCTCCCCGACTGAAGTTGCCCTTCCAGGGGGAAAAATATATATATATATTTAAAATGTTTTAAATCGGTCAAAGCATACAGGTTTTCATGTGTGAAAATGCCTATGCCTAAATTTGAAATTGAAAGTAAAATAGTGCCTCATTCACTTACATTAGGGAGTCTGGAGGGAGGGGCTCAGTTCTGTTTACTGCCACAGAGCTGCACGGGACCAGCACCTGAGCCTGAGCGCAAAGTAAAAAGAGATTACCCACAAGCCCCGCGGGGAGAGCCCTGGTCCACGGCGCGGCCGACGCCAAAAGTTCAGTTTTTTCAACTTCTAACGCAGGGGAGGGCAAACGTTTTGGCTCGAGGGCCACAAAGGTTCTAAAATTTGATGTTCGGGCCGGACCAGGAGCAGATGGACGGAGGTTCTGGTCTGACTACATCAGCCCAGCAAATAAGACGAAAATAACTGTCAGGATCCAACGATTCACATGTGGCAGATTCAGACGTCTCAATTCAACTCGTGCAGCATATTTAGGGCCAGTGATTTTCCGCTTCAGAAGTTTTGAATTCTGTTTCATTGTGACACATTTGATAATTCTGCTGACAGTGTTGGGAAGGAACTTTAAACTGTTTTCCCTACAGATTACAGATTACAGATTACATTCCCCAAAATGTAGTTTGTAACGTAATCCATTAAATTACTTAAAGTGAGTAACGTAATCTGATTACTTTGGATTACTTGATATTGTCATGATTTTTAAAACTACATGAATGTAGCAACCACCTGCTGCTAATTCCTGTTTGGTTTTAGACCTGGTTTAGACCTGGTTTAGGCCTGGTTTTAGTCCTGTTTTAGACTTGGTTTAGACCTGGTTTAGACCTGGTTGTAGCCCTGGTTTAGACCTGGTTTTGGTCCTGGTTCAGACCTGGTTTTAGTCCTAATTTAATGCTCGTTTAGGCCTGGTTTTAGTCCTGTTTTAGACTTGGTTTAGACCTGGTTGTAGTCCTGGTTTAGACCTGGTTGTAGTCCTGGTTTAGACCTGGTTTTAGTCCTGATTTAATGTTCGTTTAGTCCTGGTTTTAGATCTGGTTTAGACCTGGTTGTAGTCCTGGTTTAGACCTGGTTCAGACCTGGTTTTAGTCCTGATTTAATGCTCGTTTAGTCCTGGTTTTAGACCTGGTTTAGACCTGGTTGTAGTCCTGGTTTAGACCTGGTTTTGGTCCTGGTTCAGACCTGGTTTTAGTCCTGATTTAATGCTCGTTTAGTCCTGGTTTTAGATCTGGTTTAGACCTGGTTTAGACCTGGTTTAGACCTGTCTTAGTCCTGGTGTTAGTTTTGGTTTAGAGGTGCACAGGAGGAAGCGCGGTCCACGCAGCGCTTCAGACCATGAGTGAGGAAGACGTGTTCAACATATAGTTTTACCCCTGGGCGCTCAGCCACGGCCCCATGTGGATGATTTGGTTTTTATGTATCAGTGTATGTAGAGTGCGCCATCTATTGGGAAACGCCCCGTCTTCACGTCAGAGCAACTGCCCCTCAGAATCCCTGTGCCCTTATTTGGAAATCCGACCGCGAGTATCATGGCAACCACAAGAGCCAATCATGTTTGGGGTTGTTAAATGTCCCGCGCTTCTCACCAGAAAACGAAAGGGGCTTTTTTAGCAACGAAACGCACGAGTTGTCAATCAAACCTGTTGCTAACGGTAGTGGGAGGGACCACGGGGAATGAAGGCGTCTGATTGGTCCGTTATTTATGTTCATATCTTTATTTAGGGACAAAACAGAGATATGAAAACACCAGGATTGTTATTATTTAATTTAGTCGCCTTGTTGTACCTTTAGTAGTTTCTTAGGTCATATAATTGTGACATTATACTATTTATTTTGTTTTACCAAAAATTGATTTAAATATTTAATCACGATTAATCTCATGAATGTCGATTAATTGCACATTTTTTATCCTTTGAATCATTATTTTAATCCTCTTATTTTTTTTATTTTTTTTATTGCAAACCAGAACAGTCGTCAGTGAGACTTTGTGCTCTGCATCAGTGTGAGCGAAGTGTCTCTTCTGTCTTCAGTCACATAACGGCTGAAATAAAGTGCTGTGACCTGCGGTGTTTCTCATGACCGAGGGACGTCCGGTGATCTGCAGTTAGTCTGTGTTTGTCTTTTGTACTCGGGGCACTCGCACTGGGACTTTTGGGCTGTGCTCGGTTACCTGGAGTTCTGCGTTTGCACCTGTCGGGCTGTGGTCAGGGCGTCATCGCACGACACTGTTTGCGTTTCGTGCGGCGGAGCTGGTGGCTTTGGTGAAGGGGGTGGGGTGGTGGGGCGGGTGTGGGTTTTGCTGCGGTCGCGCTCCTCCTTGTGTTTGTGTCGCTGTCCGTGGTCCTTGTCGCGGATTCGCCATGTGTTTTGAAGTGGACTTCTTTATTTGATGTTTTCTCTGTGCTGTTGGGGTGCGCATTCAAATGGAAGAAAGGTCAGAACTCAATCCAGTTAAAGATCCAAAAAGTTTATTCCCTGACAGTACAATCTAATACAGATATCTGGGTCTTCCAGGGAGATTCCTAACTGCACACAGTATGTGGGGCTTACATCAGAAACATGATGAAAGACACCCTCCTACCTGAGACCCTCATATTTATACATTTGGTTTATGAATATGCAAATTGAGCAAGTTTATATCCGTATTCAGTCTTCTTCCACTCCTTTTATGGTGTTGTTTTTCATCTGTCTGTTTCCCAGGTTGTCTGGGTTACACGACTTCCGTATTTCTTATTTCCTGCACACAGAACAGAAATACACCCTTTCCCCAGTTGGCTCAGTCACGACGCACCACAAAGTCTCACCACAAAGTCACACTTCAAACAGTCATTTCAGAGAGTGAAATATTACTGGTTATTGTGAAGTCAGCATGTGTCATGTGTAATACTGCAAATATAAGCTTCATTAAGCATCACGTCTACTTCAATAATTAAACATCAAATATAATCATAAAAAACGTCAAATATACGTCAGTGCGGTGACGTCGGTGTGCTCAGGTGTGCCGCGCTTTGGCCCACCTCCTCCAACCAGGACTTGTCAGTTTCGTACAAATTGTTTTCTTGCCTGTTTCCAGCCGGATCCTGTAGTTTTTCTAACGTTGCCACAGTGGCCACGCGTTAATAGCGCGATATTTTTGACAGCACTGCAACAAAAAAAAGTGCCACACAGTGATGTTTGTCTGTGGGAAACACTGTACAGTCTACGGTTACAGGTCAGATCTGTGGAAAGGCATTAAGGTATTTATTAGCAATTAAAACATATGTAATTAAATAGGTTGACAAGTTTACAGCCACGTACCCTCCACCTGTTAAACTACAGTGCGCCTTTAAACGGCAAACACACTGTGCTGATTGTCCTTCTGCTCGTAGGGTTTGTGTCGTGCAGTTCCGATATCTGGGGAAAAGGAACATCGGCCGGTAAGAGTCTTTCTACCAAAAAAAAAAGCTTAAATTCACAGCTAATTCATTGCTTAATGCATTTTGTTTATGAATTACGACTTGCTGCTTTTCCCAGGGGTCACGATGTGTGTTTGTCGAAGCTGTTTTCGTCGGAGAGGAAGTCCCAGACGATGCCGGTCATGAGGTGCAACAGGGCGAGCCTCATGCAGACCAAGATCAACCAGTTTATGGAGGCTTCCCTCACGCTCAACATGGGTAAGAAGCACCAACACTCGTCCTTTCGCACGGTCATTTCTTCTCTACAAAAGCTGACGATCTCTGTGTTTTAAAAGTTGAGCTGGGGGACTGTTGTTTACTGTTGTCGGATTGTAGATTTGTTGACCTGGTTTGTGGCCAAAATGTCTCTACTGACTGGTTCCATCCACATGAAGCAAAAACTGACAGAGTTAAACATTGTCTCTGTTAGTACAAAGATAAAAAACGATATTTACCGGAGCCATCAGCCATAAAGACGTGGTAAATGTTAGTTAAAAGGACCTTAAGCCGTAACGTTCCCTGCGTGAAGTCGCCCCATCAAAGGCAAACCTGCACAAAACCGATGTCAGTCGTTTGTGCTGCAAAAAGTTTGTGTGATTCTGGTTCTTCAGATATTCGCAGTTTTATTTTGGGTCGATGACGTCGTCCAGAACCTCAGAATGTGAAACAGCCTCAAAACAGCAGAAAATGATGTCAAACGTTTGTATTTGGTTTGTGCTGTTTTGTGCTGTGACAGTTTCATTTGTGTGAGTTTATTTCTAAAATTATTCATTATTATTTCTGTGGTAATTATAGGACGTCATTTCTGCTCAGCTGACGGCGACAAACTCCACAAAACTAGTGAAGAGAAACGACCTGAGGCTGAGGAAAAGTCTGTTTCAGTCTTTAGTCTTTTGCTTTTGATTCATATTTTCTATAATAACACAGACTTTTCCACAGCCTCAGGTCGTTTCTCTTCACTAGTTTTGTGGAGTTTGTCTCCGTCAGCTGAGCAGAAATGACGTCCTGTAATTACCACAGAAATAATAATGAATAATTTTAGAAATAAACTCACACAAATGAAAATTATCACAGCACAAACCAAATACAAACATTTTCTATAATTTTCCTCCTGTTTTGAGGCTGTTTCACATTCTGAGGTTCTGGACGACGTCATCGGCCCAAAATAAAACTGCAAATATTAAAGAACCAGAATCGCACAAACAAAACTTTTTGCAGCACAAACGACTGACTCCATTTTGGGCATTTTTGAGCATTTTTCTTCTTTCTGTGGGACTGACCCCAGTTTGACCTGTAAAAGAATCGTTAATTTCTCCAAAACTAAAGCAGCACAAACGAAACTTTTCGCAGCACAAACGACTGCCATAGTTTTTGTGCAGGTTTGAGTTTGATGGGGGCGACTTCACGCAGGTCATAACGTTAATATGGAAAGGTTGTGGAGGCTTCCTTAACAAAAAAAGATTGTGTTTTCAGTCTGTATTTCTTTCAAATGCAAACAGCAAAAAAGTGTTAAAATTGACTCACAGAATCAATTTTAACATTTTCTTAGGTTTTATACGAGTCCAGTCTGTTCTAGAGTTAATTTAACATGTTTGGAGTTCTTGTTTTACCCCGAAACCAAGAGTTATATTCACGTTTTGAGAGTAAACCGATAACACTTTGTAGAGTTATCTTGATTTAGCGAAACAACGCACACATTTGAGTCAATTTAAGATGAAATTATGCGCAAAAACTGCTTCAAACTCGTCTTCTCTGGTGGGAGTTTGAAGCGATTTTTCCAGACGTCCATATTGTTTAGACGACAGCGGTGTTTCGGGGGGGTTGAAAACGCAAAAAACCACAGTGTAAATCTTGAAGACGCTCCGCTCTGTCGTCGCCGTGTAAACAGTTGAAAAGAAAACCGAGATTCCATCGTGAGCACGTTTCAGTTCAGCGCTAAAACAAACGTGGCAGAGCTTCAACTTGCCCTGAAGCGTCGACGGTTTGGACGCTCGCTGTTCTTTGGTGATTTCCCCTTTCTAGGAATTCTGGGATATCGTTCTGCGACTGCCGCGGTCTGAATTCTTGCCCTGGCGCGACTCCCGACCCACATTTTCAAGCGTCTTCGTGGTTTTATAACTGAACAGACGAGGATTTTGAGCTATTGCTGGAAGTTGAACCCCAACTCGGACCTTATTTAACGTTCAAATAGGAATAACATTTGAAAATAACACTTTTTGTGATAAAAAAACAACAACTCTGAAATATCTTAACTCTCCAGTTTTTGCTGTAGTGAATTCCTCAGAGTTATACAGACCCCTGACTCCATCTGAAACAACAACATCCTCACATTTGACAACATAGAAAGTATTTAATTTATGTATTTATTTATTCGTTTATGTTTCATACTCATAAATACATAAATGTGAATGAAAAAGAGCAGAAAGAAGTATAGACTCCGCCCACTTTTCACGCAAAATAAAACATTTCCGCACTTTACTTAATGTAGAATCCACAGCTGCTTTTAGAAACAACTCATTTACGTGACAGACACAATATTAAATACTTATTCATGAACACAAAAGGACTCGGAGCCCATTTTATACTTTTTAGCACGACATTTTTGACATTTCTTTTCATGAATAATGATTTTGAATAGGGGTGGGTATTGCCAACAACCTTGCGATACGATACGATTCGCGATACAGGGGTCTTGATACGATACGATTCGCGATACAGGGGTATCCCGATACATGGTCTTCAAGGCGATACGTATCCCGATATTTTACATGCCGTAACCTATAATTAAAAAAAAAAAGACAGATGTTTACTCAAATGTTATTTTTATTTTGGTGCAGCGCATCAGTTACAGTGTAACAGAAGAAGCTGTAAGGCAGAAACTGCCCTTGATTAACCTGTTAACAGCCGCACTCGGCACAAGTGTTCAAATATGTACCAGATGTTCCAAACTGTAATAAGATGTAATGTTTAATAAATAAACCATCTTCTGAAATTTAGGCATGTTTTCTTAAGATAAATAACTAAAACAAGCCAAAAAATTTCGCTCCATATGTCTCGTGTGCCTCCACCAGTGAGTGTGCGTAAAAGGAGGAGAGAGAGAGTCTCCATACACAGAGTGCATGGAGCTAGCCTATCACTACAGCACCTCTGCCCCACATGGGGCCCACCGCTGAAATCGTCTTTTCATAGGCTACTCAGATCTGTCAATCATTTCCTGAAAGAACCAATGACTGAAGAGGTTTTGCCGTGGAACTGTCCCTCGGTCATGCGTAATACGCCGCTAACTGGACGCACTTGTTTTGTTCCCCAAGCTGTAGCGCGGCGCCCGTAGCGGACCGAAGCCTGGATACGCTTGTTTTGTAGCTAAGAGTGTGGAGAAAACAAACATACCCCACACCGCTAACAGGAGCTAAGCGTTTAGCTATGCTAAGGACCAAGAGCGAGAGTAGTAGAGAGATGCGTCGCTCATCCATTCAGACAAACTCGGACTTTCTGGATTATTTCTCCACATGGAATTATTTTATGAAAAAAGCAACTGGATATTCTTTTTCTGTGGACTGTTACGGACTAATTGAGCACAGCTATTCCTGGATTGGACCCGTTTCGGACCGACAGAACCGGCTCAAAAGTAAGAAATGCGATGAATATTTTCGGGAATTATAAGTTATGGCTCTTTGGGCTCGCTGTGTGGCATAAAATGAATGATATGGTGGTTTTACTGAGGAATTAAGCTTTCAAACGATGTACAGCAGGTCAATATTGGAAAAATAAGTACGGTGAAGATCTGGCTTGACTTTGTAATGTTGTGTAATCGCCGCCGGCGGGCGGGTGGGTGTTAAGTGGTTTTTAATGTAAACATGGCTTAACAAGGCTGTATGCTGACATGCAGCTCCTTTGATGAAAGTAAACTTAAGATATGGCCTTAACAAGGCTGTAGTGCAGAAGGAATGCTGCCTTTGACAATACGAAATGCGCATTGCAAGGATCACTTATCAGACGCAGTTTGCTGAAGCTTGATAAATAATGTTTGTTGCATGTAAAATATCGATACTGACGCCTCCGTATCGATACGTGTATCGCCAAGAGGCCCACGACGATGTATCCCCGTATCGATTTTTTTAACACACCCCTAATTTTGAAGCTTTGATTTTTTTTTTGTCATTTCGGCTCACACCTTTGACCGAAACACATTTTTTCATTCTTTTTGTCGACAATGCGAAAAACCTTGGCCAAAATTGAAGTTATTGCGGTTTTCACAGACTAGAATCTGCCGGTGTGATACGCTCAGGTGGGGCAAGAGACGGACTTTCCTACTAATAACATTGTACTTAAATATGCACTTGAAATACGCTAAAAGTTTATTTACAAATCTTTAACTTTTCTATTGGTGACTGAGCCCATTAACTTGCCATCTTACAACAAAAACCTACATTTAACTGCATTTATTTTAACTGTATTAAATATTATTGGCCTATAGATGTTGCGATGTCACCTGAAACCAGCAATAAACACTTAAATCTATCAGAAAATGACTTAAAATGCAGCGAGATCATTTTATTTGACAAGTTATCTTAAAATAAACGACTTCTAGACTAGAATTATGCAGTTTCAGAGCTAATAAGTCGATGATAAACCTGAAAACAACATGAAAAACCTGATGTAAGTTTAACACTCTTGGCCAGATCGGAGAAATTCGCAGCGTAAACGACGACTTTCTCTCTGGGTACATTTTCTTCGGAGATTAGCGATGGAGACCTGCTGTTTTGCTTTGCGGATGATTGTTAAAATCGGACCCTGTTGTGTGATTTGTGCAGGCAGCGGTCTGTCCGAAGCGGAGATCCACCACCAGGCTCTGCTGGAGGGGAACATGTCCACGGAGGTGTGCCTGAGCGTGCTGGACGTGCTCGCCCTGTTCACGCAGTGCTTCAAGGTAAACGTCCGGTCCCAGTAACGGTAAAAACAGCGAGAGTCGTCACCGTTAATCGGTGAAGGTCGTCAGGAAAAGCCCAAGTAAACACAGAAGCGTAAACGAGGTGGAACGGCTTCAGTAACTCCACGATTTTTAATGAACTTTACGGACTCACTGGGCGCTTTCACTGCTTCGTACGTGTTTTGTGTCCAGTGTTTCTTTTAAACTATGGACCGAATAATATTTGTGTCTGAAATAAAGAAACATAATAATAGTTTTAAATGTCAAAAGTCAAACGTTTTGATTTAAAAGCCCTACATAACGCAAAATTGACTCTTTCTATTCGATTCCATTCAAGTTTATTTATAAAGCGCATTTAAAACAAGTTCATTTGACCAAAGTGCTTCACATAAAAGTGAACAAAGACAGAAGAAACATATACAAATACATATATACAGGTAACACAATGTGAAAACTATAATAAAAGAGACTCTCGGGAGCTTTTAGTCATGTTAGAATACTGTTACCTCCTCAAAAACAGACCTGGAGTTGGGTTTTGTTTCATTTACACGCGTTTGTCTACATCCCCAAAGCTCAAAATGCTCCGTTCCACCTTGTGATGTCAGTACTTTACAAGTGGACAGCTCCTTTTTACCGTTTGTTTGTTAGAGGTCGGAAATTCCAGGGCTGAAATTATCCGAATGATTCTAGCGAAGGTGCGTGGACTTTAAAAACCTTTCTTGTGTTACCGCGTGACATCACAAGGGGGAACAGAGTGTTTTCAGTTTGAGAGAAGAGAGGATTTGTGTGTTAAACGTGTGCGAATGAAACAAAACACAACTCCGGGTCTGTTTGTGATGAGGAAACGACATTGGAACATACAGAAAATACAGTAACATGAGCCTTTTAATTGTAACATTATTCATTTCCTTAGACTTTTAATGAGTGTCGTTTAAGACAAAAAAAAACCCTCACATTTCTTCCTCCAAAGTCTGAACTCTGATCCAAACCACGTGCTTTTACTGACAGAGGATTGGCTGTAGATCTTTCCCTTAAAAAACCCATGCTGATTATTGACAATTTAAAATAACTCGAGCAGACAAAAATGGCTGTGACTACGAAAACGGAGTCAGTTCTTTGCAGGACTTTCCGACAGACCGAGCGAGGAGGATCGAGCGGGAAATTCTTCACGACGCTCCGACAGTGACATCGATCCAGAGCCCAAAACAATAAATTACTTTTTCTTTTACGTTTCCAACTTCGTTCACTTCTCCGTTCCTTTACTTTTCACTTTCTTCTTCAACTTTTACCATTCACTTCCCGCTTGATCTTGTCTGAAAATAGAGTCTCGCGGTCACTTACGTTGTGGATTTTTGTTGTGTTACGGTCTTTGTATTTGTGTTGTGGAGTTTGTATTTGTGTTGTGGAGTTTGTATTTGTGTTGTGGAGTTTGTATTTGTGTTGTGACGTTTGTATTTGTGTTGTGACGTTTGTATTTGTGTTGTGGAGTTTGTATTTGTGTTGTGGAGTTTGTATTTGTGTTGCCGCGTTTGTATTTGTGTTGCAGAGTTTTTTTGTTGTGTCGTGGCCTTTGTGTCTGTCGCAGCGTTTGTCTTTATTGTGAGCCCCCCCGGCTTCCGTAGCCATAAACAGTCATTTGTTTCGGTAAATGTAAAATACAGTAAATGTGCTTAAAAATGAATCTGACTCACATATTTGTCAGGGTTTGGTGTTTGTTGTGTGTTCCCCCTCCCTTCTGTGTCTGTCTGCTCCTCTCGGGGGTGTGGCTGGGCTAATGCTGCTCGGTGGTTCACCTGCAGCTAATTGTCTAATCAGCCCCACTATTTAGTTCTGTCCTCATCCTTTGTTCTTGGTCAGTTCATTCCTCCTCTATCCCTCGTCTACATCCTCGTCCTGCTTGTCCACGTCGTCCTGTCTGACCTTGTTGTCCAGTCTGTCTACCCGTGAGTCTACCCCAGTGTCTTCCCTCCGTCTATGTCTCCAGCCGGTTTCCATCACCACATCCTTCAATCCCGGCAATAAACCTGTTTAAACATCTACCTGCGCCTATGTCTCTGCTTTGGGGTCCTCAGCCACACTCAAACCATGATAATGTTAGTCATGAACAGGATGTAGTGTAGAAGAGTTTTCCTCGATTACCCACTCGTTTCGCAATTTTATTATCAGAAACCACCACAAACCGGGGGAGTCTCAGTGTCTGAGTACCACAAAAAGCGTCAGGTGCCAGAGCGCGTCTTTAACCTTTAACTGTGCCGTTCTGTGTTCCAGACTCAGCTGCTGGACAGCGACGGCCACAACCCGCTGATGAAGAAGGTGTTCGACGTCTACCTGACCTTTCTGCGGATCAGCCAATCGGAGACGGCCGTCAGACACGTCTTCGCCGCCCTCCGAGCCTTCATCAATAAAGTATTTCACCGGCCCGGACACGATCACACGCCTCCAACCCGCAAACGCACTCCTACACGTAGCGCAGGGTCACAGAACGGGCCACATTCCTCTAACGTTAGTCCGCAAGCAACTTTAAACAACGTTCTGTCAGGCTGTCACTTGCTTGTTTGAGGATTTTGGGCGCTGCAAAGATAAATTGAATAGTTTGAGACCGAGCCCGAAGTAACAAGCCCTAGTCTTGCGTAACATACTTTTTTTATTATCCAACTGTTTGTGCGAGTACTTTTTCATTCAGAAAGTTCGATTTCACAAGACCAGACTCATTTTAGAGGAATGGAATGCAATTTCAAGTGAATTAAAGAGGCGACATGACAGTGGAAAAACTCTGAAGAGGTTTAATAATATCCTCCAAGCGTGTTTGAGTCATCTGCGGCTCACTCCAGCGCACCGCCCGATCGCTCCTTGTGGTTTGCGGTGTGACTCACACGCACATGGCCACTTCGTTCATTTTCCTGCCGCGGCAATTTCCCATAAATATACATAATTCTCCAAAGCAAGAGACAAAACAAGACACTACAGTGAGACCGAGAATGGACTCTGATTGTGCAGGGTTCATCCACTATTCCGACATCCCCCCGTTCCAACACTTTTTATGTTGCTATTCCGACAATTTACTCATGAGGCGGAGGCGAGAGGCGAGAGGAGGTGCGTTGGTTTAGTCCTGATGTAGACCTGCTTTTAAACCAGGACTAAAACAGGTCTAAATCAGGACTCAAACCAGGTCTAAACCAGGACTAAAACCATGTCTAAATCAGGACTAAATCAGGACTAAACCAGGTCTATACCAGGACTAAAACCATGTCTAAATCAGGACTAAATCAGGACTAAACCAGGTCTAAACCATCTCTAAACCAGGACTAAACCAGGTCTATAACAGGACTAAAACCAGGTCTAAAACAGGACAAAACCATGTCTAAAACTAAACCAGGACTTAAATCAGGACTCAAACCAGGTCTAAACCAGATCTAAACTAGAACTAAACCAGATCTATAACAGGACTAAAACCAGGTCTAAAACACGACTAAAACCATGACTAAACCATGTCTAAAACTAAACCAGGACTAAAATCAAGACTCAGACCAGGTCTAAACCAGGACTAAACCAGGACTAAACCAGGTCTATAACAGGACTAAAATCAGGTCTAAATCAGGACTAAATCAGGTCTAAACCAGGTTTAAACCGGATCTAAACCAGGACTAAACCAGGACTAAACCAGATCTAAACCAGGACTAAACCAGGTCTATACCAGGACTATAACCAGGTCTATACTAGGATTAAAACCGGGTCTAAACCAGATCTAAACCAGGACTAAACCAGGTCTATACGAGGACTAAACCAGGCCTACACCTTCAGTCCGTGTAAATCCGGTCCTGAAAAGAGCTCAGTCCAAACTTAATAATCACATGTCGAACGTCGGGATGTCGGGAAAAGCGAATGTGCCGCCGCTCCGACCGCGGGGGGAAAATGTGGGAGTGCAGAACGTCTGAGAACAAATGGACACACGACACTCCCACAGTTAGACGCCAGTGTCGGAGTGGCCGTGTGTAACCGACTGTGTTGTGATTGTGCACATTTTTTAAAACAATACGAGGTAAGACGGAGATCTAAATATGTTATCCAGGGTTCCCACAGTCATGGAAATCCTGGAAAAGTCATGGAAATTTGTAAATTCAGTGAAAGTTTTGGAAAAGTCATGGAATTTTAGTGTCTCTTTTACGCAGTCCGGTGCTCTGTTAAGTTCTCATGAGGCTGTTCTGCTTATTTCTGAACGTCTGCACAGTCGAACAAACACAATAAGGTGTTTTGTTTAAAATAGACGACAATAAACGCACTCACAGGATTTAGAATGTTAAAAAACTATAAACCAAACCATAAGGTGAGAGAAAGGGTTCACATTTCATATTTAGCCCTAAAAGTCTGAGAAATTCTACCCATGTAGGCGCTGTAAGGTCATGGAAAATTCACTTTAGGCCATGAAAAAGTAATCGAAAAGACCTGGGAACCCTGGTTCTATGTGAATATTTTCCAAGGATGTAACAATAACGTAAATCTGGTGATATCGTATCATCAAAGGTCTCACAATAACATCGTGGAGCATCACAATATATCGAATCCCAAGTCTCTTTGCTTAAATGAACAGTTCTGATGCAGAAATAGCTAAAAAATCAGGAGGAACTACATAGACCATGATCCTTTGCTCCGTTTCAGTGCAGACGACATGAAGAAATAACTGTTCTAAGCACTTTTACATCTTCATTCTTTGGATTAAGTCTCGTGAAGCAGTTTTAGAGGAAAAAGTCGCAGATTCACAGTCAAAATATTGTAATAAATCTGGTACAGTGAGACGTTTATGGTGAAAATATCGTACAGAGAGATTTGGATTTCGTTCCATCCCTAATGACAATAAATGTTGTACCAAATGACTGGTCAAAGCGTTTTAGAGTCAGTCTTGTTATTATGTAGAATATCGTAATATTGTGATCTTTCCCACGATATCGCAATAAATATCGTACCGTGAGGTTCAGACCGCGACGATATCGTGTCGTGAGACTTGGATATCGTTACACCTCTAATTTGCAGTTAATGATCCGAATGAAACAGATTTAATTGTTTCCGTTGAACAAAACTCAACACAAATCAGTTTCTTTTTACACTTTAAACCGGCACTTTATACTTTTACTTGTACAGAACGGAGCACTTCTTCCGCCACTGAAAGATGAGTGTGAAATAAGTGACTGAGTGTTTGTGCGTCCAGTTCCCGACGGTGCTGTTCAAGGGCCGCGTGACCCTGTGCGAGGCGCTGTGCTGCGAGGTCCTGAAGTGCTGCGTCTCCAAGCTGCTCCTGCTCAGGGCCGAGTCGTCCGCCCTGCTCTACCTGCTCATGAAGAACAACTACGAGTACACGAAGAGGAAGACCTTCCTGCGCACGCACCTGCAGGTGAGGCCCAGACACGAGGTTATAGAGCCGTCTGTCAGCAGCTGCAAATATCACTCATGAGAACTGACTGTTTGTACGCTTAAGGGGCTGGAACGGATTTGACACGTCTTTTTCGTGTTTTATTAAATCATGATTGAGGAATGTGTTTGAGTGTGTCGCCCTGTCATGACGCACTTAGATATTTGCCACGTTTACATTCTGAATGAAAATTAATTCCGCTTTAAAAAGTCCATGTAAACACTTAATGAAAATGATTATTGGGAATTAAACGTAATCCTGAAGTCAGTGGGTTTATTCCGATTTTAAAGCCGAATGAATTTCTTCCTGGATCATGTAAACGTTTCTTCTTCTTCAAAATAATCCCGGTGGTTGGTGCTCGTTGGCTCGTCCTTCGATCCGGCTCCTCCAGTCGTCTCTCGGGACTTTCCTCCACGTCTCTTTGGATTTGTGAGCGGGATGTGGGAGTGGGCTGAGGTGTGGCAGCCTCAGACTCAGTTTGTCTTCTTCCTCCTTCTCCCACACTCTTCCCTTCTCCTCTTCAGCTCACAGACGTAAAGCGTGAGTAGAGAATTCTCCAGCTGCTGCTTCATTATCACTGGAAAAAGTTTGGATCGTGTTTGTGTCGGCGGCGAAACGACAAACCGAGATGACAGGAAAGCCGGGAGCAGCTGAAGTGTGGGTTTTCTTCCCAAAGACGGAAATACGTTCGTGTCGCTGTCCGATCAGAACCTTCCCCACCCCCAAACGTTAGATTATCCTTCTGACTCAGACTCGGATACAACGCCACGTCCGAGCTTCAAGCGTTTTATTATGTTTTGTGTGTCTGACTCTGAGAAAAACACGGACACTGACCGGAAAGCTGTTGCTGCTTTAGCGTTGGCCTTGTGCCAGACGCTCCAAAATACGTCTGTGCTTCAACTTCACGACCTCGAGGAAGAATTCAGTATAAACAGTAGGCCTATAATCCATTTTATTAGTGAAGCGAAAGCGTTGGTGTCGCGTGATAGTCGATCATTTTAGCACGTTGGCGAGCAGGAAACGGGCTAAAAACATGGACGATACCGAGTGCCAAACCCCGCAGACAGTGATACGGACGCAGTAAAGTATCGCAGTAACACGAGTGACTGAAATCATCATTTAAAGTGTCCGAACACAATGAAAACAGTTCATACACGTGACACTCGGCACAGTCATGTTGGATTTCAGCTCAGAAACTCTGCTCGGGCTCCTCCGACCTGCTCCGAGTCCCGACGTCTGTGGAAAAGGAGCGATAATCGAACACGGCGTTAAATAAAGGCAATTAAACGTGTGTGAAACCTCAATTCAGAATATTTATTTCCATGTAAACTCGAAGGAGGACATTTAATTTAATTCAGAACAGCTCATTCGGAATTAAACAACATCGTGTAAACGTGGCCGGTGTCGTAGCTGTTTTCACACAGTTCCTTAAATCCCGTCAGTGTTGTTTTCTCACTGTTGGAAATGTCCCTGAACAGAGAATCATTGGCCTGCTCAGTCTCAGGCCGTTGTTTTCCAGGATTCTTTGCTCATAAATTCCTTCAAAGAGGTCAATTTCGGTCTTCCAGTGTTATATCCAAATAAAGGTGCATTTTGTCAGACCGGTGCGTTGTTTACAAATACCTTGACGTGGTTTGGATTCTTTCTGGGATCTTTATTTGGATAAAATATGTTCCCGATTGGAGGAAAGTAAGTGACCGTGTCGTCAGCTTCAGTTATTCCCCTGCAAAAACCTCAGTCAAATCCACTGCAAATTTCTCTGATCTGGCCAAGATTGTAAAGGTTATATCAGGTTATTTCATTTCTGGTCTAACCTAGGTCTAAACCAGGACTAAACCAGGACTAAACCAGGTCTAAACCAGGACTAAACCAGGACTAAACCAGGTCTAAACCAGGTCTAAACCAGGTCTAAACCAGGACTAAACCAGGACTAAACCAGGTCTAAACCAGGTCTAAACCAGGACTAAACCAGGACTAAACCAGGTCTAAACCAGGACTAAACCAGGTCTAAACCAGGTCTAAACCAGGACTAAACCAGGACTAAACCAGGTCTAAACCAGGACTAAACCAGGTCTAAACCAGGTCTAAACCAGGACTAAACCAGGACTAAACCAGGTCTAAACCAGGACTAAACCAGGACTAAACCAGGTCTAAACCAGGTCTAAACCAGGACTAAACCAGGACTAAACCAGGTCTAAACCAGGACTAAACCAGGTCTAAACCAGGACTAAACCAGGTCTAAACCAGGACTAAACCAGGACTAAACCAGGTCTAAACCAGGACTAAACCAGGTCTAAACCAGGACTAAACCAGGTCTAAACCAGGTCTAACCCAGGTCTAAAACAGGTCTAAAACAGGTCTAAACCAGGATTAATCCAGGTCTAAACCAGGTCTAATCCAGTAACTAACCCAGGTCTAAACCAGGTCTAAAACAGGTCTAAAACAGGTCTAAACCAGGTCTAAACCAGGACTAAACCAGGTCTAAACCAGGACTAAACCAGGTCTAAACCAGGTCTAACCCAGGTCTAAAACAGGTCTAAAACAGGTCTAAACCAGGATTAATCCAGGTCTAAACCAGGTCTAATCCAGTAACTAACCCAGGTCTAAACCAGGTCTAAAACAGGTCTAAAACAGGTCTAAACCAGGTCTAATCCAGTAACTAACCCAGGTCTAAACCAGGTCTAAACCAGGTCTAATCCAGTAACTAACCCAGGTCTAAACCAGGTCTAAACCAGGTCTAAACCAGGACTAAACCAGGTCTAAACCAGGACTAAACCAGGACTAAACCAGGTCTAAACCAGGACTAAACCAGGTCTAAACCAGGACTAAACCAGGTCTAAACCAGGTCTAACCCAGGTCTAAAACAGGTCTAAAACAGGTCTAAACCAGGATTAATCCAGGTCTAAACCAGGTCTAATCCAGTAACTAACCCAGGTCTAAACCAGGTCTAAACCAGGTCTAAAACAGGTCTAAAACAGGTCTAATCCAGTAACTAACCCAGGTCTAAACCAGGTCTAAACCAGGTCTAATCCAGTAACTAACCCAGGTGTAAACCAGGTCTAAAACAGGTCTAAACCAGGTCTAAACCAGGATTAATCCAGGTCTAATCCAGTAACTAACCCAGGTCTAAACCAGGTCTAAAACAGGTCTAAAACAGGTCTAAACCAGGTCTAATCCAGTAACTAACCCAGGTCTAAACCAGGTCTAAAACAGGTCTAAACCAGGTCTAAACCAGGTCTAATCCAGTAACTAACCCAGGTCTAAACCAGGTCTAAAACAGGTCTAAACCAGGTCTAAACCAGGTCTAATCCAGTAACTAACCCAGGTCTAAGCCGGATATCCGTGCGTATTTGCAGAATCTCTTTATATTTGGGAAATCCATGTATATTTGGGAAGTCCGTGCGGATTTGGGAACTCCCTGCGTATTTAGGAAATCCGTGCATATTTAGAAAATCAGTGCACGTTTGGGAATTCCGTGCAAATTTGGTTGCATCCGAGCACAAAACAAACATCCGCAAACTCTCGAATGAACGGACCAAACCAGGACTAAACCGGGACTAAAAGAGAACTAAACCGGGACTAAACCAGGACCACAACAGAACTAAACCAGGTCTAAAGCGGGATTAAACCAGGACTAATCATATCAAAGCATAACATAATTTATCTCAACCGGAAGAAATTAAAACAGGTCCACAGATCCTTTAATGTAATTTAATCTGTATTTAGGGTAAATCACATACACAAATCACCAGCGTTTGTCCACTTGGCAAACAAATAAAAAGCCTTTTCTTGTGATAACATTCGAGAACCGCTACAAATTGGTTTAATTTTACTCCTGTATTACAATAAGATGCATAAAACTGAGCTGCACTGCGATTATAAGAGTGAAAATATCCATCGTGTCCTGACTTTCCCGTCTCTCCTCTGCAGATCATCATCGCGGTGAGCCAGCTGGTGTCGGACGTGGCGCTCACCGGCAGCTCGCGCTTCCAGGAGTCTCTGTCCATCATCAACAACTTTGCGAACAGCGACAAGGCCATGAAGGTACCACGACCGTCAGGCCGAGTTTATCTTTTTTCCTCTGAATCACTTCTTCTTCGGTATTCCAGGGAAGAGTGAGCTGCTGTCGGAGTATTTTTTGGTCCTTTTAGCGTTTTTTTTTTGAGTCCACAGAGCGATTTTGGCGCTTATTTCGTAGAAGGAAACAGTTTTGATGATTACAATAGAACAGTAGTACAGAATTACATATTAACGTTGTATTATTACTGGTTTAATAATGAAATATTGCTGCTAAAATGTATTTGCTTCTTAAAAAACAGCCGTATATCACAGATTATCGTGCATATTGTGAGCCGTGTATCGTATCGAGTCGTTTTCTTTGGTATTCCTTGCTTTTTTGGTGCTTAAAGTTCAACGTACATTTATAAACGGAGCTTTGAGTAAGTTGAATATACATTGGTACACCCCCTGCTGGTAACAGTTGGAAGTGAAGCTGTTTGTTTGTTTTTTTAGCAGCATTTCTATTCTCAACATGGCTCTGCAGTAAAAGACAGATTATTTGTTATGAAACTGTGGCCTTAATTATTTTTTTTGGCATGAAAATGTACACTATTTAACCACAGACTGTGTAAAAAAAAGTGGATAAAGTGAGTGTAGTCGGGTAGAGTAAGAGTTTTGGTCGTTTTTTAAGCAGCTTTTCTGTATTTTATCGAAACAAGTGACAATTTCTGCCTCTCTTTGCTGTTGGCAGGGATCAGATTGGTCCAGAATAGGGACACCTGAGACATTTTTTGTATAAAACTGGGACAAATCAGTGGTTTTGGATAAATTTGCCAGGACAGGGGACACAGGGCTCAAAACTGGGACTGTCCCGGGTAAAAAGGGACATGTGGTCACTCTGTGCAGAGAGATACAGGCTCAGTAGGCTGTAGGTTTGCCTGTTTGACCAGGTTGCTGTGTCTATTTAACCAGGTGATGTTTGTGTAATGAGGGAAACTGTTGAAAACTTAAAAAATATGTTTAAAAAAAAGATTATTTATAGGTTACTATTATAGGTTATGAGTGTTGGAATTAATTAATCGTGAGTTCAGCACGTTCATCAAACCTTTCAAGCTGCTTTTTACTGTCTTAAAAACATGAAAACAGACAAAAACATTAATCAAACCCTTAAACACTTGCACTAATTTTAAACTCAAGTCTCATTTTCCTACATTCCTGACACACAACTTTCAGAGGCCAGAGCAGAGCAGATGTTACACGAATATATAGATGCTTTTACAAAATATCTATACTGGGACAAAACTAATTTAGCTTTATTATACTGAAACAAAACAGCTGATTTAGCCGAGAGTTGAGCAAGAACTGTACAAACTCCACGGGTGCCAATTAGTTCAATTCAATACTCGATACATGGCTCACGATACCAAAAAATACTGGAGATATATGTCGATATATGGCAGCACCCACAATAACAATACTGTATCATCAAATTTAGTATCACGACGTGTTTATATTTCGATATGTTAACACTCACTGCAAAAAAGCTTGGTTGAAATGTAAGATATAAACACTTAAATCTATCAGAAAATGACTTAAAAGCAGTGAAACGATCTGTTCACGCGGCGAGATCATTTTACTGGACGAGTTCTCATAAAATAAACGACCTCTAGACGAGAATGAAGCGTCTTAGAGCTAATAAGTAGAGAATGAATCCGAAAACAACATGAATAACCTGATATAAGCTTTAACATCTCGGCCAGATCAGAGAAATTTGCAGTGTGAATGAAACAAAACACAACTAACCGTGCACTTCCTGGACAACAACGCACTTTATAAATAGATGCAGAGAGCACACAGTGTTTGCATTTTGACCCTAAAATGTCTGTATCTGTAAAACTAATTTTGCTTTATTATAGTGGGAAAAAAAAACAGCCCAGACTATTTCAAAACAGATTTACCCGAAAGTTGAACAAGAACTGTACAAACTTCGATTCGATACTCAACACATGGCTCACAAAACCAAAAAATACTGCAGATATATGTCATATGTATATTATGATGTGTTGATATTTCGATATTTTAGCACACACTGCATAAAGCTTGGCCGAAATTTAAGATATAAACACTTAAATCTATCAGAAAATGACTTAAAAGTAGTGAAACGATCTGTTCCTGCAGCGAGATCATTTTACTGGACGAGTTCTCATAAAATAAACGACCTCTAGACGAGAATGAAGCGTCTCAGAACGAGTAAGTAGAGAATAAATCTGAAAACAACATGAATAACCTGATATAAGTGTTAAAATCTTGTCCAGATCAGATCATGTGCAGTGCTCCCCCTGGTTCCGGTTTGCCGTACAGTTTTGTAGATGCTTGAATCTCCTCGTTGTGCAGTCCACAGCCTTCCCGTCAGAGGTGAAGGGCCTGACCAAGCGGATCCGGACGGTGCTGATGGCCACGGCTCAGATGAAGGAGCACGAAAAGGACCCGGAGATGCTCCTGGACCTTCAGTACAGCCTGGCCCGGTCCTACGCCAGCACGCCGGAGCTCAGGAGGACGTGGCTGGACAGCATGGCCCGGGCACACCTCAAGAACGGAGACCTGTCTGAGGTAATGACTCGCGCCGGGCTTTTACTTCCATTTCTGGTTCCCCGAAGCGTTTTAGATAAACGCCCTGGACGAGTTGTGTAAGAAAAGACTTTTGACAAGTGATCACCGGTGTCGCATGTTTTCTTGTTATTAGGTTGCTCAGTTACAGACACAGATAGTATTGTTGTCTTTACACATATGATACCGATAAAATGGGAGTTGGAGCTGCCGATATAATCACCGATATATTCATGGCGTAAAAATTCACTGCAAATCTTCAGTTCTTTATAAAACTTAAGTTTGGGCCTATTGGATTTTCAGTTAGGTTTGTTTAGGCGACTTTTATTGTTCTGCTGCTTCTTTACGTCATGTTTAAAGACAGTTGGTTGGCCTAATGTTTTTGTATGATATTCTGTAAAGAAAGTACTGCAAGTAAACTACCGCTATTAACTTTCATGATGTGCTAAATGTCGATAATTCACACCTCTGTTCACAGCTCATTTCCATATCAGCGTGTGTCCAGTAACATATATACGGCCACTATAGTCACTTTACAGTCGCCAATAGAAGAGAAAACATCCTGTTTATGTGTGCGAGCTACAGTAGCTAATCGCTAACCAATGAGAAAGAACCAAAACGAGCTCCTCCGCGGCTCCCATGACGTTCCTGTGACATTCCCATGATGTTCCTGTGACATTCCCGAGAGACGTAGTCCATCTGACGTCTTTCCAGGACATGAACTGTTTTATGTTTTGTTGATGCAGAGTTTTGAGTCCCAGGGGGTCAGCGGTCCAGCACGGGTGGTCTGTGCAACAAACGATTTTTTTTTATTGCTGTTGTGCTTTTAAAGAGACTTTTTCCATTACAAAGGGCACTTTAGTGAACAACTTGATCTTAAAACTACGCAGGCTTTACTGTTTGAAGTGTTTGTCAAGATTTACCACTTTACCACTCGGTCTCACCATGTCTTAGTCCATTAGTCCACTATTTTATTATTTTATTATTTTATTATTTTATTCAGCATATAAATGTTTTGTATTCTTATTTTTAATCCTGCTTCGTCTCTTTACAGGCTGCTATGTGCTATGTCCACATTGCCGCTCTGGTCGCAGAATACCTGCACAGGAAAAGTAAGGGATTCTTTTTGAATGTTACACACATAACAACAGTAAAGACATAAAAAAATGATTTGCATGTGCCAAACTGTCACTGTGCCGTTCAGTTAGACTCTTGATTAATGTGTCACCAACACTCCGCTCTACCTGTGGCACCGGGATTATGGTAAATCCCCAAAGTGAGACGAAAGCAAACAGTGTCGTGAGTGGTGTTATCAGCACATGCAAACCACTTTTGAGTGCAATTTATTCCCTATAACGATAAATGATGAATGATGAATTATGTTTTTTTATGCACAACTGACTTTTTGAAGCCTTCTACCCTGTTATAATGTTGTTCTCTCATCGAAAACATGTATACAAGAGGAATATAAACTGTATACTCGCAAAAACACTTTGAAAACACATCAGATCTCAATGTGGAAAAAAAAAAAGTTGGATACCTGTACAAATATGGACAGGGCGGTATTATTTTAGGAGTAAAAGGATTAACCTCTTTGAATGGAAATGACACAGGTGCACTAGAGCGGCAACGATGAGAAAACCCCGAAAAACAGAACTGGTTTTGCAGGTGGAGGTCACTTGAGGTTTCTTCCTCTTGGCGTTACTCGTGCAGCTTTGGCAACAGAGATTATCACGACTGGGAGGATGAGGCTGTTCCTGAACCCAATGGAAGCTGCACAGATTGTACAACTTCTCCAGGATTTGCACTGCCAGACGCTGTTGCAGAGATTTACTGTGTCTCCAGAACATGGAGGAGATTTCAGGAGTCAGACAGTTGCTCTAGGAGAGCTAGACAGAGCTGTAGAAGCTCCTCAAACCATCAGCAGGACCCAGATCTGCTCCTTTGTGCAGGAGGAACAGGCTGAGCTCTGCCCGTGTCCTGCAGAATGAGCTCCAGCAGGACGCCGGTGTGAACGTCTCTGCACAAACTATCGCAGATTTCATGAGGCGGTTTGAGGTTCACGTCCTGTAGAGGGTTTTGTGCTCACCGTCCTTTGGCTCCTTTGGCTCCTTTGGCTCCTTTGGCTCCTTTGGCTCCTTTGGCTCCTTTGGCTCCTTTGGCGTTTGCCCGACGACACTAGAATTGTCACGTCCTCCGCTGGTGCTTTTCACAGGTGAGAGCAGGTTCACCCTGAGCTCCTGTGACAGACGTGTAAGAGTCTGGAGAAGACTAGGAGAACGCTCTGCTGCTGCAACATGGTTCACCTGAGCGGTTTGGTGGTGGGTCAGTGATGCACAGACTTCTGTGGGCTAGAAAACGCCCGTCTGACGCCATTAAGTATCAAGATGAAATCCTTGAACCCAGTGTCAGACCCAGCGCTGGTGCAGCAGGTCCTGAGTTCCTCCTGATGCTCGGCCTCATGTGGAAGAGTCTGAGGGCAGAACCTGGAGGATGAAGGGATCGATACGACTGAATTTATTTATTTATTTTATTTATCAGTTAACTCAATAATTATATACATCAGACTGATATTACAGAATACAGTATTTTCAGTCCAATACAGTCCCTGACAAAAGTCTTGTCGCTTATCCATTTTGTAGAAATAAAAGCTTATAACCTGACTTTAAATTAATCGATTGGTTTTAGAAATGTCTCATATGAAAGTTAAAACCCTCCCAAATTATGCTCAATATACTAAAATAAATTTGCTTCAATGAAGAAAAATTGATCATTTAATGAACACAGAAAGGTCAGATTTAGGCAAGACAAAAGTCTTGTCTCCTTGTCATATGATGCACCCAGTCCTAGATTACAGCCTCACCTGTGATCAGTTACTGATCAGTCACTTAGTGGGTGTGTCTAAAAAGAACCCCAGCACACCAGACCCTCACATCAACTGCAACTTGACCTCTGACAACCTGCCTAAGATCCACCCTGAGACCAAAGCGTTAATTATCAAGAGGCTGAAGACCAGATCCTCTGCTGAGGTGGCTGACACCTTCAATGTGTCTCAGCATCAAGTACAAAGAATAAGAAAAAGATCTGAACAAACTGGAGATGTTTTTGACAAGCCCAGGTCCAGCAGACCCCACAAGACAACTGCTCGGGAGGACCGTTTGTTGATTGGAAAATCCAAGGCCCCTTTTCCACTGCAGCAGAGCTCCACCAGGCCTGGTCACCTCAAGTCCCTGTGTCAACCAGAACAGTTTGTAGAATTCTGTCTCGAAATGGCCTCCATGGTCGAATCAGTGCACAGAAACCAGCACTAAACAAAAGGCAATTAAAAAAACATGTGGCATTTGCCAAGGCCCACAGCCTGCTAAAAGAATGGACACTGGAAAAGTGGCAGAAGGTGGATTTCTCAGATGAATCCTCGGTTGAATTACATCACAGCTGCCGCAAATATTGCAGGAGACCTACTGGAGCCCACATGGATCCAAGATTCACCCAGAAAACAGTTAAGTTTGGTGGCGGAAGAATCATGGTCTGTGGTTACATCCAGTATGGGGGTGTGCGGGACATTTGCAGGGTGGAAGGCAATATCAATAGCCTAAAATATCAAGAAGTATTAGCTACCTCTTACATTCCCAACCATAAAAGGGGTCAAATTTTGCAGCAGGATGGTGCTCCATCGCATACTTCTATCTCTACATCAAAGTTCCTCAAGGCGAAGAAGATCAAGCTGCTCCAGGACTGGCCCAGTCACCAGACATGAACATCACTGAGCATGTCTGGGGTAGAATGAAAGAGGAAGCATGGAAGGCAAAACCAAAGAATCTTGATGAACTCTGGAGGCATGTAAGACGCTTTCTTTGCTATTCCTGATGACTTCATCATCAAATTGTATGAATCATTGTCGAACCGCATGGATGCAGTCCTTCAAGCTCATGGAAGTCATACAAGATATTAAATATGGATCTCACAGCACCACTACTTAATTCACTGACGTTATGCAACAGATTTTTGTATTTGAAGTATAGGGGTGGGCGATATCTCGATATTTAAAATATATCGAGATATTTTTGAAACTCGATATGAATTCTGACATATTGATATATCGCTATAATGCTTACGTTTACTTCTGGTTTCGCCGCTTCGCTTGTTTTGCCTTCTTTGTGCCGCGCTCGCCTCCGCCTCCTCACTTATGTCCCCTGTGCTCATCCGTGGAGCCCGGAGCTGGCCTCGGACTAAAACGGGACTAGGACTAAACCAGGACTAAACGCGGCCGCAGAGCCCGGAGCTGGCCTCGGACTAAACCAGGACTAGGACTAAACCAGGACTAAACGCGGCCGCAGAGCCCGGGGCTCGGTCGCAGACTAAACCAAGACTGGGACCAGGGCTCTCCAGTGCGCCCATTTCACTCGCATTTGCGAGTAAATATTTCGTTGTGCGAACGGGGAAAACAAACAGCATCTGTGCGAGTGCTTCTGCAGCCACAATAAGGAGAATTGCGCACAGACGTAACGTGACGAGTTAAACTTTCTAAATGCACGTTTCCCAGCACGAGCGCAACCGAACTGTGCCCGGGCACGACACCTCCGACCGCGCACGACTCCAGCATACGAGCTCCCCGTGTGGCCGATATCACTCATACGAACAAACTCCGCTTCAAAATACACCCACGCCCCCTTAAACGAGGAGCGCCCCGCAGCAGGACCCACACCTGTCCCACCACTCAGTAGACACCCCCACACCGCTGGACTTCCTTCTCTAAAGCGAGAGCTTTGTCTTGGTTTTGTCTCGGACTCGAGCGCATTTGGACTCGGTCTTGTCATGGACTCAAGGTCTGAATACTGAGGATCATATTTGTCACAATGTGCATTTGGTTTGGTAAATGTGCAGAGACTAAACATCACTTTAAAATAAGAGAATGTTACTCCAGTTAGGAATGTCAAAATACAGGTTTAAAAATCCTAGCCACTTTTTTCACTTTGAAGTAGTTTTCTTTAAAGTACCAGTGGAAGTTCTCTTAAAGAAGAGGGTTTTAAACTGTGGGTGAGGGTCCAAAAAGGGGCACAGAGTGTTTAAGTGCAGAACTAAATGAATATTAATCAGATAAAATTTGTTTGTTGTTTTTGCAGTAGTGTGGGAGGGGGTTATTTTTCCTGTAAAGATATCGAGATATATATCGTATATCGAGATATAGCAAAATATATCGAGATATATTTTTTGGTCCATATCGCCCAGCCCTATGAAGTAAATTATTTGTTAAATTTTTTGTAGGCAACAAGACTTTTGTCTTGCCAAAATCTGACCTTTCTGTGTTCATTAAATGATCAATGTTTCTTCAGTGAAGCAAATTGATTTTAGTATATTGAGCATAATTTGGGAGGGTTTTAGCTTTCATATGAGACATTTCTAAAAACCAATAGATTAATTTAAAGTCCAGTTATGAGCTTTTGTTTCTACAAAATGGATAAGCGACAAGACTTTTGTCAGGGACTGTACAATACAACTCCAACAATTATAGGTTCAGTCAAGCTATGCTCACTACATACAAGTCATATACATTTGTTTAAAGTCTTTTTGAACAAATATTTATTACTTATTTGCCTTGTCCTCGCTGACAGCTGGTTCCATGATGCTGAAGATCTTGGTTTTGTAGGTTCAGACTGAGATCAGTGATTGAAGAAGATGCACAGAACAAAGTTGCATCATCTGCGTACAGAACAACCTCTGCATTTCTAACACTGTAGGACAGATCATTTACAAACGCTGAAAATAAAAGAGGACCCAAACAGCTGCCCTGTGGAATCCCACATGATAAAGGTTTACAAGGTTTAAAAAATACTCGCTGAGTTCTCCCACTAAGGTACTTATCAATGAAAGGGACAATGATGAAAACCCAAACAAAAGAATATCATGGTCAATTATGTCAAATGCGGCTGTAAAATCTAGAAGTTCAGCACCAACAAGTTTCTTATCATCCATATATGTTAACCACTGGTCGACCGTGTGCACTAATGCAGGACTGGTTGAATGGCCTGGTCTGTAGGCATGTTGGGCACCTATGTGCACATCATTTAAAGTGAAATATTGTAGAATTTGATTGAATAGTAACTTTTCAAATATTTTGCTCAAAATGGGGAGAATATGAATTGGTCTACAATTTGAACCCTATCTTTTCATCTTTAGTTAATGGTATAATTTTAGATTGCTTCCATTGTTCAGGAAACTTAACAATTACTGAGCCCTTACTTGGGGCTCCAGCGAGCCCTCCCTTCAGGATTCGTGGCGTCACGTGGGAACAACAAACCGGACCTACCGCGTGCACTATTGGTTGAAATTTGGACAAAACACCGGAGCGCTGCTCAAAATGGACACGCTCCGCATTCCAGCAGAGTTGATCCTTTACCGTAAAGTCACGGTTTGATCCAGGAATGTCCCTCACAACCTGACTTAAACCTGACAGAACCCTGTTTGAGAGAAGAACTCAGCTTAAATATGGAGGATTTGTGCATTAAAACGTGTGTGAATGAAACAAAACACAATGTCTGATATGTTTGTGATGAGGAAGCAACATTATAAATAGGGCTGTCAAACGATTAATTTTTGAAATCTCGATTAAGATCAGAAATTCCATTGTGAATTACATGTTTAAAATTGTGTTATTTCAAGACAGTTTTAAAGCCATAATATAAAGCAATTCTTCCCCATCTAGTGATCGCTGTGGTTATTTTCTTTGCGGTGTGATTATCCTCAGGTCTGTGGTCATTTGTCGGATCTGAGGCTCTTGGCTCGGACGCTCCGGTTGCTGCACTCGGGGGTTTAGCTCGGAGCTGCAAACTTAGATTAGACGAACTTCGGTGGTGCTGAAACTCTGCTGACACAGGCTGAATTTTAACTCTTGACTTGTAAACTGTCTCGTCTGGAAGTTTTTTAAAGTCAAATGAAACAGTTCAAAAGTCCAGAAGCGACTTCCGGTTGGAACACCGAGACGCTGGCAGCTCAGTAAGAGGGCTCCCGACCGAACCCGAGAAATCTTAACGAAAGGCCTATTCAGAAGAGAAATAATACATGTCTGAAGCATAAAGAGGAGGCCAGACGTCACCGCGAACTAATTCACCCCGAAAAAAGAGAGGGAGACGCAAGTTCTGGGACCCGCGGTCAAAGCTAACTACAAGCTAACTAACAACTGCTTGGCGAGATGGCGGACTCCGAGATCTTACGCGAGCTGAAACAGTTTCGACAAGAAAGCAGGGACCAATTCGAAGAGCTAAAACGAGACCTCTCTTCAATCAATAATAGACTAGAGAAAGCCGAAAGTCGTATTGAAACAGTCGAAGAGCGAGTTCAAACATCTGAAGATGTAGCCACTGGCTTGCTAAAACTATGCTCAAAGCTGGAGGAGCAGCTAGTTGACATCCAGGCCCGAGGAAGACGCGAAAATGTGAGAATATACGGGATCAACGAGAACGCGGAGAAAGAGGAGACAGAGATGGTCATATTTGTTGAAAAACTGCTTCGTGAGGGTCTTCAGCTGCCAAATGCCCTGGAATTACACATCGAAAGAGCACATCGGTCCCTGGGACCACCTCCTCCGCCGAGCGCTCCCCCTCGCTCTATTATAGTCAAGTTTTTAAGCTTTCGGACTAAGGAGATGGTCCTTCGCAAGTCCTGGCAAATGAAAGGCTTCAAGTGGAAAGACAAACAAGTTACTCTGGACCAGGACTTTCCCCCTGCCATTATTGGAAAGAGGAGAGAATACGCAGAGATCCGTAAAGTGTTAAAAGAGAAAGACGTCCGGTTCCAAACGCTCTTCCCCGCTCGGCTGCGAGTGAGACACAGCGATGGATCCAAAACTTACGACACGGCAGCGGAGGCGGCTGAGGATCTCGTGAAACGGGGATATGCAGTCAAGCTCATACCGACACCGACATCACTGACAGAACGGATCCAACAGCTGACCTGGACCCGCGTGGACTGACGCCCAAGGAGGGGTGCACCTGATCCGGAGCGAGACATCAGCTACAAGGAGAAGCTGCGCGCATTCCGGAGAACGTCCCCTGGGCCAAGCGCGGAATAAAAGCTCAAGACCGGGAGGGTTCGAGTTTCTTTCCCTTTGATTGAGGGGCATTGGACTGGGATGGCTGGGTGAGTGAAACTATTGAAATAGTTAGGGTTCCACAACGAGAGCTTTCATAATACTGTCATAGCCGCAAGGATCCCCTACACTGACGATAGGAGTAGGGCATTTGCCTTGAAGCGCCCCCTGGGACACAAGAGGGTCTGTTTCATTGACCCCAACACAGGGAGTCATGTTCGTTTCTGTTCAGTTTGTGTTGTTGTGATTTATACTCTGTTGTTCTGCGCAGAGAGGAGGGTGCCTTGCTTAAAGAGGTTATTAATTGTTAATACAGTCAGATGTCGACACACTTTGTAAAATTTATTTCACTTAACATAAATGGCATACTCAACCCAATTAAGAGATCAAAAATGTTGTCACAATTGAAAAGGGATAAAGTCCAGGTGGCGTTTATTCAGGAAACTCATCTGAGTGATAGTGAACACGCAAAATTGAACAAAATGGGATACTCTAGGGTATATTTCTCCTCTCACAGTTCCGGGAGACGTAGGGGAGTGGCAATTTTGTTGTCTAAGGGGCTAAATTTTGAACACATAGCTGAACATAAGGATAAGGAGGGTAGATATATCTTGGTTATTGGTAAATTGGAAGGTACTCTGGTGAGTCTGTTAAATGTGTATATGCCACCTGGCAGTGACTGGTCATTTTATAAACATATACTTGAAACACTGACAACTAAATGCCAAGGCATTCCATTATGCGGGGGTGATTTCAACATTAGATTGCACCCTAGAATGGATAGTTCTAATGGAAGATCAGATGCTAAAAGTATCAGTAAAAAAATGAACCATTTTATGGAGGAGCTTGGAATAATTGACATATGGAGGAAGCATAACCACACAGTGCGAGACTATACACACTATTCCTCCGCTCACAATGTTTACTCTCGAATAGACTTCTTCTTAATGTTCATAAATGATATACATAGAGCTGTGAGGTGCGAGATTGGCACTTGTGCGATATCAGATCATGAACCTGTATATTTAACACTTAACATTAATGACAAAATAAAATCCACTGTCTGGAAATTAAATTCAAACATCTTGAATGATCGCGATATTAAAAACACTCTGAAAAAAGATATTCAATTTTACCTGGAGGATAATGACAATGATGAGGTCTCTCCTACCATACTATGGGACGCATTAAAAGCTGTAATTCGGGGCAAAATAATAGCAATTTCGGCCACACTAAAGAAACGTAAAATACAAAAATTGCAAGCACTAGAAGTTAAGCTTAAAGAACTAATTAAAGAACACTCTATTTCTTTCCAAAATTCAATTAAAATGAAAATAAAGGAAGTGAAGGGGGAAATAGATGCTATAAACACACAAGAAATTCAAAAGAAGCTCCTTTTTACAAAACAACGATACTACGATGCAGGGGGGAAAGCGTTCAAGTTGCTCTCTTATAGACTGAGAAAACAAGAGGCAGAGAGGACAATTCACAAAATCAGAGATCCAGTGACTAATAGAATAGAGAACCGCCTTGACAAAATACAAGAATGCTTTGAGGAGTACTACAGAAAAGTATACTCTCAGCCTCAATTAGGAAATGGTGAAGAAATTGACCAATTTTTGTTGTCTCTAGACTTACCTAAAGTCTCAGATGATCAAAACAAGAGACTGACTTCAAAAATCACTAAAGAAGAAGTTTTAGCATCAATTAAAAGATTAAAAAACTGTAAAAGTCCAGGGGCAGACGGGTATAATTCAGAGTGGTATAAAGCAATGCAAGAAAACCTAGTGTCAACATTAGTAAAAACTTTTAACTGGATTATCGAAAAGAAATGTATACCCCCGTCTTGGAAAGAAGCCATAATTTCTATAATTCCCAAGGAAAATAAAGACAAACTAGACTGTGGGAGTTATCGTCCCGTAAGCGTGCTTAACATCGATTACAAAATTTTCACTTCTATACTATGTAAAAGACTGGAGACAATTCTTCCAGAACTCATTAATAAAGACCAGACTGGATTCATTAGACAAAGACAAACTCAGGATAACATTCGAAAAGCATTACTAATTATGAAACATGTCAATAAATATAACTTGAAAACGCTCATGATCAGTTTAGATGCTGAGAAAGCGTTCGACTCGGTACGATGGGAATTTTTATACAAAGTAATGGCTAAATTTGGCTTTGATCCTAATATTATTGACACAGTTGCTGCTCTGTACAACAGGCCAACTGCAAGAATAAAAATTAACGGGGACTTGACTAAGCCTATTATTTTGGAACGGGGGACCCGACAAGGGTGTGGAGCATCGGCACTCTTGTTTGCTTTATTTATTGAGCCGTTAAGCCAATTTATAAGACAAAGCACAGAAATTAAAGGAGTGACTCTTAAATCAGGCGAACAAAAATTAGCTTTATTTGCGGATGATATATTGTTATTTCTGACTGAACCCTCACAATCTCTACCAAAACTAATGCAGGTGTTGGATAAATATGGTTCTCTTTCAGGGTACAAAATCAATGTAAACAAAACTCAGGTGTTGAAAATTAACTACAAGCCGCCACTTAGGATAAAAAACGCATATAAATGGAAATGGGACTCAAATAGCATCAAATATTTAGGGGTTGTTTTGACAAGAGATCCATCTAAACTTTCTCAGGCAAATTATGATCCATTAACCTCAAAAATTAAAACAGATTTACAAAGGTGGAGCACGATCCCCTTTCTGAGCTTACACTCCCGAGTGGAATCAATTAGGATGAATATTCTCCCACGTTTGCTGTATTTATTTCATTGTTTACCAACTTGGATACCACAGAGATACTTTAATGGATGGGACAGAATGTTGGGTAAATATATTTGGCAAAATAAAAGGGCTAGAATTAAATACAAAACGTTACAATTGAGGAAGGAGAGGGGAGGGCTCGGTCTCCCGTGCCTTCAGGATTATTACTATGCGGCTCAACTCAGACCTTTGATAAGTTTATGCTCACCAGCCTATTCTGCATGCTGGAAAGAAATAGAAAACATTGAATTTGAAAATATTCCAATTATGACAATATTGGTTGATAAAAAACTACAAAACAAGCTTAACATATCAGATGATTTTATATATGAATCCCTTCTGAAAAGTTGGGATGGAGTTCTTAAAATTTGCAGACTGGAGAAAATATCAAAAATATTAAGATGGATAGCCTACGACTCTGATTTCCCACCAAATACCCAAGATAATAGGTTTAAAGCATGGATATCAAAGGGTCTGACATCATATCACTCTTTTATCCACAAGGGGGTATTTTTGAGTTTCGAAAAATTAAGGGAAAAAAATGGATTAGACCAGGAAGACTTTTACAGATATTTACAAATTAGACACCATTTTGACCAAAATATGAAAGGTATATGGGAAAACGGCGATTTGGGATTCATATGGACTGTTTTGACAATAACAAAATCAATGTCACAGAGTAATATAACATCCAAATTGTATAAAGCAATTCAACAAGGTAAAGAAGGTAACACAGAATACATTAAGACAAGGTGGGAAATGGAAGGTAGTCTGAGCATTTCAAATGAAAGTTGGGAAAGAATCTGTCAACTACAATGGAAGACAACTTTATCCAATACATGGCGAGAGTTTGGATGGAAGAATATTGTAAGGTTCTTTATTACACCCATTCAAAAAAGACACCAAGGGAGTGGGGATTTACGTTGGAGGCTCTGCGGCTCAACTGGGGCTAACCACTACCACATTTTTTGGGATTGCACCACTCTGAAATCATATTGGTCGCAGATTTGGACTCATATAAATCATATCTTTGGGACTAAATTGAGGTTTACTTTTGAGTGTTTATACTTAGGAGATGTCAACTTCCAAAATTGGAGAAATAATGACAAAAAATTATTAGCAATCCTATTTGTGGCAAGCAAAAAAGCTATCACAAGAAAATGGTTGCGGGCGGACCCCCCATCAATAGAAGAGTGGATAGAGATAGTTTACGAAATCTATGTGATGGAAAAGCTGTCTTTCACCCTTCGGACCCAAAGAGACTCCTTTTACGAAACATGGACAAAATGGACTGAGTATGTGAAACCTGTCAGGTCGGACTTCAACTGAACACATTTTGACTGATTTTCCAATGAACGTCTGTAATGGCACTCTTCCCCTCTTTGTTTATATATTGTTGTTGTTGTTTTTTTGTCTTTTTTTCCCTTTTTTTTCCCTTTTGTTTTATTTTGTATAATTTGAAAATTTAAAAAATAAAAATTACAAAAAAAAAAAAAAAGTCCAGAAGCGTCGGTTTCTCCATCACGGCGGTGAGTTCAGTGAAACACGACGCTCTGAAGTGCGAAAGTGAAACAGCCACTGGAGCTGCCTACGGATGTGCAGAAGGGACAAAAAGTCAGCGAACTCTAACTGCGAGTAAAAAAAAAAAAAATCATTGCGTTTTTAGAAGGGACAAAAAGCTGGCGAACTCTAATCGCGATTAAAAAAACAAAAAATCATGTTATGGATTGCATTAGTCTAGTTTAACGTGTTAACGTTGACAGCCCTAATTATAACATACAGTAGATAAAAAAATTGCACAATATGGGCCCTTTGAATGAATTATAAAGCATTTCCATTTCATTTTATAGTGGTTCAAGCCTTCTGTTATCGTAAAAAAAACTGCTTTCCCCTCTCTCTCCCAGAGCTGTTCCCCAGTGGCCTCGCAGCCTTTAAGAAGATCACGTTTAACATCGACGAGGAGGCTGCCATGAAGGAGGACGCGGGGATGCAAGACGTCTATTACTCCGAAGTGCGCCTTTTACTGTTGTTTACGCCGAAGAGTGTTTTTCACATCCGAACTGACGTCCCGCTCCATTTCAGGAGGTGTTGGTGGAACATCTGGAGGTGTGCGTGGAGGCCCTGTGGAAAGCCGAACGCTACGAGCTCATCACGCACATCGCCAAGATCGTCATTCCCGTTTACGAGAAGCGGCACGACTACGAGGTAAAGTCCGGGATACAGTCCGGGAGCAGCAGGAACGTCTACAGGAGCTCAGTTCGTTTTCAGCCTGGAAATCTGCAAACTTGTTTCTTTTATTAAGTCGTTTTAGATCAATATTGTGACTGCAAATATTCAGAATATAGAAGAATGAAGATTTAAACGTGTTTAAAAGTGTTAAATTACAGTTCTTTTTTCGTTTAGTCTGCACTGACACCAGAGGATCATGGTCTATGTAGTTCCTAGGGATGTAACAGTAACGTAAATCTGGTGATATCGTATCGTCAAAGGTCTCGCAATAACATCGTGGAGCATCACGATATATCGAATCCCAAGTCTCTTTGCTTAAATGAACAGTTCTGATGCAGAAATAGCTAAAAAACACAGAGGGAACTACATAGACCATGATCCTTTGCTCTGTTTCAGTGCAGACGACGTGAAGAAATAACTGTTCTAAGCACTTTTACATCTTCATTCTTTGGATTAAGTCTGTGAAGCATTTTTAGAGGAAAAAGTCGCAGATTCACAGTCAAAATATTATAATAAATCTGGTTCAGTGAGATGTTTATGGTGAAAATATCGAACAGAGAGATTTCGTTCCATCCCTAATGACAATAAATAACTGGTCAAAGCATTTTAGAATATCAGTCTTGTTCTTATGAAGAATATCGTAATATCGTGAGCTTTCCCGCGTTATATATAACGCAATAAATATCGTACCGGGAGGTTCAGACCGCGACCGTATCGTATCGTGAGACTTGGATATCGCTGCACCTCTAGTAGTTCCCGCAGTTTTTTAGCTGTTGCTGCACCAAAACGATATATTCGATATATTGTGACGACCAACATTAACATTGAAAGACTTTGACGATACGACATCACGATATTTTGGTTATTGGTACAGGCCTATCTAAAATAGAACTACTTCCTGTATTTATGTTTATTTATTTTTTTATTATTTCTTCACAAATTGCTTCTTGGTTGGTGTAAAACTATTAAATTTACAACAGGTATCCCACCAACAAAAGTAAAAATGATTGTTGTGGTAAAGGCGCAGGCGGGAACGTGGATTTCGACTTGGAAATCTGAGGACTTGTTTCGTTTATGGAGTCGTTTTAGATCAATATTGTGATTTAGAATATCCAAAATATAAAAAAAAAAAGATTCACAAGTGTCAGAAGAGAACAGAATATAACTAAACTGACCTCATTCTGGACGTTTCTGTGGATGCCGGTGTCCTGTCGAAGCGCCGTTACAGTTTGAACGCCGTCGATTTGAGCTCCTGAGGCAGAAGTGGAGGGAAAAGTCACATTTTAAAAGTGTTTTGGTTTTATTGTCTGTTTGGACCAGTTGCGGGTTAGATTCACGGCAGAACAACTGTGTTAGATGATTGAATAGTTTGGATTTAATATTTGACTTTTTATTTTCATTACACCGTATTTTATTTCGTTTCAATGTGTAGAAAACCCAAGTTTGTTTAAAAAGGCGCTGCGTAAATAAAATGTCACTATGTTATAATAGGAAATTCACACTGTCGCCTGTGATATTAGTCGTAAATATGACAGATTTGACGCTATTTAATCTGAAGATTTGAGTGTTTCAGTCGTTTCTTTCTCTTATACAGTGGGAGTCTTATTTGACAGAAGATACAGACCTGTGGACATGAGCTCCTCTGCACGGATTCATATAAATGAGTGAAGAGCGGTGATTCTGCAGTGGAGCTTTATTCAATGGTTAAATTGGTCCGTCAGTATGTCGCTCCTTTAGTGGGAGTTTGTTTGAGCAGAATACGTCTGTCCAAATGAACTACGCAGATGAAATTGGACATAAATAAGGTCGAAAGTGTGACCGCCGCGTGCAAACGGCATCAAACCCGCCGTCGCCGAGGAAGAAATGTGTCGTAAAACTGGGGAGGTTCATTTATTGGAACTAGACGACTGGAAACGGACAAACCTCAGGAGCTCATTTCAACGGGGGAGCGTGAATCGATAGACGTCGCTGTCGATTTAGGCTGCGGGGAGCTCATTTCGACGGGGCGGCCCATTTCCGTAGAACGCGGCTGTTCTCGTTCTCATTATTTTGTTGCGGATCTTCACAGTAAATATCTTCTGTATTGACAGTCGAGCAGTGTTGACTTGTTGGTGCACATCGACCTGCTTCATGTCATGTTTTAGCAGCAAAACTTTTCTCAATTTCCCCATTTAAATGAGTCAGAACATGCAGTTTCCTTTTTTGGAGGCAAACGTAAGTGGGGCAGGACAATCAGCAGTTTACAAAAGCACAATACGTCCTCTTTAAGTGTACTTCAACTTCTTTTGTTCCTCTTTTGCAGAAACTGAGTCGCCTGTATGACACACTCCACCGAGCGTACAACAAGATCATGGAGGTGATTCAGTCCGGGCGCCGGCTGCTCGGGACCTATTTCAGAGTGGCCTTTTATGGGCAGGTAAACACGATAAGAACGTTTTCTGGTGTTAAAGTCAGGGTGAGGCCCAAAAAGAATTCTCCCACAGAAGCACAACGCATTTTTTGTGAAATCGGTGTGTGAAAATCTGCGTTCGGCTGTCAGGGCTTCCACAACATTCACAAAGGTCAGATTTTGTAGAGATTCTAATGTATTTTTACTAGTGCTGTCAAAGATATCGCGCTGTTAACGCGTTTACTCCAAACAATTTTACACTGCGTTAATTTTTTTAGCGCGAGATTAAGATTAACGCTCTGTGACCCGGTGAGCCAGTGCGCCAAAGCACGAAACACCTGTGCGCGCCGATCCCACCTGCGCGAGGAAAACGCGTATCAAAACACCCGGCGAATCTGCGACAGGGACCACGGACAGCGACACAAACACACGGAGGAGCGTCGCAGCAAAATCCACACCCGCCCCACCACTTCACAGACACCCCAGGCCCCCGGACCCGCCCTCTCCACCAAAACTTATCATGCTCGATGTTCCCAAAATCCAAATATGGGGAACTGTCCTTTCAGCACCCTGCAGCAAAAGACTGGAATGACCTTCAAAAGGCACTAAACCTAAGCACCTTCGTCCCAATCTCAACTTTTAAAAACTTGTTAATGAATGTGACCACAGCCCTGACCACAGCCCTGACCACAGCCCTGACCACAGCGCGGGGCCCCGAGTGCAGCAGGTGTTGGGGCGACAAACACAGACTGACTGCAGATCACCGGACGTCCCTCAGTCATGAGAAACACCTCAGGCCACAGCACTTTATTTTATTATGTGACTGAAGACAGAAGAGACGCTTCACTCTGCTGCAGAGCACAGAGTCTCACTGACTGCTCTGCTTTACAGTACAGAGCATTAAAACGATGATTCAAGGGACAAAAATGTGCGATGAATCACGAGTTAACTATGATATTCATGAGATTAAATGCGATTAAATATTTGAATTGATTGACAGCACTGGTTTCTGATGTCACATATTTGGCGGAGTAATGCGGAAGTAAAACTCTTTTTTTTGGCACGATGCAGAGCACAGATCACTGAAAACAATACGACGCCAACTTGGATTCATCTTCCAGATTTTATTACACTTTCACGGCCAAAACTCCGCTAATGTGCACAGAGATTATTAACTGACTCATTCTTTATTATTGTGTTGAAATCCTGTGTGTATAAATCGCGCAGAACTGTTTTCCTTTACAAATTGCTTCTTGATTGGTGTAAAACTATATTATATTGACAACACATATTAAAGTGGAATAAAAAAAGAGAGAATCATCGACTTTAAAGCTCTTCCTCTGGTGTCGTTTTGCTTTTCGTCCCAGGGCTTTTTCGAGGAGGAGGACGGTAAAGAATACATCTACAAGGAGCCGAAGCTCACGGGTTTGTCCGAGATCTCCCAGAGGCTCCTGACGCTGTACGGGGAGAAGTTTGGGCCCGAAAACGTCAAGATCATTCAGGACTCGAATAAGGTGCACAAACGACAAGCAGCTGCAGTTTAGAGACATTTAAAGCCGAACTCGGGCACGTCTGAAGCTAAAGTCCGTCGCTAGAGGAGGTGGAATTCTGGGACCAGGACTAAACCAGGACTAAACCGGTTCTAAACCAGGACTAAACCAGGACTAAACTGGTTCTAAACCAGGACTAAACCAGGACTAAACTAGAATTAATTAGAACTAATCAGGACTAAACCAGGTCCACACCAGAACTAGACCAGGTCTAAACCAGGACTAAACCAGGAGTAAACTAGAACTAAACCAGGTCTAAACTGGGTCTAAACTAGGATTAAATCATGTCTAAACCAGGACTAAACTAATACTAAACCAGGTCTAAACCAGGATTAAACCAGGACTAAATTTGGTCTAAACTAGGATTAAATCTTGACTAAACCAGGTCTAAACTGGAACTAAACCAGGTTTAAACTAGGATTAAATAAGGACTAAACCCGGTCTAAACCAGGACTAAACTAGAACTAAGACAGATCTAAACCAGGACTAAACCAGGACTAAACCAGGACTAAACCAGGACTAAACCAGGACTAAACCAAGTCTAAAGCAGGAATAAACCAGGACTAAACCAGGTCTAAACCAGGACTAAACCAGGTCTAAACCAGGACTAAAGCAGGACTAAACCAGGACTAAACCAAGTCTAAAGCAGGACTAAACCAGGACTAAACTGGGCCTAAATGAGGAGTAAATCAGGACTAAACCAGGATTAAACCAGGACTAAACTGAGACTAAACCGGGCTTAAACCAGGCGTAAACCAGGCGTAAACCAGGACTATACCAGGACTAAACCAGGACTAAACCAGAACTAAAGGACTAAACCAGGACTACAGCAGGAGGCCGGTCTTATGGTCCTTTCGTTTTTTATTCAGAATTATTGGGTTAAAGTTTGGACTTGGACTAGAAAAGAAAATCTAAATTATTTGTAAAAGAAAATCGAGGTGAAATCTCTTCTAATCGTTCTCGAGTAACTTTCCCTGAAGGTTCGTTGACCGGAGCTCTCGTCGTTTAAAGTCGGACCTCCTGTAAATCCCTCTAAACCTTCTTTCCCCTTCTGCCCCGTCAGGTGAACCCCAAAGAGCTGGACCCCAAGTTCGCGTACGTGCAGGTGACGTTCGTGAAGCCGTATTTCGAGGAGAAGGAGGCGCCGGAGAAGAAGACGGACTTCGAGAAGTGCCACAACATAAACCGCTTCGTGTTCGAGTCGCCGTACACGCTGTCGGGGAAGAAGCACGGCGGAGTGGAGGAGCAGTGCAAGAAGAGGATCGTGCTCACCAGTACGTCCCCCTTCACTCGCTTTCCACCGCTTTTCACTGTTATTTCCTGTTTTGTTTTTTAAATATAACACTGAGAGCTCTGAAAAACACCTGATTTAAGAAAAGCTTTTGGTGAAATGAGGTAATTGTAAATATTAAGGTGCTCGGTGCTCCTGACATAAAGGGGAAACTGGGAGAATTAGTATTTTTTGTCTTTTGGGGTGTGTGGAGGGTGATATTTGACCTTTTTCTTCGTCTTGTTCTTGTTGTTCTTCTTCTTTTTCTTCTTTTTCTTCTTCTTCGTCTTGTTGTTGTTCTTTTTCTTTTCCTTCTTCTTTATCTTGTTCTTTTTCCTTTTCTTCTTCTTCATCTTGTTCTTCTTTTTCTTCTTTTTCTATTTCTTCTTTTTCTTTTTCTTCTTTTTCTTCTTCTTCATCTTGTTCTTTTTCTTCGTCTTGTTCTTTTTCTTCTTCTTTTTCTTCTTCTTTTTCTTCTTCGTCTTGTTGTTCTTCTTTTTCTTTTTCTTCTTCTTCATCTTCTTCGTCTTGTTCTTTTTCTTCTTCGTCTTGTTCTTTTTCTTCTTTTTCTTCTTTTTCTTCTTCGTCTTGTTCTTCTTTTTCTTTTTCTTCTTCTTCATCTTCTTCGTCTTGTTCTTTTTCTTCTTCTTCATCTTGTTCTTTTTCTTCGTCTTGTTCTTTTTCTTCTTCTTTTTCTTCTTCTTCTTTTTCTTCTTCGTCTTGTTGTTCTTCTTTTTCTTTTTCTTCTTCATCTTCTTCGTCTTGTTCTTTTTCTTCTTCGTCTTGTTCTTTTTCTTCTTTTTCTTCTTTTTCTTCTTCGTCTTGTTCTTCTTTTTCTTTTTCTTCTTCTTCATCTTCTTCGTCTTGTTCTTTTTCTTCTTCTTCATCTTGTTGTTGTTCTTCTTCTTCTTCTTCGTCTTGTTGTTGTTGTTCTTCTTTTTCTTTTCCTTCTTCTTCATCTTGTTGTTCTTTTTCCTTTTCTTCTTCTTTTTCTTCTTCTTCATCTTGTTGTTCTTTTTCTTCTTCTTCTTCTTCTTCTTGTTCTTTTTCTTTTTCTTCTTCTTCTTTTTCTTCGTCTTGTTCCTTTTCTTCTTCTTTTTCTTCTTCTTTTTCTTCTTCTTCATCTTGTTCTTTTTCTTCTTCTTTTTCTTCATCTTGTTCTTCTTTTTCTTCTTTTTCTATTTCTTCTTTTTCTTCTTTTTCTTCTTCTTCATCTTGTTCTTTTTCTTCGTCTTGTTCTTTTTCTTCTTCTTTTTCTTCTTCTTCTTTTTCTTCTTCGTCTTGTTGTTCTTCTTTTTCTTTTTCTTCTTCTTCATCTTCTTCGTCTTGTTCTTTTTCTTCTTCGTCTTGTTCTTTTTCTTCTTTTTCTTCTTTTTCTTCTTCGTCTTGTTCTTCTTTTTCTTTTTCTTCTTCTTCATCTTCTTCGTCTTGTTCTTTTTCTTCTTTTTCTTCTTCGTCTTGTTCTTCTTTTTCTTTTTCTTCTTCTTCATCTTCTTCGTCTTGTTCTTTTTCTTCTTCTTCATCTTGTTGTTGTTCTTCTTCTTCTTCTTCGTCTTGTTGTTGTTCTTCTTCTTTTTCTTTTCCTTCTTCTTCATCTTGTTGTTCTTTTTCCTTTTCTTCTTCTTTTTCTTCTTCTTCTTCTTCTTCTTCATCTTGTTCTTTTTCTTTTTCTTCTTCTTTTTCTTCGTCTTGTTCCTTTTCTTCTTTTTCTTCTTTTTCTTCTTCTTCTTCATCTTGTTCTTTTTCTTTTTCTTCTTCTTTTTCTTCATCTTGTTCTTCTTTTTCTTCTTTTTCTATTTCTTCTTTTTCTTTTTCTTCTTTTTCTTCTTCTTCATCTTGTTCTTTTTCTTCGTCTTGTTCTTTTTCTTCTTCTTTTTCTTCTTCTTCTTTTTCTTCTTCGTCTTGTTGTTCTTCTTTTTCTTTTTCTTCTTCTTCATCTTCTTCGTCTTGTTCTTTTTCTTCTTCGTCTTGTTCTTTTTCTTCTTTTTCTTCTTTTTCTTCTTCGTCTTGTTCTTCTTTTTCTTTTTCTTCTTCTTCATCTTCTTCGTCTTGTTCTTTTTCTTCTTCTTCATCTTGTTGTTGTTCTTCTTCTTCTTCTTCGTCTTGTTGTTGTTGTTCTTCTTTTTCTTTTCCTTCTTCATCTTGTTGTTCTTTTTCCTTTTCTTCTTTTTCTTCTTCTTCATCTTGTTGTTCTTTTTCTTCTTCTTCTTCTTCTTCTTCTTCTTCTTCATCTTGTTCTTTTTCTTCTTCTTCTTTTTCTTCGTCTTGTTCCTTTTCTTCTTCTTTTTCTTCTTCTTTTTCTTCTTCTTCTTCATCTTGTTCTTTTTCTTTTTCTTCTTCTTTTTCTTCATCTTGTTCTTCTTTTTCTTCTTTTTCTATTTCTTCTTTTTCTTTTTCTTCTTTTTCTTCTTCTTCATCTTGTTCTTTTTCTTCGTCTTGTTCTTTTTCTTCTTCTTTTTCTTCTTCTTCTTTTTCTTCTTCGTCTTGTTGTTCTTCTTTTTCTTTTTCTTCTTTTTCATCTTCTTCGTCTTGTTCTTTTTCTTCTTCGTCTTGTTCTTTTTCTTCTTTTTCTTCTTTTTCTTCTTCGTCTTGTTCTTCTTTTTCTTTTTCTTCTTCTTCATCTTCTTCGTCTTGTTCTTTTTCTTCTTCTTCATCTTGTTGTTGTTCTTCTTCTTCTTCTTCGTCTTGTTGTTGTTGTTCTTCTTTTTCTTTTCCTTCTTCTTCATCTTGTTGTTCTTTTTCCTTTTCTTCTTCTTTTTCTTCTTCTTCATCTTGTTGTCCTTTTTCTTCTTCTTCTTCTTCTTCTTCTTCTTCATCTTGTTCTTTTTCTTCTTCTTTTTCTTCGTCTTGTTCCTTTTCTTCTTCTTTTTCTTCTTCTTTTTCTTCTTCTTCTTCATCTTGTTCTTTTTCTTTTTCTTCTTCTTTTTCTTCATCTTGTTCTTCTTTTTCTTCTTCTTCATCTTGTTGTTGTTGTTGTTGTTCTTCTTCTTCTTCTTCGTCTGCCCCAGGGCGGCTGTGGCTATAACAGTAGTTTACACCACCGGGTCTGGAGTGACTGAAGAATGAGTCAATAATAATGAGTAAATATGAGTCAATAATCCTCTGTAAAGTGTCTCTGTGACGTCTTTCGCGATATAAATAAACACTTCTTTTTCTTTTTCTTTCTTTCACCATCATTTTCTTTCATCATCTTTTACTTTTTACTACGATTTTAAAAGTGCAATTTTAAAGACATTTTATTATTATTATTATTATTATTATTATTATCATCATTATTTTATGAATGATTTTTTTTTTTACAAATTATAAATTGTCTTTTAATAATAATAATCGATTAGTTTTTTAATAATAATTTTTTTTTTATTATTAATTATCTTCTTATACAAATTATAAGTTGTCTTTGTTTTAATAATAATAATAATAATAATATTTTTTGTATTTTTTTTCTTTATGAATCATCTTTTTTATACATATTGTAAATTGTCTTTAAATTTAATGGTCTAATAGGAACATTTTAAGACCAAAGTGCCGTTTCTCTGTACGTCCTCTGCTCCTGACCCTGTCTTATATATATTTGGCCCTCGCCTAACGAAGTGGCGAGGGGTATTGTTCTTGCTCGGTTTCTTACGCTATATTATTATTTTTCTTTGCAAACGATCGCAATTTTGAGGGCCTGAACATCGACGAAAAGTCTCACATGGGGGTATCAGATCGACCGGCCCAGCGAAAAATTTGATAAAATGGGCATCGCAACAATGCCCAAAGTGCCCCCACTCGACAGCGCCCCCTAGAAAAAGACAAAAATTGAAAGTCTATGGGGAGCTGAAAAGCATATTTTGGCGTAGGCCGACAAAATTCGGGACAGTGATAGAAAACAAGGAGACAAGCAGAAAATGTCATTAACACACCCCCCTGTGACCAACAGGAAGTCGGCCATATTGGATCAAAAAACTCGCCGCTGTTTTGACTGCGTGTACGCCAAAGTCTTCAAGTGTCTTGGTTTTGGTCCAAACGAGCTCAGATTTGACATGTCACATCTACAGATGTGGGTCCACAAACGCATCATTTTTCTCAGCGCAGTTTTTCACGGGTTGTCCGTATCACGCCGGCGAATAACACCTTAGTTTCCTGTTTCTTTGATGCCCTCTCACGGCCACAGGCTTTGGCGTACAGAGCTCAAACTCACATCACTAGTGTGTGATCCCGGCCTGAATGTGATGAAATTAGAACCTTTCCTGAACTTCTTTAGAACGATCTGGAAGAAGTGGAAGAGCACAGAGACCAGGTTACACATTTGTAGTATAAAGCTGCAGAAATGTACGGAAAACTCTATGTCTGCACTTTCAGAGGGAAAAAGGAAGTTTGTCTTTTACAGTTAGAAAGTTCTGCGCGGTTATAGAAACATATTCCATGTTTTCTATAACTTTAAATAACTTTATAACTTTAAACGTCCTTTTCCCCTCTGAAAGCGCAGACATAGAGGTTTCCGTACATTTCTGCGGCTTTATCCTACGTCACACTCACGCTGTGTGATGACGTGAGCAAAACGAGTGTCCAATAGGAACTTTGTTTTCCCCAAACTCATGCGCTCCGTCCATTTTGATCCAGCCAAACTTTGCCAAAGAGTGAAGTGAGTCAAGATGGTCGACTCCTCTGACTGTGTGTGTTTATAACGAGGGAAAAAGTCGCTCTAAGTGGAGTTAATTCTCACACACATGGAAAATGACACATCTTGGTGTGTGTAATTGTTAAAGAATAAATCACAAGCAGCAAAATATCCAACAGTTTTATATAAATGCCAGTCTCCTACCTAATTGAGGATTAAATCACCTGAGCCAGTTCTCTTTTACGTGCACACGGGGGAGACGAGACGTGCGCTTGTCTAGGCTCGTCCACGCCAGACTCCCAAAGCCCGCATTTCTGGCATGACTTTTTATTGTGTCATTACAATACATCATGTCAGGATACATCATGTGTTAGGTTTACAATAGACAGCATGGTCAAAGTATATCATGCGTTAGATTTACATTTCATCAGATAAGCACAGATATATGGTTGAGGAGTCACCCTGGACCCTCAGCAACAGAGTTCAAAAGTTCAAACATCTGGTTTTAGCAGATATAGTGCTGTCATGCCACACAGATTCTTAACACAGGCTCTTTCATGCTCTGAGCCTGGTTTGCATCATTCCTTGAGACTACTTTTAGCTTGATGTACATTTTTAATAACTTCATCATTATAAGCATTTTATTCTAACAGTAATTGTGCATCCCTTTCTGTTCGTGCTTCTGGATGAATCTGCGTGTTGATTGCGGCACGGTGGCTGAGTGGCAACACTCAGGCCTCACAGCAAGAAGGGTTCGATCCCCGGGTCGCCCGGGCCTTTCTGTGTGGAGTTTGCATGTTCCTCCCCGTGTCTGGATGGGTTTCCTCCGGGTGCTCCGGTTTCCCCCATCAACCTAAAACATGTTGGACACCCAACATCTGTCCTGGGACTACAGATGAAAAATAGCCGTCTGGCTAATTCTGGCATATTTACATGTAAATGTTGATTAATGTGCACTGTCCCATAAATAAATAAATAAATAAAATAAAAAATTTTCCTCATAGGTGTGGCTTTTGATAGTCATGCTCTAATTCATAACTATTATTGGCCCTCGCCACTTCGTTAGGCGAGGGCCAATAATAGTTATGAATTAGAGCATGACAAGACAAAATAAAAGATAATAACTATTATTATCTTTTATTTTGTCTTGTTCTTTGTTCCGTGTTATGGGTGTGTCAAACCAGCAAAACACATTCCTTCTTTGTTAAAATGTGTTCACTGTCAACATCAAAAAGATTATTGTGATTGTGAAGTCAGTTCTTGTATCGATTTTAATATTCCCTATTATGACCCCATCATCGCTGCGAGCGGCTTTACTTGGCCCTCGCCAGTAACGAAGTTAATGGCGAGGGGTATTGTTCTTCCTCAGTTTCTTACGCTCTATTATTATTATGATTATTTTTCCTTGCAAACGATCGCAATTTTGAGGGCCTAAACATTGACGATAAGTCTCACATGAAGGATCAGATCAACCAGTCCGGCGAAAAATGTTATAAAATGGGCATCGTGACAATGCCCAAAGTTCCCCCACTCGACAGCACTCCCTAGAAAAGGCAAAAATTGAAAGCCTATGGGAAGCTGAAAAGCATATTTGGTGTAGGCCGAAAAAATTCAGGACAATGATAGAAAACAAGAAGACAAACACAAAATGTCATTGTCACACCGCCCTATGAACAACAGGAAGTCGGCCATATTTGATCAAAAAATTTGCCACTGTTTTGACTGCGTCTTTGCAAAACTCTTTGAAATATGAAATCTGATAAAACTGAACTCTATAGCGCCACCCACCATATATGTGAAACGTCAACATTATCGGATTTGTACCAAATTTGGGGATTAAATTCTGTGCATGATTACAAGCAAAAAAATATATTATGGTCATGGTGCATTTTTACTGTTGGCCACCAGGGGTGCAAAGACTCCCCCAATAAATAGTTTAAAAATTACTACACACACAGACTTTGTCTGATTGTGCTGAAATTTGAATCACTAAAGCCTGATCATGGACTGAATATAATAAACTATAAAGTATATGAAAAGTTACACTATAGCGCCACCTAGCCTGTATGCAAAATGTCAACATTATCAGATTTGTACCAAATTTGGGGATTAAATTCTATCCCTGACTATGAGCAAAAAAATATATTATGGATATGGGGTATTTTTCATGGTTGGCCAGTAGGGGCGCAAAGACTACTTCAAAAATATTTTAAAACGTATTACATTGACATACATACATAGTTTAATCGTGCTGAAATTTCTATCACTTATACACTCATAATCAGTGCTACAGCGCCACCTAGAGGAATGCAGAAAGTTTACTATGAGGAGAAAACATCAGACTTTTAAGTTAATTCATGAAAGCTGTGTTACTGCGCAGCTGTCGGGAGGAGTGAGTGGTGTTGGGGTGGTCGTGAGTCCTCGGCGGTCACGTGGTAGGGGCGTGCGCACCGGGGCGAGGGCCATCATTGCCGCAAGCGGCTTTAATATATTATTGTATTTGTTTTATTTAAATGGTCATGAGTCATAATGTCGCCTGGAATTGAAGCGCTCTGTCGTAGTCACTCAGTAAACATTACTGAGCCATAAAGATCAGAGGATTTACATATTTGGCCTTGGTTATTGAGCGATGTTTTCCAAGAGCGGTTCTAAGTAGAGCCCAGTAACAAAGGCGATAAGAGTTTTGTGGAAATTAGACTCGTGTCCGTCAGGTTCAAATGTTTATTCATCCTTTAGGGCCGGACATAAATGTGTTTTATTTCATTTATGTATTTATTTTTGGGACAAGTACGAGATTTAGATTCTTTTATAATGGAACAGAGTATTATCCTTGTGATATTAGTGTGATTATAATGGAAATAACAACAAAAATGTGTCTATAAAAGAAGCGAGAAGAAGAAAATATATGTAATCCTCTTTTAATTGAACATAATGAGCGTTCGTTTGCATTTTTCAGACATTTTACATTAAAATATATGAAGTATTTACAAGTGAGCACAGATACAAGTCATAGTAAACACAGCAAAACAGGATTTTCTAGCAGAGTTAAAGTGACTTGAATTAAGCAGATTCATCTTAAATGATCAATTTTAAGATTTTTTTACTTAATAAGATGAGATTTTTTGAGATATTCCATCCTGATTTATCTTATCTCCATATTACAACTTATTCTAAGCACTTTTCATATGAACTCAGTCCAGGTTAAGCCTCTTTAACTTCCTCCTCACACCAGTTCTTTTCTCTGGCTCAGATCTGAACCTCTGTCCTCAGTGTTTCTAAGACGTTGGGAAAGTGGAAAATGTGACATTTCAGTAAATACAGTTTCAGATGTGATCGAGTTCATGTTGTATTTGATCAAATGTAAAGATAACGTGAACGCTCAGAAGACGGGATTCTTAAAACAAGGATCTGTTTAAGAAATAAGAGCCTGATTTAAGACATGTTAAATACTAGAAATAAGCAGTAATAAACAATAATTACTGAAATCAAGGATAAATATACTCAAAATAAGGTGAAAAATCTTGCCATAAATACTTGACACTAGTGATTTCTGCTCAGAACAAGATTCATATTTCGTCTTGTTTTAAGAAAACTTAGTAAGTGAAAATGTCTCACTGCACTGGCAAAAAATTTCACTTAAATTAGGGCATTTTTACCTCAAAATTAGTCGTTTTTTCTTATTTTTTGATCGGCCTTTTTTGCAGTGAAGAAACAAGCATAACCCAGCGATACAGAAGACAGTTTTGTTCTCATATTAAAAGGACAGTTCTGAATTTTGGACATAGGGTCTTATTTCCTTGTGCGGAGACACTTTTTTAACTCTTGCATTAGCCTAACACCAGCACCTCTGCAAACACCAGGACTGGAGGGCAGAAAAGCGTCTCCACACGTCTCCAACGCTCTGGATCTGCAGGAAATGAGGAACTGTGTCCAAAATTCACAACGGCCCCTTTAAGACTGGGACCAGAGCGTATGTTTATATCACAACTCGACATTTATGGATATTTTGACGTCGCTTTGAGACGTTTATCCAGAATGTTCCAAAGTTTTATGTGCAGATCGACATTGGGCAATTTAAAAATGTCCAAATCCTCTTAAATTACGAGATCTCTCTCATTTTGAACGAGCTTTGTAAATTACTTGGAAGGAACTTATTGAGTGCCGTAAGTAAAATGACCTTTTACTTTATCTTTATGAGCTTGGATTGAATAAAAAAAAAAAGATTAATGTTTTAAGAATCCAACTTTAGAGCTTTATAAATGTCATATTAAATTCCCAGAATGACAAAAATCGGTGGTGGGGATTTCTCTTGTTTAATTTGTCCATTTTTCAGTCCCATTCATGGATTAGGAGTGGGGAATATTGACGGTAACACTTTATAATAACTACACCTTATTTAGCCTTAATAAAGCATGAACAAAGACTTAATTAAGAGTCATTTAAGCTTAATAACTACTTAATCACTACCTCACTTTGCACTTAACTTGCACTTTATTACCTGTGCTGTAGTTGTTAAGACTCAATGACTTTTAATTAAGTATTTGTTCATTATGAATTTAGCCTTAATAAAGCATGAACAAAGAGTTAATTCATAATGAGCAGTGAAATGAAAGTTATTAAGACTCAATGACTCTTAATCAAAGTCATTCAGGCTTAATAACTACTTAATTATTACCTCAATTAGCACTTGACTTGCACTTTATTAGACTGTGCTGTAGTTATGAAGAGTCATCGAGTCTTAATAACTTTCATTTTACTGTTCATTATGAATTAACTCTTTGTTCATGCTTTATTAAGGCTAAATTCATCATGAACAAATAAGAGTCACTGAGTCTTAAAAACTACAACACAGGCTAATAAAGTGTTAAGTGAGAATTGAGGTAGTAGTTAAGTAGTTATTAAGCCTGAATGACTCTTACTTAAGTCTTTGTTCATGCTTTATTAAGGCTAAATAAGGTATAGTTATTAAAAAAGTGTTATAAAATCTCAATGTTTTCTTATATCCATCCAATGGTATTTATTCTACAAATTACAAATTATTTTTGAACACTCCTAGTACCTGGATTAAAGTACTACTTTCACTAGTTTCCTTTTACTAGTTTCCTTTTATTGCACCTTTGTTGTTGTAAGGCAGGGGTGTCAAACTCATTTTGGTCCGGGGGCCGTATGCAAACTACTTTGATCCCAAAAGGGCCGGATCAGAAAACTCAGTTCTCTCTTCAAGTTATTGTATTTTTCTCCGTGTCTCGTAGTGGTGTTTAAGATTATATTCCTCGAGCAACGCCACTTGTTCCAAACGCACTGAGCACAGATTTCCCATTCACCTCTGTCAACAAATAAGAATTAGACTGTTTTTCTTGGGAAATCCTGAACTCAGCATCTGCTTTTCTCATTTTTTGACATTTTGCTGATGAGGGTCACGGTCGACAGTCAAAACGATCGTCCTTTAAGAGCGTTTGGAAAGAGGAAAGTCTTCATTTGTGCTGCTCTGGTGGGAGTCGCAACGTACAGAAACGCCGGAGACGCTGCTATGCTAAACGGTGCAGAAAATTAACAGAAGTATTTTAATAGAAAAATCAGCCGAGGGCCAGATTAAAGGTCTTGGAGGGCCGGATCTGGCCCCCGGGCCGCATGTTTGACACATGTGTTGTAAGGCGACCTTGAGTGACCAGAAAAGCGTCTAATAAATAAAATAAATGTATTACTTGTTTGTCGTTGGGTGTTTTGCTTTGCACAAGAAGCCGCTCATAAACTAACATTACATTTCATTGATCCGCATTGTTTGTGCATTTCTGCAGCTGCCAGCACCTTCCCGTACGTGAAGAAGCGCGTGGAGGTGATGGGCGAGAAGCAGGTGGACCTCAAACCCGTGGACGTGGCCATAGACGAGATGAAGGCTCGAACCGCTGAACTCACCAAACTCTGCTCCAGCCAAGAGGTCGACATGATCCAGCTCCAGCTCAAACTGCAGGGCTGCGTCTCCGTCCAGGTAACGCCTCCTCCTCCTCCTTTCCCGGGGCATCGCGCAAACCTTCACCTGACAGAACAACGTGCAGAGCTGGAGGCTCAAATCCAGAAGCTTAAATGGGACATGAGGCCTTTAAATCTGATTAAAAAGAAATTAAGTCAGAATAAAAGTTAATTCCGATTTAAAAAGACCATGTAAACACTTAATTCCTAATTCCGTTCTTGAATCCGATTTAAATTATTCCTCGATCATGTAAATGTTTATTCCGCGTAAAAATAATTCCAGGCGTTCAGCGCACGTGAAAGATCCCGATGCCCATTAACACCGCGGGCCGTCCTCATCCCGACTTCTCATAAAACAGCCGCATGCAGCCTGTAAGTTTGTCCACAGCTCCCGGCACATCAGCCCGGAGCAGACAGAGTCCAGGGGATCTGCTCTGTCCTCTGTGCTCCAGGGCTCCCGCTGGTCCTGAGGTGATGCAGAACATCCAGTTTGGTTCGTTACGTCTTGTTCTGAGCGTCCGTCCGCCGTGCGCTTGGAAAGAGCTTCTCAGGCCGAGGCACCGAACCCTCTCCCCGCTCCGCCTCAGACTCCGCTGGTTCAGGAGTCTGGGTTTGGATCTAGTCCGACTGGAGCATTTCTCACACTCGGCTAAACGCACTTCATTTTATAAGTTGAATCGGCTGTTGCCTATTGCCATAAAATTATTAGGCGAATTAATAGCTGCAAATAACAAATGTCCGTTGCTACGTGAACACGAGGAACACAGGACTTCTCTGAGCCCGGGGGACAGAGCTACACACCCCCTAACGACAAACCGAGATATCAGTGTGTGTTTTCTTCTGGTCGACATAAATACGATCGTCTCTCTGTCCAATCAGAACCTTCCCCACCCCCAGACGTTAAGCAGAATTAAATAAATCTGATTTAATGTGCTTCCATGTAAACCTTTATTCAGAATTAATATTTACATGTAAACTCGAAGGAGAATAATTTAATTCCGATCTATTTAATTCAGAATTGATACATTTCGGATTTAAAATTCTCATGTAAATGGGGCCTTTGTGTAAAACTGCACTGAATTCGGAGCCTTGTTTTGCACTAAAAGCTCTTTAACCGTCTCTGCAGGTGAACGCAGGTCCCATGGCGTACGCCCGAGCCTTCCTGGACGACACTAAATCCACTCACTCCGGCAACAAGAAGGTCAAAGAGCTCAAGGATATTTTCAGGTTCGTCCTTTTTAATGTGTGAATTAAAGACTCTGTGCCTCATTTTTACTGCCTTAAAACCCGAGTTCATTTTTAACGATTTGCACTGGTCCAAAGTTATTTAAGTCACTTTTTGCCTTTTGAGCGTCCTGCTCATTCATACAGGCCCTTTAAAGTAGAAGTACATGAGAGTTTAACCCTTTTGGCCCTTTTATTTCCATGCATCAAAATCCCGCCTGGATTTTTTTTGTTCCTTTGACTTAAAAAATGTCAGAAAAGTGCTTTTCCCCCGTTTTACCAGGATGAGTTCAGGTTTCAGTATCTGGCAGTTGTTCAACGTTACGGTGTGTGTATTAATGTGTAATAACAGTTGAAAGAGAAGAAAAACAGACAAAAAAATGAAAACGCACTGAAAAACCACCTATAAACTACCGCCGCTGTCTCCAGATCTCCTCCACTCTGCACTCCACACCACAGGCTCTGTGGCAGCTGCTGCACAAATGTACCGTGAAAACCCGATAAGAGCAGAAAGCTCAACTTCTGCTTTCAGGAACTGTTGGAATTTTGTGGATAGCGCAGCTGTAGATCCGGAGAAACGATCAAGAGAAGTCACGCAGGTGGAGGATCAGTCAAATGCTTTTCTCCATGGACACGTTATTGCACCAACCTCGGCGATTTTAAATTTGACAAACATGTGAATGCAATTGTAAAATCTGTTTATTTTTTATCATTTGCGGCTTTTATCTAAAATTTGTATCTTTTAAATCATTTGAACAGGTCACACAGGCTTTTGTCTCCTCTCGTTTAGACGACTGTGACGCACTTTTTCCCGGCATAAGCCTCATGCACTTTTTCGTTTACAGTCGGTCCAAAATTCCGCCGCGCGATTTTTAACTGGAAGCAAAAAATGTAAAATTTAGCATTTCCTTTTGTTTTATCTCTGTGCAGCACTTTGGAAACTGCTGTGTTTGTAAAATGTGCCGTAGAAATAAGGTGGATTCGGATTTCACTGTACGACATTAAACATCAGGGTTTCCGCGGTCGTGGAAGTCCTGGAAAAGTCGTGGAATTTTAGTTTCTCTTTGACACAACTCCAGCGTTCTGTTGAGTTCTCATGAGGCTGTTCTGATTATTTCTGAACGTCTGCGCACAGAATAAGGTGTTTAGTTTAAAAGAGACACAATAAACGCGCCGACAGGATTTATTTAGAACGTTAAAAAACTATAAACCAAACCATAAGGTGAGTGGAGAGAGTTTCATTTCACATGTTTTCATATTCAGCTCTAAAAAGTGCTCAGTTCTACACATGTAGGTGCTGTAAAGTCATGGAAAATTCACTTTAGGTCATCAAGAAGTCACAGAAAAGTTTTTAAATTTTGTCAGTGAAAAAGAGTGAGAACCCTGTGACCTTTCTGTCTTCATGGACCAAGTTCCAGGTCAGATCTGTGGAGAGGCGATGCCGCTCGCAGTCAGAAGTCTGTTTTTCTAGGTGTTTTTGAGCTCTAAAGCCTCCTGGAATTAGACAAACGTAAGGCAGAGCTGTTTAAAGTCAATCAATCGATCAAAAAGTGACACAGTTCGCCCTTCGCGTTGTGTTTTTTCCCAGGCGTTTCGTGGAGGCCTGCAGCATGGCCCTGGACATAAACGAGCGCCTGATCAAAGAGGACCAGTTCGAGTACCACGAGGGCCTCAAGTCCAACTTCAAGGACATGGTCAAAGAGCTGTCGGAGATCATCCACGAACAGGTAACGGCGGCGGAACTACGCGGGCGAACTTCTGCCCGAGCGCTCGTCCTGCCGTCGTTTTCTCCGTCACCGCGACCTGCGTCTGTGCCTGCTGCTGCTTTTTAACCATTCTACTAACCAGAGCTGTTCCGATACCACTTTTAGGATCCGATCTGACACGATGCTTGGCTTTTGTGTGCTCGCCGATACCGATACCAGTCCGATCCCGCGTAGAGTGAAGAAGTAGACTGAGGTGAATACATAAATCTACTTAAAAGGCGAAAATCTGTGAAGAAATTCTATGGAATAAATTCGTTTTGAGTAAAATATGTTTTGAGAACCGAATGTTAAAAGTCAAATACAGAATGATTTTGACCATAAGTAGTAACGATATCCAAGTCTCACGATGCGATATTGTCACAGTCTGAACCTCACGGTACGATATTTATTGCGATATCGTGGGAAAAGTCACGATATTACGATATTCTACATAATAACAAGACTGACTCTAAAATGCTTTGCTCAGTCATTTGGTGCAACATTTATTGTCATTGGGGATGGAACGAAATCCAAATCTCTCTGTACGATATTTTCACCATAAACATCTCACCGTACCAGATTTATTACAATATTTTGTGGAGGCACAAACCTGTAAACAAACTTTAAACAAATTTACAACGTTTTCTACACATGGAAACAAAATAAAATAAGATGTAATGAAAATGCTCACGATAAAATCAAATATTAAATCCAAACTATTCACTCATCTAATGTAGGTACATGCACAAGTCGTTGCTTACAGGCTTAAAAGGCCAAAACACACAATAAAAACCTTTTAATCTGCTCCTTTTTCCTCTAAAAACGCTTCACAAGACTTAATCCAAAGAATGAAGATGTAAAAGTGCTTAGAACAGTTATTTCTTCATGTCGTCTGCACTGAAACGGAGCAAAGGATCATGGTCTATGTAGTTCCCTCTGTTTTTGTAAGTATTTCTAATAATAATAAATAATAATCAATTTTATTTACATTGCGCTTTACATAAAATAATCTCAAAGTGCTACAGGTAAAAAGAGCAGTGAATAAAAGTGCATCAGCATAAAACTTCGTGAAACTAAAAGCTAAAACCCTGTCGGCGCACAACATGAAGCCAATAAAAACGGTTAACAAAAAGCTTCGGTAAAAAGATGCGCTTTAAGGTTCCGTTCAGACGCAGAAACAGACTGTGGGGCTCTCAGGTGGTCGGGGGAGCGCTTCCCAGAGCCTCGGAGCAGCAGCAGAGGAGGTTCGATCGGCCAGGGCGCAGAGTTTGGTCCTGGGGGGGTTGGGGAGTGTTCGTGGACGCAGAGCGGAGGGGGCGTGAGGGAGTTCCTGGAGCTTACTGGTGGGATCGGGAGCCCGTGAAGGGATGTCAGGGTGGGAGTGATGTGCTCAAACTTGCGCCTCCTCATCAGGATCGTGGCAGCGCTGTTCTGAATGTGCTGAACTCCCCGGATGCTCCTGCCAGAAATCCCGATGAGGAACTGTTCATTTAAGCCAGGGGCGTCAAACTCATTTTGGTCCGGGGGCCGTATACAACCAACTTTGACTCCAAAGGGGCCGGATCAGAAAACTCATGGCATATATACCCCCAAAAATAGCAATGAGTCCAAATATTTGTGCAGAGAAACGCAAATCTATTACAGAAATCTTTTTTATTTGATTTTATTTTACAAAATATTATAATATTATGCTAGGTCAGGTTGCTTTCACAGCAGCATCACTAGCCTCTTGGCCCCTGGGTGAAAACAGACGGCTGTTTCTTCAGTCCCAGCAATAATTCGTTTATCTTCTGTCTTCTTAATTCTCTGTTCAAGTTATTGTATTTTTCGCAGTGTCTCGTAGTGGCCTTTAAGATCATATTCCTTGAGCGCCACCACTTGTTGCAAACACACCAAGCGTACAGGTTTCCCATTCACCTCCGTGAACAAATAATTAGTGAATTAGTCAATTTTTCTTGGAAAATCCTGCACTCAGCTCCACTTTTCTTATTTTTGACATTTTGCTGATGAGGGTGTCACGGTCAACAGTCAAAACGATCGTCCTTTAAGAGCGTTTGGAAAGAGGCAGGTCTTCATTTGTCTGGTGGAGGCGCCACGCACAGAAGCACTGGAGACGCTGCTATGCTAAGATGCTCAGAAAATTACCAGAAAAATCTGAAAATTTTAAATATTTGAATAGAAAATCACCCGAGGGCCAGATTAAAGGTCTTGGAGGGCCGGATCTGGCCCCCGGGCCGCATGTTTGACACCTGTGATTTAAGCAAAGGGACTTGGGATCCGATATATTGTGATGGTCCAGGATATTAATGTGAGACCTTTGACCAGACGATATCGTGATATTTTGGTTATTGTTGCCTCCCTACTCTGCGTAATTAACCATGTGCTCGGAGGATCAGCATATTTTTACAGGGTTAGTCACTGCTGTTTGATCCACAGACCAAGTAGCATTAGTATTATTATGATAACGTGGCGCCAGTGCATAATAATAATAATAATTATTGACTGTGGGCGCGCCCCTAATGCAGAGTAAACAAAGTCAGAGGTTGCGCTGTTGCCGCTGTTGCCGCTGCTGCTGTCTCCGTAGTACAGTTTTTCTACCAAGTTGAGCGTCCGCACCATCGACACGCGCGACTCGCCAGGCGACCTCGTTAAGCTAATTGGCCCCAAACCCAGAAGTGAGTTCATGAAAAGAGCTCTCCTCTTTACGGGAGCTGCTGGAACTCGCTCTCCGCTAATATGAGCTCAATTTAAAGGAGACCCTCTTCCAAAAGGGAACTTCAATCAATAATATGAACAATCAGCATCTTTCATTATCATTGTTTTAAACCACTGTCTCTGTTATCGTACAGGTCAATAAGCGTCATGGCAGTGTGACTTTTTATTTGTAAATGTATTTTAAACTGCACTTTTTATTTATTTATTTATTTTGTGGACCCCAGGAAGACTAGCAACCACATGATGGAAGCTAATGGGGAATAATAAATAATAAATAATAAATGAATAATAAAGCAGTGGACTAAGTGAGTGTGACGTCACCTACAAGTTTATGTGTACAGCGCAATTCGTACACAAAGTAATTCAAAGTGCTTTATAGAATAAGAAATACATTAAAATCACAATGGAAACAAATAAAAACATAAAAAATAATCATCATCAAATTTTAAAATAGAGATGGGACATTAAATCAGAGAGAATTAGAGAGAAGATGAAAATGAAAACCTTTGAAATGAGGCTCACGGTGCCACAGTTACAGGAGTGAATCTGGAGCCAGGGTCTAACAAAATAGCGGGAAAAAAAATCAGGATCCTGTGTCGCGGGTTCACACGAACATTTTAAGATCAGACGAGGCCACAGCAGCAGGTCCAGACAGAGGAGCGATAAGATCTCAATGGGAAAAAGGGAGAGAAGGAGCCGGAAGAGCCTCCTGGAGCACTTCCTGTTTGGCACGCGGCGGCTAACGGGTTAGCTTAGCCCGCTCATATATATACGTCTATGGTCCACAGTAAAGGCTAAATGAAAGTATCAAAGAGGAAACATAATAAAAGTCATTTTCAGTGTGTTTTGAGCGTCTAAAGAGCCTCTATAGTCTACTTTAACCTGTTCTGGGCGGTGAACAGCGGTAAACATCTACAGCTCCTCACTGTGGAAAATACAGAGTGGTATCGGATCGGTGGTTTTGGCTGAGCACTCGCCGATACCTGAAAAATGTGCGGCATCAGAGCGTTTGCTATTACCAGCATCGGTATCGGAACAACCCTAATACTAACTCCCCTTTGTGTCACGTGTGTCTGTTGAGTGAAAATGAAACTAATACTACACTATGACCAGGCGGCCCAGTGTTGAGCCCTGTGTCATTTATAGCATTTTATACAAAACCAGTGATTTGTCCCAGTTTTATACAAGAAATGTCCCCGTTTTGATCAATTTTATGCCTGACGACAGTAAAAAGAGGCATAAACTGTCATTTGTTTACATAAAATACAGAAAATTGGGCTTGAAAATGACCAACAAAATAAAAAAAAAGCACTTTCAGAAGTTCCTCAGATTATGATTATGTTAAAGTTAAAAATGGACGATGTTTAGTGTGACCAGACGTCCCTATTTACCCGGGACAGTCCCAGTTTTGAGCCATGTGTCCCCTGTCCCAGCAGATTTATGCAAAACCAGAGATTTGTCCCAGTTTTATACAAGAAGTGTCCCTATTTTTGACCAATTTTATACCTGACAACAGTAAAAAGAGGCATAAACTGTCATTTGTTTTGGTAAAATACAGAAAAGCTGCTTAAAAATGACCAAAACACAAAGAAAATGTGACTGTACTGACCGAGTGCAGAAAAGTTTTCCTCAATGACGCACTCGTTTCACAATTTTATTATCAGCAGCCACGTTAAACCGGGCGAAAGTTTCTGAAGAGAAAAAAAAGTCAAGTTTGAGTTTGCTCAGAAAATCTATAATTTTATTTAAAATCTGTTTCTGAATCTTTACAAAGCGCAAAGTTATGAAAGCGTTTTACGTCGTCCTCGCTCTCGCTCCACAATTCTCCATAAATAAAACTGTACACAGCAGTTAAATAAGAGATAAACCTGAGATAAACCTGAGATAAACCTGAGGCGACGTGCAGGAGTTTTTCATGTGAGGTTTACTTTATTTTATTTTATTTAAACCAGGACAGTGCACAGAAAACATTAATCTCAAGAGAGAAAAGATGCTCCGTGCCAGTTTTAGCTACAAGAGACTTTCCATCTGCCGTCCTCGAGCGGGAACAATATACAGTAAAGAAACTATTTACACGAGACCAACTCTAACAACAACATTTCACCAGTAACAGTCGCCACGTTTACATGAGCTTTAAGACCAAATAAACATCATTTAATTCTGAATAACAATGAATTCCGCTTTAAAAGACCATGTAAACAGTTAATTGCTCAGAATTAAACTTAATCCTGAAGTCAGTGGGTTTATTCTGATTTTAAAGCCGAATGAATTTCTTCCTGGATCATGTAAACGTTTCTTCTTCTTCAAAATAATCCCGGTGGTTGGTGCTCGTTGGCTCGTCCTTCGATCCGGCTCCTCCAGTCGTCTCTTGGGACTTTCCTCCACGTCTCTTTGGATTTGTGAGCGGGATGTGGGAGTGGGCTGAGGTGTGGCAGCCTCAGACTCAGTTTGTCTTCTTCCTCCTTCTCCCACACTCTTCCCTTCTCCTCCTCGGCTCACAGACGTAAAGCGTGAGGACAGAATTCTCCAGCTGCTGCTTCATTATCACCGGGAAAAGTTTGGATCGTGTTTGTGTCGGCGGCGAAACGACAAACCGAGATGACGGGAAAGCCGGGAGCAGCTGAAGTGTGGGTTTTCTTCCCAAAGACGGAAATACGTTCGTGTCGCTGTCCGATCAGCACCTTCCCCACCTCCAGACGCCGAGCGGGCTTAAAAAAAGGCGATTTAACGAGTTTTCCCTGCAAACCTCAATTCCGAATTATTATTTCCACATAAACTCGAAGGAGAAAGTTTGAATTCCGAATAGGGCTGTCAAACGATTAACTTTTAAATCTCGATTAAGATCAGAAATCGCATCGTAAAATTACATCATAAAATTGTGTTATTTTGCATTTCAAGACAGTTTTAAAGCCATAATGTAAAGCAGTTCTGACCCATTTAGCGTTCGCTGTAGTTATTTTGTTTGCCGTGTGATTATCCACAGGTTTGTCTGACCTGAGGCTCTGGGCTCGGATGCTCCGGGGTTTAGCTCAGAGGTGTAACTTAGACTAAACGTACTTCGCTGGTGCTGAAACTCTGCTGGACACAGGCTGCATTTAACTCTGGACTTGTAAACTGTCCCGTCTGGAAGTTTTTTAAAGTCGAATAAACAGTTCAAAAGTCCAGAAGCTCCTCTGTTTCTCCATCACGGCGGCGAGTTTAGTGAAACACTGCGCTCTGACGTTCGAAAGGGAAACAGGAGCTGCCTACGGATGTGGAGAAGGGACGAAAAGTCGGCGAACTCTAACCGCGATTGAAAACTATTTAATTCAGAACGATTCAAACACATCATGTAAACGTGGCTCTGACGGGGGAGCGTGTTGTTTTCAGTGCATTTCCAAAACAATAAATGTGTCATGTTCGCAGTTAATACCCCAAAGAAGTAAAGTAGCTCCTCTTTAATGCAGAGGTCAGCGGAGGTGGAACTGTGGGGAACGTTCTGTAGCTTATTATGTAACTCAAACAGATTATTATGGAGTGGAAATGCAGCAAAAATGTAAAGCTGCATTAGACGCTGACCAGGAAATGACTGTGTGTCTATACCGTCATTAGCGAAATAACAGTTTTATTATGTCCTGTCGCTCCTCCAGCTCATCCGATTTGAATCTTTGTAGGTTTAGTCCTGGTTTTCCAAATAAAGCCACTTACTGTACAGTATAAACGTATAAATGCGTATGAAACAGTTGCTTTCTCGTGTGTAAGATGATTCGTTTCATAATTTTAAACGTCGTTGAATTTCTCACTTTGAAAACTGTGAAAAAAGATGTTTCAGTAATTTTTGTTCTGAATTTTAGTTGATGATATTTTAAGTGCACATTTGTGTTTAACCCCTGAAGACCTGAGTTCAGTTTCAGTACATTTCTCCTCGCCTGGATTTTTTTCCTTAATTTTGCTTTTAAAACTGCCCCTTTTACCCCCTAATGAAGTGTTCTACCTCCTTTTGTTCAGTCCAACCTGTTATTTCACAATCTGCTGCTGTAGTTGTGTCATGAGGCTGTGAGAAAAGCTACAGGACCAGAAATAGAGATGAAAAAAAAACAGAAGATAAAATTCACTCTTTTAAGTAAAACCCACAGCAAACATGTAAAAACAACTTTTTGGACATAAAAAATGCTTAATTTAGGGCCTTAACTACAAAAATGCAAAATCTCAAGTCTGTGAGTAAATTAAAAATCTCCTTATTGCCCTAAAAACAAAAAAAGTGCAGTGGCTCCATGACTTTCCTGGTCCAGTCCTGGAAACAGCTCCATTTCCAGGGTGGAAATTACATTTGGATTTGTTCATTTGGACTGAAATAAACCTTTAAATAAAAATAGAAAGAGATGCACAATTACACACACCAAGATGTGTCATTTTCCATGTGTGTGAGAATTAACTCCACTTAGAGCGACTTTTTCACTCGTTATAAACACACACAGTCAGAGGAGTCGACCATCTTGACTCACTTCAGTCTTTGGCAAAGTTTGGCTCGATCAAAATGGACGGAGCGCATGAGTTTGGGGAAAACAAAGTTCCTATTGGACACTCGTTTTGCTCCCGTCATCACACAGCGTGAGTGTGACGTAGGATAAAGCCGCAGAAATGTACGGAAACCTCTATGTCTGCACTTTCAGAGGGGAAAAGGACGTTTCTGTCTTTTACGGTTACAAAGTTCTGCGGTTATAGAAACATATTCCTCTGTGTCGTGTACGAGGTCGTAGGTCTTCAAGGGTTAAATGTAAAATCTCGACCTGTTTCTGCAGATTCGGTGAAAATTTGAGGTTATTTCATCAAGAATTGCCAAAATTTTTGACCTGCGAAATGATGTCAAATTATATTCCTAGAGTCGTGAACGATGTCGTAGGTCTTCGAGGGTTAAAATTCAATCTAAAAGATTCGCTTTTTATATATTCAGCACAAATTGTGAATTTTGACAGTTGAATTTAAGGACTTAAGGAAAATATTTGTGATGAATATTTAAAAAGTGATGTTTTTTTAATTTGAAATGTGTTAAATGTGTTGAAAAAGTATACTTAAAATTTCAGCAACAAAAAAAATTATGTATTTTTTCCCAAGTTAAATTCAAAGTGAGAAATTTTGTGGTATTTAAAATTTTAAATGTGATGGAACAATTCCAGAGCTTAACAAATGTATTAGACCATCCCCCAGTATCAGGTGTTTGCTGCTGCCATAATTTAAGTGTTTCTGTTTCCAAAATGTCTTTTTATTTCCCATCATGCAACATGTGCATTTAATAGCAATGACGTCAGCTAAAACTCGCCTAAAAACACTTTGCCCAGTCATTTGGTGCATTGTCATTAGGGATGGAACGAAATCCAAATCTCTCTGTACGATATTTTCACCATAAACATCTCACTGAACCAGATTTATTACGATAAAAAACTGTGAATCTACGACTTTTTCCTCTAAAAATGCTTCACAGACTTAATCCAAAGAATGAAGATGTAAAAGTGCTTAGAACAGTTATTTCTTCATGTCGTCTGCACTGAAACGGAGCAAAGGATCATGGTCTATGTAGTTCCCTCTGTTTTTTTTTTTTAGCTATTTCTGCATCAGAACTGTTCATTTAAGCAAAGACACTTGGGATTCGATAGTGAGACTTTTGATATTTTGGTTATTGTTACGTCCCTACAAAATATTCACATTTTTTGGTTATTATTTATCAACAAGGACTATTTTCTTATTCCAACTGGTCATTTTCTTAACGAATAACAATGAAAGTTTCTGATATACGATGAAATTATTAGTTTCATTCCATATCCTCGCCTCTGCATGTCTCCTTGAACTCTTGTTGTAAACTTGTCCTGCTCCGACCTGTTGCTGAATGTTTCGTTGTGGTCTTTGCATGTTGTTGCATGTTCCTGTCAGAGTCATTTTCTCAACTGTGCCTTGAGCTTTATTTCAACAGCAAATCTAACCCTTCACTCTTACTAATTACTTTGGTTTCTTTCTCCAACTTGCCACACCTAAGCTTTAAGGACAAACAGGTAATACAAGGAAGTGCATGTTTAAAGTGGATCTCGGGCACGTCTGAAGCTAAAGTCCGTTGCTAGAGGTTGAATTCTGTCAGAAGCCAAAAAACGGCACAGATCAGTGTTTCCTCGGTGGAGATCTCACTGTGGCAGTGAGTCTGTCAAGGCAACAAACTAGTGTAGTGATGGGGGCAAGTTCTGAACTTCCACGTAAAACAATTGAGTCTATGAGTCTAACAAACAAAACGCTCTGCCTGGTTCACTCATTAGTGTCTGGAAACGTTAGAAAACAACTTTATAAGCACCTCACACTTCCCTCTGCTGATTTCCCACTGCACAGGCCAAAGCCCAAAAGACTCGATCGTCGATGTCGTTTCTAATCCCATTTATTTACCAGTGAATTATATTTTTTGAAAAACGCTAAAAAACACATTCCTGAACTATTTTCTTTCAACAACTTTCAGTTTCTCTTCTTCTTCACCGTCAGTAGTCGATCTTCACTTGTTGCTTCTGGAGTCGGCGATCGAGTCTTTTGGGCTTTGGCCTGTGCAGTGGGAAATCAACAGAGGGAAGTGTGAGGTGCTTATAAAGTTGTTTTCTAACGTTTCCAGACACTAATGAGTGAACCAGGCAGAGCGTTTTGTTTGTTAGACTCGTGGCTGTTGTCAGATGGGTTAAAGTGGTGTTAAGCTTCTTCAGTCTGAAGCAAATTGTCGTTTTACGTGGAAGTTCAGAACTTGCCCCCATCACTACACTAGTTTGTTGCCTTCACAGACTCACTGCCACAGTGAGATCTCCACCGAGGAAACACTGATCTGTGCCGTTTTTTGGCTCCGGACAGAATTCCACCTCCTCTAGCGACGGACTTTAGCTCCAAACGTGCCGCAATTCAACTTTAAGAACGTACAATGGGCAGTGGCTCGTTTCCAGCTGTGAACCTGCTCTAACACACGGTTTATGTTTGAAACCTCAGATCTACCAAGAGGACATGCTCCGCTCGCTGGTCCACAACTCCCTCCATGTGTTCCGGGTCATTAGCGGCACCGACCTGGGCTGATGTCTGCGCTCTTCATCCACAGTCTCCGATCACGGTGTAAAAGAATGTCCCCGGCTCCGCCTCTGCGCGTGAAGGTGTGACCCGGGGTGGCACTGCACTTTCCCGCCTCGGTTTGACAATGAACAAAATGAGTCTCGCCGTGAATCGTTTAGGATCTATGCAACGTACCTCTCGCTGGATTTCAGAATCTCCTTTGCATCCAGCGTCTGAACAAACCTCCTTATGGTGTTATTTGTCTTCTGTAAGATCCTGGCACTCCATAATTAATGAGAAATGCATTAAAAGCTCATGAAGGAACTTAGGAGCTCATGGTTCTGCTCCCTTACCCTTGTTACCGTATTTTCCGGACTATAAGGCCACGTTCAGACTGCACGGCTTAATGCTCAATTGGGTTTTTGGGGGGAAATCTGATTTTTTTGCGCAGTCGTTCACATTTCCAGTTAAACGCGACTTGTCTGTGATCTCCAGTGTGAACTTTAAACGCCCCAAAAGTGTCTCGCACGACGACGTCACAGCAGCGTGTTCAGTGTTTACGGAAGTCGCCTGAACATGGACGCTGCAATAAGCGCCTGGAGATTTTAAAGTTGCTGTCGTCTCACGGGAGGAAACGCGTCTTCAGCCTATTTCAGTGTGAAACACGTCGGCGTTGGGCTGTAGTGGCTCACAACAGGAGCCTGTTACAGCAAAATAGCCAAACTCTCGCTTGTTGATGACGTGTAGGTCGGATGAAGGCGACACAGCAAAAGATCGAATACGTTTCGGTTTTAGGAGCACAGATCCAAGTGGCCTGGGTCACATTTGAAAAAATCTGATCTGTGTCATTCAGACGGTCAATAAAAGATCAGATACAGGTCACATAGGGGCGAAAAAATCAGATTTGGGTCACTCCAGGCTGCAGTCTGAACGTGGCCTAAGTCGCACCAGACAAAAATGCTTAATGAAGAAGAAAAAAAAGGGGAAATTTACTTTATACAGTAAAATCAGACACCAGGAACAGACATTTCATCTTAAAGGCAAGTTATAGTAAGAACAGTTCTTCAGAAAACTAGACCAGAAACAACAGAACAGGTTTACCGAACTCTCCATCTCGCTCCAAATCACTAAATCCACTGAGTTCTTCATCCTCGGTGTCACTTCTGAGCAGCTCCACCAACTCCAGCTCAGTCCAGCTTTTAGTCGCGATGAGCTTTTCTGTTTTCTTCATCACAGTTCGAGATTCCTCCACTTTTCTCCATCAGACACAAGTTTCTCTCACTCCAAACTTTCTTTCCGCTGCTCGATTACATTTTCAGCTGCAGATTTCACGACTTGCAGTTTGTATTCTGTAGTTTTTTTTATTATGGATCCCTGACACTGACATGATTCCACACAGGACGGCGGCTCTTTGTGCGGGAGACATGCGCAGTAGAGCGAGAAGTGACAGTGGTGCAGGAGGAACAAGGGGGCGCTCTAGGCTTTTGTGTCGGTATCTGCTGCTCCTGTTACTCCTGTCACTCCTGCTACTGCTGTTACTCCTGCTACTCCTGCACCACTGTCACTCCTCGCTCTACTGCGCCTGTCTCCTGCTGCAAGAAGTGAAATCTGCAGCTGGAAAAAGCAGTCGAGCGGCAGAAAGAAAGTTTGGGGTGAGCGAGAACTTGTGTTTGACTGGAGAAAAGGGTTATGAAGAAAAAGGGAAATGAAGAAAACCAAAAGCTCATCGCGTCGTTATCGAGGATCAATAATAAAAACCTAAAGTTTGGAGTGAACAGGAGTAGCAGATTCTGGCACAGTCAGTCTTAAAATAACCAACGTGTGAAATTACAGATTTTAATATCTAAGTCAGAGTTCCCGAGTAGAAGTTGCAGAACCATTCAATCCATAAAAAAAGTGACCTATAGTCCGAAAAATACGGTAGATACGTCCGTGCATTTGAACTTAAACTCTCCTTTCACTCAGTATTCGACAGACAAACCTTTTCCTCACGGGTCGGTTCAGTATTAGATTTGGTCAGGATTAAACTCGGGGAGTCGGAGTGTCAGATTCATGCAGCTAAAACCTGGAACGTTCATTTCTCCTTCCGGACTCTTCTCTTCTCTCTCGTTTAATGCCTCTCTTTCTTTTTACGATGCCGATTATTTAAGTTTTGATTTGTTCACTGCAAAAAGCAAAATCTAAAAGTTTTATCATGATTTGAGTCAATTTTACTCGACAAGTGAAATGATCTGGCAGTGGAACGAGGCTTTTTGTGCTTAAAATATGAGAAACGACAACTTTTCGTGCTTAAAATAAGAAACAAACGTGAATGTTGCTTGAATTAAGAAAAAAAAAACACTTATTCCACTGGCAGATCATTTCACTTGTCAAGTTGAATTGACTCAAATAAAGTGAAATATTTTTAATTTCCGTCATTTTAACTTACCTAGATATTGTTTTTTCCAGTTGTATTGTGATTTTAATGTATTTCTTAATCTGTAAAGCACTTTGAGAAACTCCGTGGATGAATTGTGCTGTACAAAGAAACTTGCCTGTACATGAAAATAGGTTTGAGAAATGAACACATGAGAGTGAAACACCAGAACTATAAACCAACTGTTCCTGTAACTGTGTTAAACTATCAAGTTTTCATACTTTTTATGTTGAAGAGAAGAGATTTGTCTCTTTACAACGATGACTTCATATCTCTATAATGTCATTGTCCACATGATTTCTGTGGCAAAGTGGCCCTTCCCACATTATGTTTTCCATAATCAGTTTAGTTTCTCTTTAGTTTTAGATCCTATTCTGAACCACAAAGCTCTAAAGTGATTTGTGAGATTTGAATGCGTTCATGCGTCACAGCCATTTGCACTGTGACGCTTTTCAGTTAAAGGGATAGTTTGGGTTTTTTTGACATGAATCTGTATCCCCGGCAACAGTTTTTTGTTGTTTTTTACCTTTATTTAACCAGGAAAGTCCCACTGAGATCACTCATCTCTTTTTATAGGGAGTCCTGGCCAAGACGATACAGTTAAAAACATTACAAGACACTTTTCAGGCAACAATTTCCTAAGACTATTTAAAACATTTCATTTCCATTTTGAGCAATAGTTTAAACTGTCCCATTGGAGCCAGTTCTTTTCATTTCCAGTCTTTTTGTAAATTGTTCCATGTTGTGGAGGCAGAAAACAGTTGGGATCGTGCAGTCGCATCAAACACCGACTCACCTCCCGACAGCGTCTGAGCCGAGTTCTTCCCCGGTTTCGGTGCCGACGAAAGTGTCCCGAAAGTGTCCGGCGAGTCGGCCCGAGTCACGGAAATAAAGTGTTTTTCTTCTCAAAACAAAATGTGTTCAAAAGAGTGAAACATTTGCGTCACAAAAGCTCATAATTGCTTGGTCCTAGGGTTGAGTGGTGTCCAAATTTTGATCCCGTTAAACCGCCTCAGCGTTTTACTGCGACTAATTCAGAATTATTTATATATTTGAAGATGAGGCACAAGTTCTGATCAAACCAAATCTTTGCAGCGCACGAGCTGTTTGTATCAGCGCTTATACTGTATGCAAATGAGCTGTATGCAAATGAGCCATGCGCTTTGAAGTTTGGTTTGTGTAAAACGTAAACAAATGTGCCAAAGCTGCATTAAACACATTATTCCTCAGAGTCTAGAATGAGGAGGAAATGCAGAGCGGTGCAGAGGACCAATCACAGCCCTTATCGTCTGCGGCGTTTTGAGGCGTCGTTAGAAAGTTTGGGAGGTGTAAATCGGTCGACGCAAACACGTTTTGATGCAGAACCATAAATCGGGCTTCACCGTCTCCTCCGTGAAAGTCTTGACTTCGCCCTCGAGCGGGAACTTTCTCCTCTTCAGCGCCTCGTCCCCTCTCGACTCTCGGCTCCGTCACAAACTTTTGGGCTCAGCGAAGCGTCGGTCGGGTTTTTTTCTTCTTCCTCGCTGCGTGTGGACGGAAATCTCCGAGCGGAACCACGTCTGAAGAGGAGAGAGAGCGGAGGGGAGAAAGTCCTGCTGCGGTTTTAGGTCCTTACGCAGATTTTTTTAATGACGGCGATGAAACTGATACCGTGGGAAACCGGATTACCGTCCACCCCTACCTGGTACTGTTTTCCCTCCACTCGTATCACTGCGCGCCTGTGTTTCCTGCTTGGAAAGTTCACGGCAACATGTGCGACTACGACACTGACGATGAAGATTCCGAACAGATTCATGTCAAAAAAACCTGAGCTAACCTTTTAACTGAACGAGTGTAGCTCTGTTCCTCCCCTGATGTTTGGCCATGTTTGGGTTCTGGTGTCATTCTCAGTGAACTCCTCTGGTTAATATGTGTGAGAGGACAATGCTGCTGCGGTTGGACGAGTGTTTATAATAAGCAGATGCCGCTGTGCAGACAATAATATTGACTGGAGTGTAGAGTGTAGGTGAAGAGTGGCTCTCATCTGTGCCTTTTGAGCTCTGCCTTCCAAGACCTGCGTGAAGTCGCCCCCATCAAACTCAAACCTGCACGAAAACTTGTGTCAGTCGTTTGTGCTGCAGAAAGTTTCGTTTGTGCTGCTTTAGTTTTGGAGAAATTAACGATTCTTTTACAGGTCAGATTGTGCTCAGCCCCACAGGAAGCTTCAAAATGCACTAAAACGCCCAAAATGGAGTCAATCGTTTGTGCTGCAAAAAGTTTTGTTTGTGCGATTCTGGTTCTTCAGATATTCACAGTTTTATTTTATTCGATGACTCAGAACGTGACACAGCCCCAAAACAGGAAGAAAATGATAGAAAACTTTTGTATTTGGTTTGTGCTGTAAAACGAAACGATCTGAGGCTGTGGAAAAGTCTGTCTCAGTCTTTAGTCATTTCCTTTTGATTCATTTTCTATATAATAACACAGACTTTTCCTCAGCCTCAGGTCGTTTCTCTTCACTAGTTTTGTGGAGTTTGTCGCCGTCAGATGAGCGGAAATGACGTCCTGTAATTACCACAGAAATAATAATGAATAATTTTAGAAATAAACTCACACAAATGAAACTGTCACAGCACAAAACAGCACAAACCAAATACAAACGTTTTCTATCATTTTCTTCCTGTTTTGAGGCTGTTTCACATTCTGAGGTTCTGGACGACGTCATCGGCCCAAATAAAACTGTGAATATCTGAAGAACCAGAATCGCACAAACAAAACTTTTTGCAGCACAAACGATTGACTCCATTTTGGGCGTTTTAGTGCATTTTGAAGCTTCCTGTGGGGCTGAGCACAATCTGACCTGTAAAAGAATCGTTAATTTCTCCAAAACTAAAGACGCATAAACGAAACTTTTTGCAGCACAAACGACTGACACAGTTTTTGTGCAGGTTTGTGTTTGATGGGGGCGACTTCACGCAGGTCCTTCCAAGTAATGCTGGTGAAACCCCAAACCTCCCAAGTGCTACACTGAACAAGCTGTTAGATTTCTAATGACCTGTACATACCTGTGCTGTACATGTGTATCCATGTATGTTTGTATGTATTGTACGTAGTATTTAAATTTGTATTTTGGACTCTTTCGTGCACATTTGTTGCAGCAGAGAGAGTCCCCCTTTAATTGCATTGTGCTCTGAGGTGCAGCTGCTCTTCCGACTTCATTTTTAAAGCCCGTTTTCAATAAAATATGGAAAATCGAATGGGCGTTTGTTTATTTTTCCTTTCTATCATCGTGTCCATTGCGTGGTTCACTGCAGCTTTTACCACGCGCCTAATCAGCTTAATGATTCATTTGAGATGACGGCTATTTCCTTATCACTGTTTACAATTGTCCAGTGATGCAAAGGGAAGATCCAGTTGTTTATGACGCCGAAAAGCTGATGTCCACTCATGTACAGCGCGGTTTATTGGGAACTCTGTCGCGTCGTTTCCACATTAAAACAAATAACAAACATATAAGAGAATTTATCACAAGGGAATCTGTCAGTAAACCAGCTTCTGTTTACATTTATGGACATTAACTGGAATGACGTTTGGCTTTTGCCTAGAAAATATTTGGTAACTAATACAAATCCTACATGGACGTTTCCCTGTGAACGGCGTAATTCCAATTATATATATATGAAAAATAAAGTTACAAAAAAATAAAATATTAAAAAAGACAAAAAAATAAATAAAAAGATGATGACCCTTCTACGCATGCGTAATAAATAGATAGAAATCGATAGAAAATCACCAAAAATATACATATTGCAATACACTTTTATTCTTTGGGTCCCAGCAGGTTATTTAAAAAAAATAAAAAAGGCGATGGCCCTTTTGCGCATGCGTAATGAATAGCACATTTGCGTTCATTTTCAGGACACCGAGAGTTGATTTCTTCCTCTTCTTTTTTTCTGCACTAATGACCCTCCCCGCGCCTCCCCGCGCCTCCCCGCGCCTCCTCCGCCCCCTCCGCCTCCTCCGCCTCCCCCGCCCCCTCCGGCCCCTCCGGCCCCTCCACGGCTCCACGGCTCCACGGCTCCACGCCTTCCGTGATTCACTGCACCTCGGCAGTCGCGCAGCTTCTTCCTCGTCATTCTGATCAGCATGTTATTTATTTTCTAAGTTTTTGGGCAAACGCCAGAGCTGGACTTCAGAAGCAGCTGCGCCCCTGAGTTTGGACACGACATGTTTGGAGCGGTCGCGTTTCTTGTCGCCTTGTGCGCTGCTTTTTTCACTAGAATTTGCCACGCTCATGAAGGTAAACACTTTATTTGGTCATTTTTGTCATTATTAATACTTTATGTCATTGTAACTACAACTGTAACTTACCTTTTCATTATTTTACGCACGGTAAAATATTATTATTTTATTATTTTACGCAGGTGCCAGATAGTTACATAATGAAAAAAAACTATATTTAGGTAAGTTAAAAGGACTTAAATTAAGAAGGTTTCCCTTTATTTGAGTCGTAGTTAAATAATCTGCCAGTGGAACAAGTGTTTTTCTTAATTCAAGCAACATTCAGTTTTGAAGACGCAAAACACCCCAAGGAAAGGCACTCACTGGTTAAAATAAAATGCCTTTAATGGACCACATTCAGTTTAGTTTCTTATTTTAAGTGCTAAAAGCTGTTGTTTATATTATTTTTAAGTGTATCCAGGTGTGTTTTTATATTTTAAGTATAAATAGTCTTATTCCTTTGGCAGATCATTACTCAAATCATGGTCAAACTTCTTAATTTAGGTCATTTTAACGTGGCTAGATTTTGTTTTTTGCAGTGTAGTAGGAATTAGAAGTTAAATTATCAAAAAAAACAATGTCCCCTTGGATATTTCCGATATTAAAGAGCCTAGAGTTCCAATTTGGGAAGTGAAACAGAGTGTTGGAGTCTGGTAATGAAGCTGGCCCCTGGAGAGAGGCTGTGATCCATTAGCGTGAGAGAAATACAATTATCAAATCAATGGTCCTGCACATTTCAGCTGCGATATATCACTGAAAACTGACACTTTGTTTGAGTAAGTCTCGTATAATTATTAATCTGTTTACATCTCCGAAGCTGAAAATGCTCTTTTCCATTTTGTGACGTCATGAACAGTTCTGTGCAAAAGTTACAGGAAAAAAAACGCTGTAAACTAGAAACGCCATAAATGCTACAAAATGACTTCATCTGTTGCTAGAGGAGGTGCAATTCTGTCCGAAAACAACTTTATAAGCACCTCACACTTCCCTCTGCTGATTTCCCACTGCACAAAAGCCCAAAAGACTCGATCGCCGACTCCAGAAGCAACAGGTGAGAATCGACTACTGACGGTGAAGAAGAAGAGAAGCTGAAAGTTGTTGAAAGAAAATGTTTTTTTTTTTTGTGTTTTTCAAAAAATCTAATTCACTGGTAAATAAACGGGATTAGAAACGACATCGGCGATCGAGTCTTTTGGGCTTTGGCCTGTGCGTTTTTTGTAATACAAGACAATGTGAACGCCTAGTTTGTCTTGTCAGAATGTTACAAATGATTTTTTGGCCATTTTACAGCAACGCAAACGACTGTAAATGAGTTCTGAATGAGGTTTTATAACACAAGTATTGTTTGTGATTCAAAGCAGTGAGTAATGGGCATTATTAGAACTGGATCTGGTGTTTTTTGCTGCGTAATGGGTGCGATGTGGAATAAAAAAGGTCTTAAAAGCCTTAAATGTGGGAAAGTCAAACCTTTTTTTTTGCGTTTTGATAAATTGATAAAAACAAACCATCTTCATTTATATTTTCGAAAGCATTCTTCACTTCTGCCTAAAACTTTTGCGCACTTTTGCTGTAACTATTCTTTTCTTCTTTTGTACAACTGGTATTACTTTCCAGGCCCGTAGCCAGGAAGGGGTCGAGGGGGTCGGACGACCCCCCCCCCCCGAGACTGGGGTCACCTTTTTCCAAAAAATTTTTTTTTTTAAATAGTGCTGAGTGCTGTAAATGCGATATACTGTAAACCATTTCTAAAATGCTAATAAAGATTTGTTTCATATTTAATAAATTCCAGTTCTTATAAGCAAATAACTTTATATAATTGGTTGTATTTTTATAATAATTTTCAATTTCAATACCTTTGTCATCCCAATGATTCTATACTAATAGTTAATCAAGGTAAAATATCACCTTATCCTCTGTGTACACCCTTAAATCATGATCATTATTTATATTCAGCATATGCAACAGCCTTAACTTTTATATGTGCTAAAACAGGCTCTTTACTTAAAAACATTCTGGGTGAGGAGCCCCTGAACCCATTGCATCACATGCCATAGAGCATGTACTTATAGTACAATCACTGGGTCGCAAAGGCACCCGTATAAAAAGGTCACTTTTGGCTTAAAAAACGACCCACCCCCCTTGGAAGTCTGGCTACGGGCCTGCTTTCTATGAGAGGAGATGAAGTCAGCCTGACTATGCAGGGTTTGTGTTTGTGCGAAACAAAACGAAACTCCAGGCACTTTTGCGATGAGGAAACAACAGAAATAATACCCACAGATCAGGAATGATAATAACATGACCGTTTTAATAGCTTAATTATGACGTGCGCTGTGAGGAAAAACAAGCGTCTGGGCTCGTCTAATCCCGCTCTGCCGTCCTACGTCACGAAGACACAGCCGAGCGCCTATAACGACATGTACTGAGGAAACTAAAACGTTGTAATTTGTGGTTTTATTCTCCAGCGCACAGCCTTCCCCCGCCCACAGACCTGCAGTACGACTGGCCCGACCCGCTGACCCTCAAGTTGTCCTGGTCCTGGTCCAAACACCGGCCCAAAGACCTGCCCAAGGACTGTGCCATCCGCTTTGAGGTGACGCGCTCGGGCAGGGACCCGGTAAGGAAGTCCGAAAGTCCGACCGGGAAAGACACAGGACCGCTTTAATGAGCGAGATGAATGACCCCGTTAATTAGATTTGTAATGGGCTGTGCTGGACGTGTGGGTCCGTCAGAGCCGAACGACCGATTTGGACCGAAAATCACGATTTTGGGATTTCGTCGACTGTTCCTCACACGCAGAGTTTCCCGCTGCAATTTAGAGTTAAGACGGACGCCCCTACGTCCCCACTTTTACACCGTGATAGGTTTAGTCCTGGTTTAGTCCTGGTTTAGTCCTGGTTTAGTCCTGGTTTAGACCTGGTTTAGACCTGGTTTAGTCCTGGTTTAGTCCTGGTTTAGACCTGTTTTAGTCCTGGTTTAGACCTGGTTTAGTCCTGGTTTAGTTCTGGTTTAGTCCTGGTTTAGACCTGGTTTAGTCCTGGTTTAGACCTGGTTTAGTCCTGGTTTAGTTCTGGTTTAAACCTAATTTAGACCTGGTTTAGTCCTGGGTTAGTCCGGGTTTAGTCCTGGTTTAGACCTGGTTTAGTCCTGGTTCAGTCCTGGTTTAGTCCTGGTTTAGTTCTGGTTTAAACCTAATTTAGACCTGGTTTAGTCCTGGTTTAGACCTGGTTCAGTCCTGGTTTAGTCCTGGTTTAGTCCTGGTTTAGACCTGTTTTAGACCTGTTTTAGACCTGGTTTAGTCCTGGTTTAGACCTGTTTTAGTCCTGGTTTAGACCTGGTTTAGTCCTGGTTTAGTTCTGGTTTAAACCTAATTTAGTCCTGGTTTAGTCCTGGTTTAGTCCTGGTTTAGTTCTGGTTTAAACCTAATTTAGTCCTGGTTTAGACCTGGTTTAGTCCTGGTTTAGTTCTGGTTTAAACCTAATTTAGACCTGGTTTAGTCCTGGTTTAGTCCTGGTTTAGACTTGGTTTAGACCTGTTTTAGTCCTGGTTTAGACCAGGTTTAGTCCCATTATACAGTATTTATGTTTTTATTTGTTTATTTTTATATGTATTTATGTTCTTTTTTTCAGATAATACTTTTTACTATTATTATTTTTTTATAATATAATATTTATATTCTTTTATTATTTCATTCGTATGTAAAGGTTGGACAGATGATTTCTCACGTGCTTCTTAAAATCTCTCGATCATAAACAAACCCGTGTTCGTGCGTTCAGCGTTTTCCCAGTTCTGTTTTCAGTTCTTAGCGCAGAAAGTCCTACGTTTACGCCGTCGTTTTGTGGTTCCAGATTCACACCCTTGAGACGTCTTACCTGGACGATCCTCTGACGGACAGCGCCGCCCGGTGGCACTGCAGCGTTCGCACCATCGCCGTTTCGACCGTTTCGACCGGTTCTTCGTCCTGCAAAAAGTGGAAGAGCCGCGAGGTCAAGCTCGACGTGGAGCCGCCGAAACCCCGAGGTACGAAGAGCTGAGATCAGAGAGGATTTATCATGACTGAGAGGCCGAGATTAGACCGGGTTTAGTCCTGGTTTAGTCCTGGTTTAGACCTGGTTTAGACCTGGTTTAGTCCTGGTTTAGACCTGGTTTAGTCCTGGTTTAGTCCTGGTTTAGACCTGGTTCAGTCCTGGTTTAGACCTGGTTCAGTCCTTGTTCAGTCCTGGTTTAGAGCTGGTTTAGAGTTGGTTTAGACCTGGTTTAGACCTGGTTTAGACCTGGTTTAGTCCTGGTTTAGACCTGGTTTAGTCCTGGTTTAGTCCTGGTTTAGACGTGGTTCAGTCCTGGTTTAGACCTGGTTTAGACCTGGTTTAGACCTGGTTCAGTCCTGGTTTAGACCTGGTTTAGACCTGGTTTAGTCCTGGTTTAGACCTGGTTTAGTCCTGGTTTAGTCCTGGTTTAGACCTGGTTCAGTCCTGGTTCAGTCCTGGTTTAGACCTGGTTTAGACCTGGTTCAGTCCTGGTTTAGACCTGGTTTAGACCTGGTTTAGACCTGGTTTAGACCTGGTACAGTCCTGGTTTAGACCTGGTTTAGACCTGGTTTAGTCCTGGTTTAGACCTGGTTTAGTCCTGGTTTAGTCCTGGTTTAGACCTGGTTTAGTCCTGGTTTAGACCTGGTTTAGTCCTGGTTTAGTCCTGGTTTAGACGTGGTTCAGTCCTGGTTTAGACCTGGTTTAGACCTGGTTTAGACCTGGTTCAGTCCTGGTTTAGACCTGGTTTAGACCTGGTTTAGTCCTGGTTTAGACCTGGTTTAGTCCTGGTTTAGACCTGGTTTAGTCCTGGTTTAGTCCTGGTTTAGACCTGGTTCAGTCCTGGTTCAGTCCTGGTTTAGACCTGGTTTAGACCTGGTTCAGTCCTGGTTTAGACCTGGTTTAGACCTGGTTTAGACCTGGTTTAGACCTGGTTCAGTCCTGGTTTAGACCTGGTTTAGACCTGGTTTAGTCCTGGTTTAGACCTGGTTTAGTCCTGGTTTAGTCCTGGTTTAGACATGGTTCAGTCCTGGTTTAGACCTGGTTTAGACCTGGTTTAGACCTGGTTCAGTCCTGGTTTAGACCTGGTTTAGACCTGGTTTAGTCCTGGTTTAGACCTGGTTTAGTCCTGGTTTAGTCCTGGTTTAGACGTGGTTCAGTCCTGGTTTAGACCTGGTTTAGACCTGGTTTAGACCTGGTTCAGTCCTGGTTTAGACCTGGTTTAGTCCTGGTTTAGACCTGGTTTAGACCTGGTTTAGTCCTGGTTTAGACCTGGTTTAGTCCTGGTTTAGTCCTGGTTTAGACCTGGTTCAGTCCTGGTTCAGTCCTGGTTTAGACCTGGTTTAGACCTGGTTCAGTCCTGGTTTAGACCTGGTTTAGACCTGGTTTAGACCTGGTTTAGACCTGGTTCAGTCCTGGTTTAGACCTGGTTTAGACCTGGTTTAGTCCTGGTTTAGACCTGGTTTAGTCCTGGTTTAGTCCTGGTTTAGACGTGGTTCAGTCCTGGTTTAGACCTGGTTTAGACCTGGTTTAGACCTGGTTCAGTCCTGGTTTAGACCTGGTTTAGACCTGGTTTAGTCCTGGTTTAGACCTGGTTTAGTCCTGGTTTAGTCCTGGTTTAGACGTGGTTCAGTCCTGGTTTAGACCTGGTTTAGACCTGGTTTAGACCTGGTTCAGTCCTGGTTTAGACCTGGTTTAGTCCTGGTTTAGTCCTGGTTTAGACCTGGTTTAGTCCTGGTTTAGTCCTGGTTTAGACGTGGTTCAGTCCTGGTTTAGACCTGGTTTAGACCTGGTTTAGACCTGGTTTAGACCTGGTTTAGTCCTGGTTTAGACCTGGTTTAGTCCTGGTTTAGTCCTGGTTTAGACCTGGTTCAGTCCTGGTTCAGTCCTGGTTTAGACCTGGTTTAGACCTGGTTCAGTCCTGGTTTAGACCTGGTTTAGACCTGGTTTAGACCTGGTTTAGACCTGGTTCAGTCCTGGTTTAGACCTGGTTCAGTCCTGGTTTAGACCTAGTTTAGACCTGGTTTAGTCCTGGTTTAGTCCTGGTTTAGTCCTGGTTTAGTCCTGGTTCAGTCCTGGTTTAGACCTAGTTTAGACCTGGTTTAGACCTGGTTCAGTCCTGGTTTAGACCTGGTTTAGACCTGGTTTAGTCCTGGTTTAGTCCTGGTTCAGTCCTGGTTCAGTCCTGGAAGTCGTCAGCTTTATTTCGTACAATTCTCATCCAATTACGCAACTATAAAACTATAAAAAAACAAGCAAAAAAATAAATATCCTGATTTTAAAGTGATTTTCCTGTTGCAGCCGAGGAGAACGGCTTCAAATGTTATTTGTCCGAAAGTGACATGAACTGTTCCTGGACCTCGGACTCCGAACTGTCTCTGTCCCACAGGTGAGTCTCAGATTCCCCTTTCATCACTTCATCATTTTAAAAATCCTGTTTTTAAATCACTCCTAAAACGAACATGTTTCTGTGGGCAGAGGCTCGTTTGGTGTTGGTTTTGTTGTTTTTGTGTCGCTGCGTCGTGACTTTGACTGTGAAGATAAACAAAAAATAAAAACACTAGTGAAGATAACAAACTAAAAAAAACTAGTGAAAATAAACCAAAAAAATAAAAAAAACTAGTGAAAATAAACAAAAAAATAAAAAAAACTAGTGAAAATAAACAAAAAAATAAAAACTAGTGAAGATAAACCAATTTTTAAAAAAAACTCCTGAAGATAAACAAAAAATAAAAACACTCGTGAAGATAACAAACTAAAAAAAACTAGTGAAAATAAACCAAAAAAATAAAAAAAACTAGTGAAAATAAACAAAAAAATAAAAAAAACTAGTGAAGATAACAAACTAAAAAAAAACTAGTGAAAATAAACCAAAAAAAAAAAAAAAAACTAGTGAAGATAAACAAACAAAAAAATAGTGAAAATAAACACACAAAAAAATAGTGAAAATAAACAAAAAAAAATAAAATAGAAACTAGTGAAGATAAACAATTTAAAAAAAAACTCCTGAAGATAAACAGAAAATTTTTAAAACGCGTGAAGACAAACCAAAAAAATTAAAAAATTCATGAAGATAAACAACAAAAGTGAAGATAAATAAAAAAGTAGTGAAGATAAACGAAGAAAAAATAAAAAAAACTCGTGAAGATAAACAAAAAATAAAAAACTGGTGAAGATAAACAAAAAAAGTTTAAAAAAAACTAGTGAAAATAAAGGAAAAACCTAGTGAAGATAAACAAAAAAATAAAAAACTGGTGAAGATAAACAAAAAAAGTTTTAAAAAAACTAGTGAAAATAAAGGAAAAAACTAGTGAAGATAAACAAAAAAATAAAAACCTAGTGAAGATAAACAAAAAAAAAAAAACCTAGTGAAGATAAACAAAAAAAAAAAACAAAAAAAAAATACCGGTAACTAGTGAAGATAAACAAAAAAAATAAAAATAAAAATAAAAAAATGTTTAAAAAAAATAAAAATACCGGTAACTAGTGAGGATAAACAGAAAAAAGAAAAAAACTAGTGAAGATTAAAAAAAATAAATTTTTAAACCACATACACCTTTAAATCTTCTGCCGAGCGCAAATATTGGCCTAAAAACCTTATTTCCCATTGGTTTCTCTGTATTCTGAATAATCGGTATCGGTCATAATAAAAAAAACTCTATGCATGTTTAGTTCTGGTTTTGCTGCACCAAAACTCTTAATTTAAGCAAAGAAACTTGTCATTTCGATATATCGTGACGGCTTTTGGGGCTTTTGGCGAAACACAGCGTTGCGTGCGAGCGCGGGGAACTTATTTGCATCGTATGTTTGCTAAAGGTTCCATAGTGTTTCTATTAGAATGTTTGTATCTGTGTCGTCGGGTTTTTGCATGCACCGTCGCCCTGTTTGCATAGCGCTGTTTGGCCCTTATCTCCCTTATTAAATGGGAAATTTCCCTTCGAGCGTATTAAACAAAATGTTACAGATAAACACCGTCTCACGCGACTGCAAACACAACATCGCCTCAGATAACTGCACGAACGAGCGCCTCTGTGGTGCTCTGCGACGCACGCTCACCTCGTCCGAGCGTTTAGCCGTGTTCGCGCGTCGTTAAATCCCCGAAGACGCGATATATGACGTCGTGCGGCGGGAGTTTTCAAGTTCTTTCCGCCTTTTAGTTCAGTCGAGAATCGGCCGAAAGGATCCAGGTGATCCTGGTGAAGGTGTGTGGAGTTTAAAAACACAGCGAAGCAAAAAATCCCCTCCTTAAAACTAGAAAAAATCCTCTTGTTTTAAGCTAAAACGCTCCAGAAACAAGTTAAATGATTTGCCAGTGCAGGAAGTGACGTTTACTTATTAAGAAAGTCTATCCAGGCCTTAATAAATCTCAAAATAAGATAAAATCACTTCTTCTATTCCAGGGGTGTCAAACTCATTTTGGTCCGGGGGCCGTATGCAGCCTACTTTGATCCCAAAAGGGCCGGATCAGAAAACTCAGTTCTCTCTTCAAGTTATCGTATTTTTCTCCGTGTCTCGTAGTGGTGTTTAAGATTATATTCCTCGAGCAACGCCACTTGTTCCAAACACACTGAGCACAGATTTCCCATTCACCTCTGTCAACAAATAAGAATTAGACTATTTTTCTTGGGAAATCCTGAACTCAGCATCTGCTTTTCTCATTTTTTGACATTTTGCTGATGAGGGTCACGGTCGACAGTCAAAACGATGGTCCTTTAAGAGCGTTTGGAAAGAGGAAAGTCTTCATTTGTGCTGCTCTGGTGGGAGTCGCAACGCACAGAAACGCCGGAGACGCTGCTGTGCTAAACGGTGCAGAAAATTAACTGAAAAATCTGAAAATTTTAAGTATTTTAATAGAAAAATCAGCCGAAGGTCTTGGAGGGCCGGATCTGGCCCCCGGGCCGCATGTTTGACACATGTGCTCTAAGCAATAATCTAAACTTTAAGTGATCTAAAATAAAGCATAAAACACTCATTCTACGAAGAAATTAAGATGAAAATCGTAAAACTAGAATATAAAACTTGCTCTTGACTGTTTTATTCTTGATTTTAGTTCATGAATATTAATGAAACTCTTCCTTGTTTTAAGACTAATTACTGTATTTTTCAGGCACCAGCCAAAAAAATGCATCATGAAGAATAAAAAAACATGTATAATTCACACCGGACTTTTGGGGGGAATTTATTTTATAAAATCAGACCAAGAACCGAATAGAAGTTATAGTGATTAAAAACAACTGAATAGAGAAGAATCCGTGTGTCGTTCGTTTGTTTTTCAATGTAGAACCAAAAATAAGAAAATAAGAAAAAACAACTTTTTTCTTTATTATTTGTCTCTAAAACCAAAATGAAAAAACAGACAACGATTCGTTTCTTCATTTTCGATTCATATTTACGATTCACATATTTGGTCTATGGTCCCGGTGTGAAAAATGTAAAACATAAAGTCGCAGGAAACGGCCAAACCCTGAACTTATAGTCCAGAAAATACGGTTCCACTCGGTAACTTACTGACAAACTGCAGCACTCGCCTCTTAAACTTTTACACCTTTTAATCTTTCCTTGTCACAAAGGTTCAGAGGTTCAGAGACGAGATCAGATAAGATAAGATGTCCTTTATTTGTCCCACAATGGGGAAATTACAGTGTTGCAATGCACAGTAAAGAGAACGGCAAGAAAACAGTCGCAGCGATAGAAGCACAGTTAAGTTAAAAACAGACAAAGATCTATAAAGATGAGGATTATAAAACTATGTATCGTATAAATTGCTATGTTAAAACTATATATACAATGAGTCAAGACAATTTCAGTCCAAGATCGACTCATTTACATCCATAAAAAATGTCTTCAACTCCAGCCGAACACTTGTTTTGTGCGTTCTGACTAGTTTATACATATAAAAACAACATAAGAAGCGTCATTTAGTCTTTTCGTATATACATTTAGTACATACATGTCTCTTAAATAGGATTTTATCGGATTTTTTGTCCAGATTTAAGAGACTAAATCTTGGTTAGTTTTATGAGATTTGCAGTGCGGGCGGAACATGTGCAGGTTTGAGGTTAAACTTTAAACAACTCCAGGTCTGTGTGTGATAAGAAAACAACATAATAACACACAGAGGAGTGTTTTAAACAGGAGTGTAACAATATCCAAATCTGTCTGTTCGATATTTTCACCATAAACATCTCGCCGAACCAGATTTATTGCGATATTTTGTGGTGAATCTGCGACTTTTTCCCTCTAAAAATGCTTCACAAGACTTAATCCAAAGAATGAAGATGTGAAAGTGCTTAGAACAGTTATTTCTGCACTGAAACGGAGCAAAGGATCATGGTCTATGTAGTTCCCTCTGTTTTTTTTTAGCTATTTCTGCATCAGAACTGTTCATTTAAGCAAAGAGACTTGGGATTCGATATATTGTGATGTTCCACGATGTTATTGCGAGACCTTTGACGATACGATATCACCAGATTTACGTTACTGTTATGTCCCTAGTGTTAATCTCTGGCTTTTAAGAGTTGTGTGGTTACTTTTTATACGCCCGTTGTAATAAGACGGGACGTATTATGGTATGGCGCTGTCCGTCCGTCCGTCCGTCCGTCCGTCTGTGGACACTTCAAAGCTTTGTAGTGTCTTTAAGTTCTGTTGCTGCAATCTGATTGGTGGAATTCCGATTCTAGAATGTGATGATGTCATACTCATACTCCTACTGCAAGAGCCAGATTTCCCTATTGATTATCCGTCCGTCTGTCCGTCCGTCTGTCCGTCTGTCTGTGGACAATTTCTTGTCCGCGCTCTAACTCGACAACCGTCTCACCTAGGAATGTCAAACTTCCAAACTGCACCAACAATTCATCTTTAACTGGGTTTGACAAATTCTAACTTAATTCTATATACAATAATTCAAAGTACGGGCGTATTTTGCCCCACTGGAGGAGCTCTTGTTATTTATGATTTACTGTGTTTTCTTGTTTGTCTGTGCAGCACTGGGTTGATATAACATAGGTCAGAACATTGCATAATTAAAGAGGTTTTTTTGTGTTTATTTATCTGAAAAAGTATGTTTAAAAAATCGCAATAATATCGTTCTTGTGACGCAAAACATAAATGTCACATCTTTTACTCGTGCCGAGCTCTGGCCTCTGCCCGTTTTGAACATTTATGGGGTTGTTTATCACCAGTATTTACAGTGTTTGACTTCTTTCTTGATGCAGAGACTGTGGAGCCAGACCGGACCTCATCAATCAGTTCAAACCGTGTGACCAGACGTCCAGCGTTGGACCCAGACGAGTGTGTCGCCTGAAAGGAAACTTCATCCAGAAAGACGTGTGCATGGTCCTTTCTTCCCCCGACGCCCTCAAGACCTTCAGAGCCCCCAAAAGTACAACACATTTCACAACTTTAATACAAAAAAACCTGTGATTTTTGAGCTCCTTTTACCTTTTGTGCAGTAGAGATGTTCAGATCCAGGGCTGAAAATGATCCGTATGATTCTAGTGACGGTGTTGAAGGTGTAGAGTGTTTTCTGTTTGAGAGAAGAACTGTAAATGTGCAGAGTTTGTGTTTGACAGAAGTAAACACAGCTCGGGGTCTTTTCATTCAGCGTAACACAAGGAGAGTCTTTTTAAATGCATAAAGCAGAAAATACAATGCTCAAAAGGATAAGCAGGAGCAGGGCTGGGCGGTAATCTGGTTTCCAGAGGCATAAAAAAGTGGCAGCGGCATCAGTTTCATCACTGTCATTAACCCTCGAAGGCCTACGGTGTCGTATACAATAACGAGGAATATGATTTCTATAACCGCAGAACTTTCTAACGGTAAAAGACAGAAACGTCCTTTTCCCCTCTGAAAGTGCAGACATAGAGGTTTCCGTACATTTCTGCGGCTTTATCCTACGTCACACTCACGCTGTGTGATGACGGGAGCAAAACGAGTGTCCAATAGGAACTTTGTTTTCCCCAAACTCATGCGCTCCGTCCATTTTGATCGAGCCAAACTTTGCCAAAGAGTGAAGTGAGTCAAGATGGTCGACTCCTCTGACTGTGTGTGTTTATAACGAGTGAAAAAGTTGCTCTAAGTGGAGTTAATTCTCACACACACGGAAAATTACACATCTTGGTGTGTGTAATTGTGCATCTCTTTGCTATTTTTATTTGAAATGTTTATTTCACTCAAAATGAACAAACACAAATGTAATTAACGCCCTGGAAATGCTTTACAAGTGATTTGGCTGTTCTATGCTCTGACCCTGGACTTTACAGGAGCTGTTTCCTGTTATGTTATGATTAGACTGTTAAAATTAGAACCTGACTTTTTGTGGGCAATATGATACTGATAAATTGGCATTTGGACCTTTAGTGATGTAAAAATTCACTGTAAATCTTCAGTTGTTTATAAAACTTAGGTTTGGCTCTGTTGGATTTTCAGTTGGGTTTATTTAGGCGACATTTATTGTTCTTCTGCCTCTTTACGTCATATTTAAAGACAGTAGGTCGGCCTAATGGCGTTTATGTTTGACATTCTAGCCAAAAGTAGAGTCGAACTTGAATAACAAACATTTCACTTTTTTTTTTTTGTAGCCTTGAAGCTTCTTACAGGAATGAAAATACTGGAAGAGGAGTACAACCTCGTCGTGAATCTGCCGCCGCTACAAATGCAGATATCGGGGTTGATGTACAATGTCTGTTATTCAGTCTGCGACACAATCACGGTGAGTACGCTCTCAATATTCTCTTTAAAGGGGAACTCCGACACGTTTGAAGCTAAAGTCCATGGAAAACGTGGAACGTGGAAGTTCAGAACTTGCCCCCATCACTACACTAGTTTGTTTCCTTGACAGACTCACTGCCACAGTGAGATCTCCGCCGAGGAAACACTGATCTGTGCCGTTTTTTGGCTTCTGACAGAATTCCACCTCCTCTAGTAATGGACTTTAGCTTCAGACGTGCCCGAGTTCCCCTTTTAATAATACAAACACGTGATGTTAAATATGTGTATGTCCTTGTGTAGTGCAAGGAGCAGGAAATAACGAACAAATCCATAAAAATACCCTATGATAAAAGCTGCCAGTACAAGTTCCAGTACCAGGTCCACCCCAACAGCTACAGCACACCCATCTTCAGTGACTGGAGCGAGGAGATCGTCTATGGTGAGTCCGGATGTTTTTGACTCTCCTTAAAGAATACACACTGTGCCTTTGTCTTCTATATAGTTAGAATCTACAACACCCAGGGATCATTATGTTTTGATCATTTTAAACCGCAATATTCATCAAAAACGCCTTAGCTGACTTCCGGATTGGAAAATTGCGAAACCCAGTGATTTCTGCCTCCCTCTTCACAATACATCCTCGTAAATGTGATCACAATGAATTACCACTCTGCCGAACGACGCTGCCCACCCCCTCCTACAGCTGCAGATCACTCAATACAGATTCAATTTCAATTCAATTCAATTTATTTTTGTAGCGCCCAAAATCGCAACAACAGTTGCCTCTAAGGGCGTTCCAAGTAAAACATACACACAGACATATCAAAACAGGAATAAACAACATTCATGTAAAGCAGCAAATGAAACATTGTCCAGTCATCCCCTGTCCTTAGACCCTCATTCTCAGCAAGGAAAAACTCCAAAAAACCCAGGGTCCTGGGAAAAAGAAGAAACCTCGGGGAGAACTACAGTGAAGGAGGGATCCACTCCCATGGACGGACAGGCTATAGATGTCCAGGCCCGTGGGCCAGTTCGGTATGGCCACAGCTACCCAGGTGGGGAAGGAGCCGGGCGAGGAGGGGAGGCCGGGCAAGAGGAGGAGCAGGGCAAGGAGGAGGAGGAGCCGGGCAGGGAGGAGCCGGGCGAGGAGGAGGAGGAGGAGCCGGGCGAGGAGGAGGAGGAGCCGGGCGAGGAGGAGGAGGAGCCGGGCGAGGAGGAGGAGGAGCCGGGAGAGGAGGAGGAGGAGCCGGGCGAGGAGGAGGAGAGTCGGGCGAGGAGGAGGAGCTGGGCGAGGAGGAGGAGAGGGGTCCAGCTGCCATCAGGCGTCTGAAAGAGTTCCACTCCACAGGGGCAGTGGGACAGGGGACAACATGTGAATAGCAATGAACAAACTACAGATGAGAACATAGTAAGTGATGCTGATGAGAAAATAGGAGGAAACAGAGGACAGTGCTCAGGTTGCCACACTTCCTCCAGCTTGTTATCTCCTGCGGCAGCTTATCTTAGTGACATCAACTAAGTAACCTGGTCATAAGCTATTCCGAAGAGGAAGGTTTTAAGATTACACAAGCAGGCACAAGTTGACATACGTTTGTATTGTGTAAGACGATATCAAAGGGACAGTTCAGAATTATGGACATAGGGCCTCATTTCCTCATGTGGAGAAACCTTTTTAAATCTTCCATCCAGTCCTTGTATTTGGAGAGGTTGCTGGTGTTAGGCTTGTGCATGTCAATGGCCCTAGTTGACTAAAAACACTAAAAACACCCACTTACCCACTCCACAGTGCACCCGAGGAAAATCTATTAGAACTCCAGACTGTCCATGTGAACGTCTGTGCCCAGAGAATCATTTTAGAGTCAAACCAACCGTTGCATTTGAAGGATTTCTGTCTGAGCAGCAGCAGCGAGTTGTACTTCCTGATAGAAGCTCGGCAGCGGCGGACTGATATATGAGAAAATAGTCCCTCAACATGCGACGACACAGCACATTTTTCACCCGTTTCATTCAAAATTCAAATTTGCGGTTCACCCGTCGGGAATCCGCAGGTACCCGAACCCGTGCAGGACTTTGGCCTGGACCTCCCTCCCATCTGTGAGGGAGTGAAGCACTCTGGGACATTTTAAATTCAGTGTTAAGAAGTGGTTTCAAGAGAGACGGGGCTGAACTGTCTTTAGGAATAATGCATATGGAAATATTTGTATTTTGATGAGCTAATGTCTACTATTTTATATATTAAATGCTCCATTTGTTGAGAAAAACACAAACATGGTTTACTAATAAAAAAAGGGGGAAAAACAACAAAGTACTGAGAAACTGCAAGGATTTTTGCAGAATCAAAAATCAAAGCATCAAACTATTACTTATCTCAGGTAAAAGAAGTTATATTTTGTTCTGAATGATATGAGAAAATAAATGTCTTCTGCATTTGTGATGCATGTGCTACAAATGAGCAGCTGTGCTTGGATCGTCTCAAGTTTGGACGGATTTTCATCCTCTGTTGCACGGTTCTGGTCCCTTCTCGATTGAAACAGAATTAGACAATTAAAACATGAAGAAGATTTTCACTGATGCTGTTTTTATCCTTAGGTAAATCTGTAGGGTATATTTACGAACCTTTGTGCATGACCCGGGTTTTGAATTTCTCAAGAATTGCAAGTTCACGGTGTGTGCGTGATTGACAGGTGGATCTATAAATCTATTAATATTCAACTCTATGTAAATATTGTATAATGGGTCACCTTTACTGTTACTTATTAAAGTTGAACTCGGGCACGTCTGAAGCTAAAGTCCGTTTCTAGAGGTGGTGGAATTCTGTCAGAAGCCAAAAAACGGCACAGATCAGTGTTTCCTCAGTGAAGGTCTCACTGTGGCAGTGAGTCTGTCAAGGCAACAAACTAGTGTAGTGATGGGGGCAAGTTCTGAACTTCCACGTAAAACACCAATTTGCTTCACACTGAAGAAGCTTAACACCACTTTAACCCATCTGACAACAGCCACGAGTCTAACAAACCAAACGCTCTGCCTGGTTCACTCATTAGTGTCTGGAAACGTTAGAAAACAACTTTATAAGCACCTCACACTTCCCTCTGCTGATTTCCCACTGCACAGGCCAAAGCCCAAAAGACTCGATTGTCGACTCCAGCGGCGGCGAGAGGCTCGAGCATCAGAAGCAACAAGTGAGGATCAACTACTGATGGTGAAGAATAAGAGAAACTGAAAGTTGTTGAAAGAAAATGGTTCGGGAATGTATTTTTTAGTGTTTTTCAAAAAATATATTTCACTGGTAAATAAATGGGATTAGAAACGACATCGGCGATCGAGTCTTTTGGGCTTTGGCCTGTGCAGTGGGAAATCAGCAGAGGGAAGTGTGAGGTGCTTATAAAGTTGTTTTCTAACGTTTCCAGACACTAATGAGTGAACCAGGCAGAGCGTTTTGTTTGTTAGACTCGTGGCTGTTGTCAGATGGGTTAAAGTGGTGTTAAGCTTCTTCAGTCTGAAGCAAATTGGTGTTTTACGTGGAAGTTCAGAACTTGCCCCCATCACTACACTGGTTTGTTGCCTTGACAGACTCACTGCCACAGTGAGATCTCCACCGAGGAAACACTGATCTGTGCCGTTTTTTGGCTCCTGACAGAATTCCACCTCCTCTACCGACGGACTTTAGCTTCAAACGTGCCCGAGTTCCACTTTAAGAGAGTCAAAGTTGCGAGGTCATCATAAAAATAAAACGCACAGAAGTCAGTGTTTGGCGGTTTGTCTGGAAGCACTTCAAGGTTCACTCCTAAAATATAACACAGAACCATTAACGACGACAAACCTCCATAAACCTGCTCTTTGTGTCTTGTAAATATCGTTTTGAATCCGTTGTGTGTGCCAGGTTCGACGGACATGACCCTGACTGTGGTGACCATCGTGATCCCCATTATCCTCTCCATCTGCGTCATCCTGTCCTGCGTCTGCTTCAGGAGGTAAGACTTTTGTAGACTTGCACTTTCAACCATATTTTTCTAACCTTCCTTGGGTTGAGCAATCGGGTTTCACTCTGATAATAAGCAGCTGGTATCAGAAAGTACTTCCAGTTCCAGAGCTTAATTAGCCTGTCTCAAATGTCAAACCTTTTCCTTTAAGCCTCTAAATTCCGAGTATCGTGTTAATAATTGCCACGTTGGTAGGATTCCCAGACAGGGCGTCCACACGTCCCTGTTTCCCCGGGACAGTCCCAGTTTTAAGTCCTGTATCCCCTGTCCCGGCAGATTTATCCGAAACCACTGATTTGTCCCAGTTTAAACCAAGAAATGCCCCAGGTGTCCCTATCTTTGACCAATTTGAGCTAAACCAGGACTAAACTAAAGCTAAACAAGGACTACATCAAGTCTAAACCAGGACTAAAACAGGACTGTCGCAATTTTTGACCAATTTTATACCTACAAACAGTAAAGAGAGGCATAAACTGACATTTTTTACGGTAAAATACAAAAAAGCTGCTTTAAAACGACCAAAACACAAAGAAAATGTGACTATACTGACTCACAAGTTCATCAGGAATGGGCTGAGTTTTCTTTTATTACACGCCTGTTTCACAGTTTTATTATTACAAAGCAACGTTTTTTAATTTTGAAAATCTGGTCACCCTGTGCTAAGAACGCTTTGCTCGCCAACTGGCAGCAGAAAGCATAAGACTAATCCGCTTAATAGGCCTGTCATAATTACTGCATCAAATTATCATTCCATTAATGACAGGTGGATAATAATTTTCGGCAGTCAGTATTTTTTGCGGTTACTATTTATTTTTCTGTACTAGTGGAGAACGTTTTATTTAAAGGTCCAACGTGGAGCAAAATTGCCTCTTGTGAGCTTTAAACCAGTGCTGTTACGTCATCGAAAACTTACCTGGAGTTGTGTTTGTTTCATTCACGCACGTTTGAGTAACTCTTTATTATTCGTCTGTCTACATCTCCAAAGATCAAAATGTTCCGTTCCACCTTCTTGTGATGTCATGTAATTTTAGTTTTCAAGTGAACAGCGTCTGTATCTTATAACTTTATGCCGCATTTTCTTGAATGACGATAGTCGATAAATCCAAGTCAGTTCTCCCGACATCTATTGTAAATAAAGATATAACGATATCCAAGTCTCACGATACGATACGGTCACGGTCTGAACCTCATGGTACAATATTTATTGCAATATCATGGGAAAGGTCACGACATTACGATATTCTACAGAATAACAAGACTGACTCTAAAATGCTTTGACCAGTCATTTGGTGCAACATTTATTGTCATTAGGGATGGAACGAAATCCAAATCTCTCTGTACGATATTTTCTGCAATATAAAGCTGTGAATCTGCTACTTTTTCCTCTAAAAATGCTTCACAGACTTAATCCAAAGAATGAAGATGTAAAAGTGCTTAGAACAGTTATTTCTTCATGTCGTCTGCACTGAAACGGAGCAAAGGATCATGGTCTATGTACAGGGGTGCACATAACTTTTTCAGTGAGTTACTCAGGTGAGTACCAGGAGATGGAGTTTGGTACTCACTCATTATGTAGCGAGGTCTTAAAAAGTGCCATCTTCCTCACTGTCCTCCATGTCGCCCCCACTGTCCTCTGTGTCACTCCCACTGTCCTCCTCTGTTTCGCCCCCACTCTCCACTGCTTCCGCTCCCTGCATGGTAGATGATGAAGATGCTGCAGATGCACCTCTTTGTCTTTGGTTGAGCCTGCGATTAGCTGTCTCCATCCACAGCCATCTGCTAAGTGGGCGACTGGACAGTTCTTCTCGGCTAGCTTGTTTATTAGCAATGGCTTGCACCACATTCGTATGCTCTTTGCTCTTTTCGTGCTTGTCAAATAAAGGATGGTTGAAATTCTTTGAACCTTTATAAAACGCACCTGTTTTATCTGCTCGGTGTGGATGTGAGCGGCAAAGCTTACACCACATTTCAGTGCGTTCATCGTTAGCTTCAAGCCACTGCACATCTTGAAGCCACTTTTCCGAAAAAAGTCTTTTCTTCGGCTCTGGCTCCGGTTGGTGTTTCTTTGTAGGCGGGGAAACGCCAAAGAAGCTGCTTAATGTCTGTTGTTTTTTAGACATCTTTGACAGTAGTTGGACTTGGACATGTGTAAGATCGATATGACACGATCAGTCAAGTCAAGTGGGCTACGCAAAGGCGCTCAGTAACTGAAGTGGCATTACGCATTCCTTATTTTTTGCTGCGCATGCGTACCAGCGTACCAGTTATGTGCACCCCTGTCTATGTAGTTCCCTCTGTTTTTTTTTTTTTTTTTAGCTATTTCTGCATCAGAACTGTTCATTTAAGCAAAGACACTTGGGATTCGATATATTGTTAAATCCCTAGCTGTAAATTCCCTCCATTGCAACAATCGGCGACTCAGTTCTGGCAGTTTAACTCTTACATGTTCAGGAAAAAAAACATGTGTTACTGTGAAATGATGTGAAAGAAAGTCTAAATGTTCCGACAAAGTTTTTAGAAGACACTTTCGCTACACAAACACAACTTAACACATCAAAATGACCAAAAGACAATTCCCCCCATTTACTGTCTGCACCGATTTATCCCAAGTTTTTGTTTTGGACCCTTGATTTGATCGGCCGTTCCTTTGCACTTTCTCGAGGTGGAGGTCAGTTTTCCCCGAGTCCTAAGCGCAACAGAACGCAGCATTAATTCAGTAGAAAATGGCAATTCCAGGGCTGAAATGATCAAAACACAGTGGAGCACTTCCTGTATCACCACGTGACATCACAAGGTGGAACAGAGTGTTTTCTGTCTGAGACAAAAACTCAGTCTAAATCTGCAGGGTTTGCGTGTGACTCAAACAACTCCAGGTGTGTTTTTGAGGAGGAAATATCTTATTATTGGCCTATAATAATAATAATAACAGGCCTGTCACATCTTATCATTCAAATGATGATCGGAGGGAGGGAATGTTTTCCTTAACTTCTTTGACTCTTTATAGGTATGAACTTACTATCTCCGTGACTCATTCTGTTGTTCATTGTGACTCATGTTTCATGTTCTTGCATGAAGCAATTTCACTCTTGCCATTGTATCTATATTCTATATTTATGCAGCATATTGTACTTAAAAATATTGTTTATGCATATATAGTTTAAGGGCCAGTATTGGGGTTTAGTGTTACAGGCTTTTTAGTCTTAATGCTGATGTTCCCATGCATACCAAAAGAATAAAAAAGCTTAAAGTAATGATTCAAGGACATCCAAAAACACTTCAAAACCTCTGATCTATGTTCTAATGTTGATTCCTCAGCAAAAAATAGACCTGGAGTTGTGTTTTGTTTCGTTCACACGTTTAACGCACAAACCTGCACATTTAGGCCAGGAGTTCTTCTCTCCAAAAAAAAACAAAAAAACACAAGTGCTCCTCTGTGTTTTTAAACTCCAAACACCTCCATACACCAGAATCACGTGGATAATTACAGCCCTGGAGCTGCCCGTCTCCACCAAGTAAAAAGTCAAAACGAACGGTCATCGTGTAAACAACGCCTTCATGACGTCACCAGGTGGAACGGAGCATTTGGAGCTTTGGAGATGTAGACAGACTAATAATAATCCAGAATTAACATACAAGAACATTCACACAGACAGTGGCTCTCTCTTTTCCGCATCACTCGAGGAAAAACTAAAACACAACACTACCCACGCCAGTCCATCCCACAATCAGGGGATAATTTAGCTCCATAAAATGCTTCATTATAATGTGTGAATGAACATGTGTGAATGCAACAAAACACACCTCCAGGCTTGTTTTTGATGAGCCAACAGCATTTCAGTGTGTCTTAAAGAGTCAGATTAGCATGATTCGCTCTAAATAAAGTTTTAAACACGAGTTTCCCTGTGAGTGCAGACTCGTCCAGGCCGCAGCTGAATGTGGCCTGACCGGTTTCATGGAGCGTAGGTGAAGTGAGCGTTGCTCCTGATAAGACTGTGGGCGTTGGCTCCCAGCAGTTATTAACTCAAGTTGTTCAGAGAGGTGTGGGGCCAAAGTTCAGGTTCACTGGTTTTTATAGGCGTCATGACTCAAAAACGCACAACATGTTTACAAAGGACACAAGAAGCAAAGTTAAGGATTGAATCATTTTATTACTTTTACTAACTTTTCTTTTGGTTACACTGGGACACAAGACCAAGAGCAAAACTATAAAAAAGATACTGGAGTAAAGATTCAAAAATAGGAGGAGCTTGTAAAACGAAAACTGGTAAAAATACAACAAAAATACACAATGAAAATAAAACATAACAATAGGAGACTAAAATAGGACTTGAATAATTTAAAAACATATATTCTTATGTAGGGATGGATCGATAGGGCTGATTTTTTTTTGCCCTTTTTAGCGAATCAGCCTTAAATCTCCAGCCAATAATTAGTTTTGGACACACTCTTATGGGACCCGAGACCAGGACAAGACCAAGACCTCTGAGGGTTGAGACCGAGAGAAGACCAAGACTTTTAAAGGCCGAATCAAGACCGAGACTTTTAAAGGTTGAGACCAAGACAAGACCAAGACCTCTGAGAGTCGAGACCGAGACAAGACCAAGACTTTTAAAGGCCGAGACAAGACCAAGACTTAAAAGTTGAGGCTGAAACAAGACCAAGACTTTTAAAGGTTGAGACCAAGACAAGACCAAGACCTCTGAGAGTCGAGACCGAGACAAGACCAAGACTTTTAAAGGCCGAGACAAGACCGAGACTTTTAAAGGCCGAGACAAGACCGAGACTTTTAAAGGTTGAGACCAAGAAAAGACCAAGACCTCTGAGAGTCGAGACCGAGACAAGACCGAGACTTTTAAAGGCCGAGACAAGACCAAGACTTTTAAAGGCCGAGACAAGACCGAGACTTAAAAGTTGAGGCCGAGACAAGACCAAGACTTTTAAAGGTTGAGACCAAGACAAGACCAAGACCTCTGAGAGTCGAGACCGAGACAAGACCGAGACTTTTAAAGGCCGAGACAAGACTGAGACTTAAAAGTTGAGGCTGAGACAAGACCAAGACTTTTAAAGGCCGAGACAAGACCAAGACTTTTAAAGGCCGAGACAAGACCGAGACTTTTAAAGGCCGAGACAAGACCGAGACTTTTAAAGGCCGAGACAAGACCGAGACTTTTAAAGGCCGAGACAAGACCGAGACTTTTAAAGGCCGAGACAAGACTGAGACTTAAAAGTTGAGGCCGAGACAAGACCAAGACTTTTAAAGGTTGAGACCAAGACAAGACCAAGACCTCTGAGAGTCGAGACCGAGACAAGACCGAGACTTTTAAAGGCCGAGATAAGACCGAGACTTAAAAGTTGAGGCCGAGACAAGACCAAGACTTTTAAAGGTTGAGACCAAGACAAGACCAAGACCTCTGAGAGTCGAGACCGAGACAAGACAAAGACTTTTAAAGGCCGAGATAAGACCGAGACTTAAAAGTTGAGACCGAGACAAGACCAAGACTTTTAAAGGCCGAGATAAGACCGAGACTTAAAGGTTGAGACCGAGACAAGACCAAGACTTTTAAAGGCCGAGATAAGACCAAGACTTAAAGGTTGAGACCGAGACAAGACCAAGACTTTTAAAGGCCGAGATAAGACCGAGACTTAAAGGTTGAGACCGAGACAAGACCAAGACTTTTAAAGGCCGAATCAAGACCGAGACTTTTAAAGGTTGAGACCAAGACAAGACCAAGACCTCTAAGAGTCGAGACCGAGACAAGACCAAGACTTTTAAAGGCCGAGACAAGACCGAGACTTTTAAAGGTTGAGACCAAGACAAGACCAAGACCTCTGACAGTCGAGACCGAGACAAGACCAAGACCTCTGACAGTCGAGACCGAGACAAGACCGAGACTTTTAAAGGCCGAGACAAGGCCGAGACTTAAAAGTTGAGGCCGAGACAAGACCAAGACTTTTAAAGGTTGAGACAAAGACAAGACCAAGACCTCTGAGAGTCAAGGCCGAGACAAGACCAAGACTTAAAAGTTGAGGCCGAGACAAGACCAAGACTTTTAAAGGTTGAGACCAAGAAAAGACCAAGACCTCTGAGAGTCGAGACCGAGACAAGACCAAGACTTTTAAAGGCCGAGACAAGACCAAGACTTTTAAAGGCCGAGACAAGGCCGAGACTTAAAAGTTGAGGCCGAGACAAGACCAAGACTTTTAAAGGTTGAGACAAAGACAAGACCAAGACCTCTGAGGGTCGAGACCGAGACAAGACCAAGACTTTTAAAGGCCGAATCAAGACCGAGTCCAAAGGCGGCCGAGACGAGACCAGGACTGTAAAAAAAAACATTCTCGAGGCCGGACTCGAGACCAAGACCAGTCTTGAGTATTAGGACACTAGTTTGTAGTAAAGTGAAAGAACAGAATTACAGAATTTGAGGAAAATGGTCAGTATCGACCTTACATATCAGCAGATCTTATCGGCTGTTCTGGATTCTACACCATCAGTACTGGCATCAACCATGAAACAAAAAGAAACATATCGGTTTTTATGTTTTGTTTTTATGTTGTATTGTTTTTTTTGGAAAGAGACTTGGACTACAGACAAACTTTACTGATCCACAAGCGAGATAATTTGGACACAGGAGCTCACACATCACAATATAATATAATAAAAAATATAAATGGTATTAATTAATTATAAATAAGTAGCAAAAGAGCAAGAGAAAGGTGTCAAATAAGGCATAATTATATAAATGTAATGTACAAGCCAAAATAAAATTGAAAAATAAGTAATAAACGATCTCGGCCACATACAAAGGGTCTTTATATATTACTTTTCCTAATATTAATATGTTGTAGTGTACGCCGCCACAAATGCACTTAAGAATTGAACAGATTCCTGCTTTTTGACACGCTGCACGATGTCAGAAAGGCGTTATTAAAAAAATGAATAGGTTTAATATAAATCTGTATTTCTTTTTCCAGGCACAAGGACATCATATGCCCCGAAGTACCGGATCCTTCAGCTATATTCAAGGAAATTATCAATGGCAACAAAGAGATGAAGGTATGTCTTTACACAAGCCTTTTTTACGTAATACTGTGTGAATATAAAGCGTTAAACATTCCTTCTCCCTGTAAGCCAGTGTAGACTTATCCAGGATGCTGCTGAATGCATGACTTGTTTTGTCATAACTCCCGATAAGACTGTGTGCATTGGCTCCCAGCATTTATTAACCGCCAATAAAACAGAGCCTCGGGCACACGGAGTGACAGACGCAGAGATAGAAACAATACAAACTTGGTAAACAGTGAAAACAATCATGACTCACCTCTCGGGAAGAAAGTTGTAAGTTTAAACTGCAGCGCCTCATCCGTATTGTCAATAGAATTTGTCCTCCGCAAATAATGATCCACAAAACGTTGCCGTGAATCCAGTTTGAGGCGATCTTTAATAGTAAAAAGTGGAGATAGTTCCTCACGTGTCTGTTTACATCCACACTTTGCACGGATTGAGGTGAAGCTGCAGATTAGCAATAGTGCCTCTACTTCCTTTGGACTTTATCTCCAATCCTTTCTGCTTTAAAAATAGGGATGCGACAATAATAATAATAAAATCTGGTGATATCGTATCGTCAAAGGTCTCACAATAACATCGTGGAGCATCACAATATATCGAATCCCAAGTCTCTTTGCTTAAATGAACAGTTCTGATGCAGAAATAGCTAAAAAAAAACAGGGAACTACATAGACCATGATCCTTTGCTCCGTTTCAGTGCAGACGACATGAAGAAATAACTGTTCTAAGCACTTTTACATCTTCATTCTTTGGATTAAGTCTGTGAAGCATTTTTAGAGGAAAAAGGAGCAGATTCACAGTTTTTTATCGCAATAAATCTGGTTCGGTGAGATGTTTATGGTGAAAATATCGTACAGAGAGATTTGGATTTCGTTCCATCCCTAATGACAATAAATGTTGCACCAAATGACTGGTCAAAGCATTTTAGAGTCAGTCTTGGGATTTTGGAATTACACCATTGTGCTGAATAACAAAAATTTGGTTAATTTACGGTGACCAGACATCCATATTTACCCGGGACAGTCCCAGTTTTGAGCCCTGTGTCCCCTGTCCCAGCAGATTTATCCAAAACCAGTGATTTGTCCCAATTTTATACAAGAAATCTTCCAGGTGTCCCTATTTTTGACTAATCTGATCCCTGCCAACAGTAAAGAGAGGCATAAACTGTCATTTGTTTAGGTAAAATCCAGAAAAAGCTGATTAAAAACGACCAAAACACAAAGAAAATGTGACTATACTGACTCACGTTAGTCATGAATGGGCTGAGCACAGAACAATTGCGCATAATTACGCATTTGTTTCATTATTTTATTATTACCAACCGCCAAAAAAAACGGACATGTCCCAGCTTTTTATTTTGAAAATCTGGTCAGCCTAGAATAATGACAGGCCTATTACTATTGTAGATTTCGAAGCCCAACTTTGTGCACTAATAAATGGACGATGGGTTATGTTTTGTAGGCGTCTAACTGTACCCAAAGGCCCTCTTTCTTATAATCGTCTCCGAAGGAAAAACGTTGGAGACCCTTGATGTATAATATCGTAATATCATGATCTTTCCCACGATATCACAATAAATATCGTACTGTGAGGTTTATATTGTGACAATATTGTATCGTCAAACTTGGATATCGTTACACTCCGATTTAAAAAATCATGTATCTGAAGTGTTGCACCACATTTCACAAATAAACTTAATAATGATTTCTATATGTTTTTTTCTTTTTTTCTTCTTAATTATACATTTTTTGTCTGGTGCTATTTACACCCCGGAGTGATGTATATTCCAGAAAATACGTTAAATTACACAAATTATAATACACAAATGAACATGCAGTTTATAAAAGGAAAAAAGAAAGAATACAATGACATCTATATGAAGAAAACCGCACTATTTTCTCAGTTTTCCCCATAGACCGTATATATGAGTGGGCTAAGCTAACCCATTAGCAGCCATGTGCCAAACAGGAAGTGCTCCAGGAGGCTCTTCCGGCTCCTTCTCTCCCTTTTTCCCATTGACTTACATTAGGATCTTATCACACTCACTTAGTTCACTTCTTTTATACAGTCTGTGGTTTTCCCAGATTTTGTCAGCCCAAAGTCGTCATCCACATGTGTCCAAACGTTGTCCAGTTTTACAATATAAGTGTGAACAGAGCCTGTTGTTAGTCACAGCCCGATGATCTAATTGCGTATGATGATTATTATTTTGTCTTATTTCCTATTCCAATAATGATTGCTGTTTCTTTTTTCAGCCCAAAGTGCACATGTACACGCCCGTCCAGGAGCCTATCGAGCCCATCACCATCGTCCCGCACATTCCCTCCGTTTCAGGACTTGTATCAACGTGAAGCCGACTCCCACTATCCTACCTATGCCGACATATTTCCCAGAGAGCATTTGACATTTCAAGCGTTTCAGAGGCAAATCAAGAACTACCAGTAAAGGTTGACAAGAATATGCCACATACATCATACCTCCGGGAGCTGAAGCCACAACCTTCCCCCCAAGATGTGGGAGAGATGGCCGTTGGCATGCTGAGCATGTTGAAGAGGGAAGAACATGCGTCATCAAATGGAAAAGAACCAAGACTGTTGACGCTGGTGCCATTTTAAGCCTGTATAAAGCTCTAATTTGGAGATTTTTAACTGGCAACTCGTCTCTTTTTGCACTTTTCAAATGGAAATACCAGGTTACAACTGAATACCAACGTGAACTTGCGGCTTGGGATCGCGCCAACGTGGAAATTATCTGACTACACTACTGTTATAAAGATAAGACGGTGATACGGAGATACGGGTCTAGCGTTTTAATACAACTTTACTGAGCGTCCTGCGGAAGAAGGAAGTTCCGGTTAATTCAACGCTGTCAGACATTCAGGTTGTTAGCACAGGGTGATCAGACGTCCCTATTTAACCGGGACACTCCCAGTTATGAGCCCTGTGTCCTAGTTTTATACAAGAAATGTCGCAGGTGTCCCTATTTTTAACCAATCTGATCCCTGCCAACAGAGAAGAGAGGCATACGCTGTCATTTGTTTCAGTAAAATGCAGAAAGGTTTCTTAAAAACAACCAAAACACAAAGAAAATGTGACTACACTGACTTTTACGGTCTCTGCAATTTGCCTTAATTACGCACTCGTTTCACAATGTTGTTATTACTAGGGCCTGACCAATATGTTTTTTTTTTGTTTTTTTTTGTGGCCGATAAAATGTAAGTTGGAGCTGCCAATATATTTAGTGATGTAAAACTTCACTGTAAATCTTCAGTTGTTCATAAAACAACTTTGGCTCTATTGGATTTTAAATTGGGTTTGTTCAGGTGACATTTATTGTTATTCTGCCTCTTTACGTTACATTTAAAGACAGTAGGTCGGCCTAATGGCGTTTTTGTATGACATTCTAGCCAGTAAAGAAAGTATTGTAAGCAAACTACCGCTATTAGCTTTTCGCGGTAAATGTGTGCACACCTTGGTAATTAATGATATGCGTAAATGCTGATGATTTATACTTCTATTCACAGCTCATTTACATATCAGTGCGTGTCCAGTAACATATATTTAGTCACTTTAAACTCGGCCGATGTAAGGGAAAACGGGTTATTTATGTTTGGTATCTTACAGTAGCTAAGAGCACACCAAAACACATTTCCAACACTAATAAATGTCCTTTTAATCCAGACTCAAAACGATCATAAAAATATAATCCAGCATGCGTTTGTCCTCTGTTTGTGGGACAGTCCGCTCTGCTCCGCACTCACACTTTGATAAACACAACAGTAGTTTTGTTTCTGGTCCAAAGTCCACTTTAATTTATCGTCAGTATCGTTGATCAGACACAAGAGCGTTTTAAAGCAGCACCTCAGTGTTGTGCATGTGGATCTATATTGATAAATATTGGTAAATATTGATGCGGTGCCACATATCAGGACATTTATCTGTCTGTAAATTGGATTAAAGGAACATAATATAGAGAGTCTGAGCTTTATAATGAGGAATAACATGCCCACGTGGAATACCGGCCCATATCGGCAAGATTTAGGCCAATAACCAATATGCCTCCAAGTGCCCATGCTGTGGGATGTTCCAGTGTTTTATTTTCAAATTCTGATAACCTTAAACATAAAGCAGGTGAATGTGCAAACCAAACTGCACACAGGCTTAGGTAGAGTGCAATTCTGTATAAAATACAAGATTGCGAAGGGCTGGCTGGTAAAGAGTGACTTAACGGTCCTGTTTGTGTAGCACTTGTGGTCATATTTCTTTGTTTATGTCGCTGTTGTTGATTCTCGTCTCCTCTAATGAACGTGCGCATCTGTACTGTAAACCAAAGCACCACATGCATTTACCACTGAAGCAAAAAATATTTATACGAGTGTGGTTCTACGTGCATTTCTACGGTGGAATGTTCAGTACCATGGAGACACGTCACACACAGCAAAAACAACCACAAGAGTTTTAAGATTGTCTACGAAATGGATTTAAACGGCACATTTTCAGTAATCTGTGATGAGTGACGAAGCAAAAAACTGTTGGCTAACTAGCTAACTTGTGAGTTTAATGTTATTTGAAAATCTGTTGGCTAACTAGCTATTTTTTTTACTTTAATGTTATTGGAAAAATTATTAGCTAACGAGCTAACGTGTGACTTTAATGTTATTTGAAAAACTGTTGGCTAACTAGCTAACTTGTGAGTTTAATGTTATTGGAAAAACTGTTGGCTAGCGTGCTAACTTGTAAGTTTAATGTTATTGGAAAAACTGTTGGCTAACGTGCTAACTTGTAAGTTTAATGTTATTGGAAAAACTGTTGGCTAACGTGCTAACTTGTAAGTTTAATGTTATTGGAAAACTAGCTAATGCTACTTTGTGTCTTTAATGTTATCTGAGAGGGATTTGTTTAGCAGCATAAATCCCGTTGTTCCAAATAAGTCGGTTCTTTCTAATTGTGTTAAAATAAAGATCTGATTAAAGTTTAACACTATTAAAGCCAAATAATTTCCCTTCTGGATCAATAAAGTTTGTCTAAGTCTACGCATTTTCAATTACTGTGCGTGTAAAAAAAACCCCCAGAAAATAGCCAACTAAACCAGGACTGAACCAGGACTAAACCAGGACTGCACCAGGACTAAACCAGGACTAAACCAGGACTGAACCAGGACTAAACCAGGACTGCACCAGGACTAAACCAGGACTAAACCAGGACTGAACCAGGACTGAACCAGGTATAAACCAGGACTAAACCAGGACTAAAATCAGGACTCGAACCAGGTCTAAACCAGGACTAAACCAGGACTGAACCCTGAATTGGAAAACGAATTGTTAACCGTTTTTTCATTTTGGTTTTGGTGACAAATAATGAAGAAAATAATAGTTTTTTAATTGTCTTATTTTTGGTTTTAAATGGAAAAACAAATGAACAAACGATACACAGATTTAATATTCTGACTCACGTTATTGTGAATAAGTCATGAAGGGGGAAAGTGCAGAACAGTTTTCTTTAATTATGCACTCGTTTCACAATTTTATTATTACCAACCACAACATAAACTCCACACACTTTCACTAGAACAATTTGCATAATTTCAGACCTGGATTTGCCAATTTCTACTAAGATTAAATGATCAAAAGAAGCTGTCATTTTGAGTTTCGGAAACGTAGACAGACTAATAATAAAGAGTTATTCAAACACGTGTGAATGAAACAAAACACAACTCCAGGTCTGTTTTTAATGAAGTAATAATGTGATAACGCGGGTTAAAGTTTGTAAGAGTTTGTTTTGAGTAATCCAGCACCTTTAACTGTCAGATTACGGATTTGTTGACCTGGTTTATGGTTGTTCGTATCTTGGTAATTACTGAGCCTATCCACGTGACACAGAATAATAAAGACGACTAACTTCACACTATATATCAAAGGTTACTGTAAATCTTGCCTATTTTTTGTTTGTTTTGACGTGATAATTTTACTTTCTGGGTGTTAAAATTGACTCTCACAGAATCAATTTTAACATTTTCTCCAGGTTTATATGATTAAAATGTTTGGAAATGTTCATTAAGTAACGCTGGATCAAAGTTTCCGTTTAACCCCGAAATCAAGAGTTATATTAATGTTTTGAGAGTAAACGGATCACACTTTGTAGGGTTATCCTGATTTAGTGAAACGAGTGTTTTATTTTTAGACTTTATTTTAGTTAATTTAAAGTGAAATTCTGTACAAAACTGGTTCAAACTGGTTTTCTCTGGCGGGAGTTTAAAGTGGTGGCTGGAATGTGCCAAATTAACACGAGTGGAAGTTGAATTAACACTAGGGGGAGTTTAATTAACACTAGAGGAAGTTTAACCCCAGAGGAAGTTGAATTAACACTAGAGGAAGCTGAATTAACACTAGGGGGAGTTGAATTAACACTAGAGGAAGTTGAATTAACACAGTTTATTCCAAAATGTCAATTAAACAAATAAAACACAGATATGTTTGTCTGGAAGAAGTACTTTTAAAATTCACTGTCTTCAAAAAAGCCTTAAAAACTCCCCTGTTCAAAACGGCCTTTAAATAACTGCATCTGTGGTTGTTTCTTTTATTTGTGTTTGTGTCTGTCCTGATCTGTGTGAAACGTCTTTGAGTGTCATGGAAAAAACTAAACAAGTGTGAATATTATTATTAGTAGTAGTAGTAGTAGTAGGAGTAGCAGTAGCGGCCGTAGTAGGAGTAGTAACAGTAGTAGTAGCGGTAGTGGTGGTAGTAGTAGTACTAATAATAATAATAATAATGCATCAGTTTTATATAGCGCTTTTCAGGACACTCAAAGACACTTTACAGAGCATTATTCATTCACTCCAGACCCGGTGGTGGTAAGCTACTATTGTAGCCACAGCTGCCCTGGGGCAGACTGACGGAAGCGGGGCTGCCAATCTGCGCCATCGGCCCCTCCGACCACCACCACCATTCACGCACACACCACTTTCATACTAGGCAATGTGGGTGATGTGTCTTGCCTAAGGACACTACGACAGTTTTTTTGCCACTGGCGCCACTGTGGCACCTGGAATTCCCAGTGGTCTCCCATCCAAGTACTAACCAGGCCCGGCCCTGCTGAGCTTCTGAGATCTGACGGGATCAGGCTTTGACGAGCCGGTATGGCCACGAGTAAAAGTAATAGTAGTAGTAGTAGTAGTAGTAGTAGTACTAGTAGTGGTAGTAGTAGTAGTAGAAGCAGTAGTAGTAGTAGTAGTAGTAGTAGTAGTAGTAGTAGTAGTGGTAGTAGTAGCAGTGGTAAAAGTAATAGTAGTAGTAGTTAGTAGTAGTAGTAGTAGTGTTTCTTCTTTTTCCCAGGACCCTGGGTTTTTTGGAGTTTTTCCTTGCTGAGAAGGAGGGTCTAAGGACAGGGATGACTGGACCATGTTTCATTTGCTGCTTTACATGAATGTTGTTTTTCCTGTTCTGATATGTCTGTGTGTATGTTTTGCTCATCCATATCTTGGAACACCCTTAGAGGCAACTGTTGTTGTGATTTTGGGCGCTACAAAATAAATTGAATTGAATTGAATAGTAGTAGCAGTAGTAGTAGTAGTAGTAGTAGTAGTAGCAGTGGTAATAGTAGTAGTAGTTAGTAGTAGTAGTAGTAGTAGTAGTAGTAGCAGTAGTGGTAGTAGTAGTAGTAGTAGTAGAAGCAGTAGTGGTAGTAGTAGCAGTAGTGGTGGTAGTAGTAGTAGTAGTAGTAGTAGTAGTAGTAGTAGAAGCAGTAGTGGTAGTAGTAGTAGTAGTAATAGTAGTAGTAGTAGTAGTGTTAACAGCGGTAGTAGTAATAGTAGTAGTAGTAGTAGAAGCAGTAGTAGTAGTAGCGGTAGTAGTAATAGTAGTAGTGGTAGTAGTAGCAGTAGCGGTAGTAGTAGCAGTAGTAGTGGTAGTAGTAGCAGTAGTGGTAGTAGTAGCGGTAGTAGTAGTAGTAGTAGTGGTAGTAGTAGTAGTAGTAGAAGCAGTAGTGGTAGTAGTAGTAGTAGTAGTAGTGGTAGTAGTAGCAGTAGTGGTAGTAGTAGTAGTAGTAGTAGAAGCAGTAGTAGTAGTAGTAGTAGTAGTAGAAGCAGTAGTAGTAGTAGTAGTAGTAGTAGAAGCAGTAGTAGTAGTAGTAGTAGTAGTAGTAGAAGCAGTAGTGATAGTAGTAGTAATAGTAGTAGTAATGTTAACAGTGGTAGTAGTAATAGTAAGTATTTTTTCTATAGCGCTGTTCACAGACACGTCACAAAGACGTTTTACAGAACATTATTAACAGAACTTTCTTCATTCACTCCAGACCCGGTGGTGTAAACTACTGTTGTGGCCACAGTTGCCCTGGGGCAGACTGACAGAAGCACAGCTACCAAGCCAGTTGGCGCCATCGGTCCCTCCGACCACCACCACTGTCTTACCTAAGGACACAACAATGAGTTTTTTTGGTGTCTGGCGCCCCCCTGTGGCACCTGATTTTCCCAGAGGTTTCCCATCCAAGTACCAACCAGGCCTTGCTGAGGTGGTCAGGCTTTGACAAGCTGGTATGGCCACATAGTAGTAATAGTAGTAGTAGTGGTAAAAGTAATAGTAGTAGTAGTAGTAGTAGTGGTAGTAGTAGTAGTAATAGTAGCAGTAGTGGTGGTAGTAGTAGCAGGAAAAAATGTAGTAGTAATATAAGAGGAAGAAATGAAATAGTAGTAGCAGAAGAGGAAGAAGAAATGTAGTCGTGTTGTGCAACATAAATACTTTTCTTCAGTTATCTGAGCAGTGGCTCCATCTAGAGGAAGTGAAGAAAACTGACCCTGGTTTTCCAACTTAAAACTATTTTGTTTAAAGAGCCTAAATTACGCTATTTTCTGAGCTATACTTTAAGTGTAATGTTAATATTACTACTACTACTACTACTACTACTACCAAGATAGTAGTAGTAGTAGAAGCAATAGTGGTGGTAGTAGTAGTAGTAGTAGTAGTAGTAGTAGTAGTAGTAGTAGTAGTAGTGGTAGTAGTAGCAGTAGTGGTAGTAGTAGTAGTAGTAGTAGTAGTAGTAGTAGTGGTAGTAGTAGTAGTAGTAGTAGTAGTAGTAGTAGTAGCAGTAGTGGTAGTAGTAGTAGTAGTGGTAGTAGTAGTATTAGTGGTAGTAGTAGCAGTAGTGGTAGTAGTAGTAGTAGTAGAAGCAGTAGTGGTAGTAGTAGTAGTAGTAGAAGCAGTAGTAGTAGTAGTAGTAGTAGTAGAAGCAGTAGTGGTAGTAGTAGTAGTAGTAATAGTAGTAGTAATGTTAACAGTGGTAGTAGTAATAGTAAGTATTTTTTCTATAGCGCTGTTCACAGACACGTCACAAAGACGTTTTACAGAACATTATTAACAGAACTTTCTTCATTCACTCCAGACCCGGTGGTGTAAACTACTGTTGTGGCCACAGTTGCCCTGGGGCAGACTGACAGAAGCACAGCTACCAAGCCAGTTGGCGCCATCGGTCCCTCCGACCACCACCAGTGTCTTACCTAAGGACACAACAATGAGTTTTTTTGGTGTCTGGCGCCCCCCTGTGGCACCTGATTTTCCCAGAGGTTTCCCATCCAAGTACCAACCAGGCCCGGCCCTGCTGAGGTGATCAGGCTTTGACAAGCTGGTATGGCCACATAGTAGTAATAGTAGTAGTAGTGGTAAAAGTAATAGTAGTAGTAGTAGTAGTAGTGGTAGTAGTAGTAGTAATAGTAGCAGTAGTGGTGGTAGTAGTAGCAGGAAAAAATGTAGTAGTAATATAAGAGGAAGAAATGAAATAGTAGTAGCAGAAGAGGAAGAAGAAATGTAGTCGTGTTGTGCAACATAAATACTTTTCTTCAGTTATCTGAGCGGTGGCTCCATCTAGAGGAAGTGAAGAAAACTGACCCTGGTTTTCCAACTTAAAACTATTTTGTTTAAAGAGCCTAAATTACGCTATTTTCTGAGCTGTACTTTAAGTGTAATGTTAATATTACTACTACTACTACTACTAAGATAAATAAGATAAGATAAGATAAGATAAGATTGGACTTTATTGATCTCACAGTGGAGAAATTCAACAGTCACAGTAGCTCCAGGACAGTTTAGTGCAAAGTTTAGTGTACTACTACTACTACACCTAATAAATATTACTACTATGCCTACTACTACAAATACTACTACTCCTAGCCTACTACGAATACTGTTGGGGCCATATTACGTCGCTCTACCTCCTGCCACTGTGTGGCGCTAGATGTAATTTACTATGCAATTACCTGCTCTATAAAAGGGGAGGAAAAGGCGCACTCAGGTGTGGTAGTGTGGAGGTCTTTTGACCATTGTCATCTATGGAGTGCTGAATCTGTGTATTTTGGATGGCTCCAAGGTCTGCCAATAAACTACTGAGGAACACAGTATTTTTCGACTCTTATGGGAGACACGCGTCCGAGACGCCACACACGCTGCAGCCATAGCGGACCTTGCACAGGGCAAGTTTGGCCGCTACAAATACTATTACTCCTACTGCAACAAATACTACCACTTTGCCTATTACATAATACTACAACTACTACAACTGCTACTGAACTAAAAATTCATTACAAAAATATAAGCAATGTAGTAGTAGTAGCAGCAGTAGTAATACTACTACTAGTAGTAGTAGTAGCAGTAGTCATAGTACTCGTAGCAGTAGTAGTAGCAGTAATACTTGTAGTAGTATCAGTAGTAGTAGTAGTAGGTTTCGCCCTGAGCAGCTGAGGTGGCTCGGGCATCTGGTCCGGATGCCTCCTGGACGCCTCCCTCGGGAGGTGTTCCGGGCATGTCCCACCGGTAGGAGGCCCCGGGGAAGACCCAGGACACGCCCGCCGAGAGACTATGTCTCAGTCCGGAGGAGCTGGAGGAAGCGGCTGGGGAAAAGGAAGCTTGGGAGCCCCTGCTTAGACTGCTGCCCCCGCGACCCGGCCCCGGATAAGCGGAAGAAGATGGATGGATAATACGAGGTCGCTGATGAATAAAACTTTCATTTTGAAGGATCTCTTTGCAACACGTGTGCTGGACTTTCTGTTGTTGACGGAAACGTGGATCAAGCCCGGTGACGACAGCGCGTTCACAGAGCTCCTCCCCCCTCGCTGCTCTTTCCTCAGCTCCTCGAGAGCATCTGGTCCAGGGGGCGGAGTCGCTACAGTTTTCAAGGACAATTACAAATGCAAGCCTTTACATGTAAATGATTATATGTTTTGAAGTACAGCTATTCACAATGGAGCTTGCCAGTCCAAATCTTTGTGCTGTTCTCTATCGTCCACCAAAATACAATAAGAACTTTATGCAGGAGTTTTCTGAGTTTTTGGCTGAGATTGTACCAAAGTTTGATCACCTACTGATCTGTGGGGACCTTAATATTCATGTTTGTTGCCCATCTGATCAGCTGGCTACTGACTTCAAACATCTTTTGGCATCTTTTGGATTAACTCAGTCTGTAGAATCACCAACACACAATGCAGGGCACACTTTAGACTTAATAATCACCTATGGGCTCTCTTTGTCAGTTATCGAAATATCAGTGACACCCATTTCAGATCATTTGCCCATTATTTTTGACGTTATGACGTCATCAACGGCTCTGGAATTTGCTGCAGCTTTTGAGGAATCAGATTTCTGTACGTCTGATGGAACTGCTCTTCCAAAATGCCCTGATGTTTTTTTTATCTTCTTTTTATTCAACCTGCACGGGGATCTTGGACACTATTGCTCCTTTCACGCGCAGGTCCCCCAAGCCCAGGTCTGAACCTTGGGTAAATGATACCACCGGGGCCCTCAGACAGCGCTGTAGGCAGGCAGAGCGGCGGTGGAAGAAGGATAAATTACATGTGTCTCTTGGCATTCTGAGGGACAGCTTAGCTCATTATCAGCACGCTAAGAGGCAAAATGCAAATATCTGTCAGATATTATTTGCATTAATGGACATTGCCCTCGTGTGTTGTTTAACACCATTCTGTTGTGAATCCACACTCCTCAACTATAACTGATGCCTCTGTTTCCACATGTAAGTGTAAGGTAAGGTTTATTTATATAGCGCTTTACACAGACACATGTCCCCAAAGTGCTTTACACAGCATTTTACAGAGCATTCTTCATTCACTCCATACCCGGTGGTGGTAAACTACTGTTATAGCCACAGTTGCCCTGGGGCAGACTGACGGAGGCGCGGCTGCCAAGCCAAGCGGCGCCAACGGTCCCTCCGACCACCACCATCACTCACACAACTTTTACACCTACAGTGCATGTTTTGGGTTGATGGGGGAAACCGGAGTGCCCGGAGGAAACCCATCCAGACACGGGGAGAACATGCAAACTCCACACAGAAAGGCCTGGGCGACCCGGGGATCGAACCCGCAACCTTCTTGCTGTGAGGCATGAGTGCTAGCCACTCAGCCACCGTGCCGCCATGTGAGAACTTTTTACACTTTTTTGTTGATAAAGTGGTATCTGTGAGACAACTGACTAGTCTCAGCATCGGGACTGTCCAGCCTGATAGTGACGTACACTCTTCAGTCAGTTTGTTCAGTCAGTTTGAACCAGTCTCTCTCTCTTCTCTCACTGAAGTGGTTAAACAATTGAAAACAAACTGTCCTCTAGACATCTTCCCCACTAAGTTGTTAAAGGAGGTGGTTAATACTGTAGGTCCCTCCCTTCAGGTTTTTATTAACACTTGTCTCAGCTCAGGTTGTGTCCCTGATTCCCTTAAACACGCCATAGTGAGAGCCCTTCTCAAAAAAACGCAGCTTGATGTCAGTGTTTTGTCAAATTTTAGACCGGTTCCTAATCTGCCTTTTATTTCTAAGATTCTTGAAAAGGTTGTTTTAAAGCAGTTGCAGTTGTTTCTAGATAGCAGATAGTCTTAGAGAAATTCCAGTCTGGGTTCACATCCCGGCACAGCACAGAATCTGCACTACTTAAAGTACACAACGATATTGCCCTGTCAGTTGATGCTAAACGCCCCATCGTCTTGGTTTTGCTTGACGTAACCGCGGCATTTGACACAGTCGACCATTCAGTTTTGCTGTCTCGTCTGAAAAATTATGTTGGCATCACAGGAACTGCTCTTAAATGGTTTGAGTCGTACTTGACTAATAGAAGCTTTTCCGTTAGTATTGGTGAGTTCTCCTCCTCTGTGGCCTCGCTGTTTTGTGAAGTGCCCCAGGGCTCTATTTTAGGCCCTGTTTTATTCTCTTTGTATATGTTGCTACTGGGGTCTATTATAGCTAAGCATAACCTCGCCTTTCACTGCTATGCAGACGACCTGCATAAGTAAATCTACTTACCTGTGTTTCCAGATAAAAATGGTGCTCTTCAGTCATTAACTGACTGCATCAAAGACTTAAAGTTGTGGTTAGGAAAAAAAAATCTTAATTTAAATGAAAGCAAAACAGAATACATTTTATTTGGTGATTCTGCATCTTCTGATTTTGATTGGTTGTCATTGAAGTTAAAATTGACCATCAGGAACCTTGGGGTCACTTTTGACAACAACTTCAAATTTGATAAGCAGATTTGTAAATTTTGTTATATTATAGCTTTTTTTCTCTACTGTATTTTATTCTATTTTATTTGTTGCATGTCAGTGTTTGTCTACATCCTGCTCCAAGTACCACAGCAATTTCCTAATGTTGTGAACCTGTTCACTCATATGGCAATAAAAAACATTCTGATTCTGATTCTGATTCTGACAGTGTTGTGAGAGCCAGTTTTTATCAGTTACGCCTTTTATCTAAAGTAAAGCCTTTTTTAAATCGCACCAACCTTGAAAAGACTGTTCATGGTTTCATCAGTTCGAGAATAGATTATTGCAACACACTTTATGTCGGTGTCTCCCAAACTGCTCTCAGTCGCCTTCAGCTCGTTTTTTAGCCAACACATGTAGACGTCAGCACATCACCCCAGTCCTTTTTACACTTCATTGGCTTCCTGTTTCTTTTAGAATTGACTTTAAAATTTTACTTTTTGTTTTTAAAGCTCTTAATGGATTAGCACCTTGTTATTTGTCTGAGCTTTTATCTGTCCGAAGATCAAGTCACACTTTCGGGTCAAATAACCAACTTCTTTTGGACGTCCCCTGAGCTCAAACACTGGGGTGATGGAGCTTTCTCTGTGGCTGGTCCCAGACTGTGGAACAATCTGCCCTTTGAGCTGCGTAACATCACTGATTTTAACCTTTTTAAATCTAGGCTCAAAACACATTTATTCAAAATGGCTTTTAATACTTAGTAGTTTGTGGCACGTACTTTCTGCATTGTGTGTTTTACTGTTTATTGTTTACATTGTCGTATTCTGTATAATGTTCTGTCTTTTGTATTGTTGTATTTTCTGTTTTTAATTTGAAAGCACTTTGGTCACCATTGGTGTTGTAAAGGGCTATAAAAATAAAGATTGATTGACTGATAGTAGTAGTAGTAGCAGTAGTAGTAGTAGCAGTAGTAGTAGTAGTAGTAGTAGTAGTAGTAGTAGCAGTAGCAGTAATAGTAGTAGCAGTAGTAGTAGTAGTAGTAGTAGTAGTAGCAGTAGCAGTAATAGTAGTAGCAGTAGTAGTAGTAGTAGTAGTAGCAGTAGTAGTAGCAGTAGTAGTAGTAGTAGTAGTAGTAGTAGTAGTAGTAGCAGTAGTAGTAGTAGCAGTAGCAGTAATAGTAGTAGCAGTAGTAGTAGTAGTAGCAGTAGTAGTAGCAGCAGTAGCAGTAATAGTAGTAGCAGTAGTAGTAGTAGTAGTAGTAGTAGTAGCAGTAGTAGTAGTAGCAGTAGCAGTAATAGTAGTAGCAGTAGTAGTAGTAGTAGTAGTAGTAGTAGTAGTAGTAGTAGCAGTAATAGTAGTAGTAGTAGTAATAGTAGTAGCAGTAATAGTAGTAGTAGTAGTAGTAGTAGTAGTAGTAGTAGTAGTTTTTATACGCACTTGTACGCATGCGCAGTGGAGTGGCGTTTTCCTAAAAGCAGTACTCATCCCTCTCTCTCCCTCAGATCGAGGCGCTTCATCGAAAGAGCCACAAGTAAAAGTGAAAGTCGGATTTTTTTCAGTTTCGTCACTATTTCCACCAAACTGAACATCTGCTCGGACATTTCAACTTTTTTCTGGATAGATTTTCGGGAACGGAAACGCTTCCCACAGCACGGGAGTGATTCTGAAAACATGACAGGACTTTTTCTTTTACTCTTCAGTTTTCTGACCACCGCAGCGGCTCGAAAAGGTAAATACCTCCAATATCATCCTGTTATTTTTGTTTACTCATTTCCCCCCATTTTTGTCAAAATTCCCATGGCCTTTACCCTAGACTTCCATGTTCAACCTCCCGTGCGTTTCCCTGCAATGACGTCACGGCTGAAAAAAAGTTAAGCTCCGATGAAAACATTAAATAAAAATAATAAAAGTAAATAAACAACGATATAGTAATATAATGTAGTCTTCCAAGTGTGATCCATAGCAAAGGAGGACTCCACAAAATTTTAAAAACTTTCGTAAATTAAATTGTTCTCAGACTGTTGACACAATCGTGAGCTTCTTTTTATATTGCTTTACTTTACCCCCTAAAGATTAATAATAATAATAAACTAACAAAAAGTCAACGACGTGTCATTAATTAGCTTGGTTGTAACGTAGTCTTCCAGGTGTGAAATTCTCGACAGAATATTTCATAACTTAAAAAATAAAACTTAAAACTGTTGCGAAATCATGAGATTCTTTTTATGTGTATTGCGTTACGTTACTAAAACAAACAAACAAAAATATTAAATTTCAATGTCACAATTTGTTTTTTCCAACAAAAACACACAATGTGTCATTAATTCGCTTAAATTCTACTAAACTCAAGTTTTGTAGCGAATTCTTTCCAAGTGTGATCCGTGGCAAATGGAAATTTAAATTCTCAACAGTTGCAAAATCGTGAGCTTCTTTTTATGTATTGCTTTACTTTACTAAACAATAATCAAAAACAAACAAACAAAAAACATTAAACTTCAATGTTTCAATTTGTGTTTCCAACAAAAGGTCAAAGATGTGTCATTAATTAACTTAAATTCAACTAAACTCAAGTAATTTAAGATATTCTCAGACAGAGACTTGTGAAATTGTAAACTTCTTTTTATGTGTATTGCTTTATTTTACTAAAAAAATAAACAAAAATAAAAAAAAAATTTAAACTTCAATGTCGCAATTTTTCTCATCATATGCACCATTTATGAGCTAAAAATTCTCTTTCGTAACCTTCCCACTCAGTACTGACAAATGGTGAGCTTCTTTTGACGTACTGTATGTTGTTTTACTTTACTAAAAAAATAAAAACATAAATGCAGACTTCAATGTCACAATTTGTTTCTCCGACGAAAAATCATCGAGATGCTTCATGTGGCCTGGGAAATTCAACTAAACTCAGGTGTAACGAAAGTTATCTTCTATCAACACTCGACCACATTTTTCATAAGCAGAAGTATTGTAAGACCGACCGTGTTGAGAAATCGTGATCTTCCTTTTATTTAGGTCACTCACTTGACTCATCAGTTTGTGCAACAGAGACTGTGCAGAGGCGGTGTTTACGTCTGCTCAGAGACACCGGGACGCTCATATGAATATTCAGACCGGTTGCTACGGTAACTATGGCACCGATATGGCGAGGAGCTAAACGTGGAGAAACTTTGCTAATTTACAGCTTTTGATAATAATAATAATAATAATAATAATAATAATAATAATAATAATAATAATAATAATAATAATGATAATAATAATAATAATAATAATAATAATAATAATAATAACGATCTGACAATCTGCACCATCGGCCCCTCCGACCTCCGACTTGTGTCTTGCCTAAAGACGAATACTGGCTCGAGCGTCCCCCTGGCTTGAAAGTCCCAGCTCAAACGTCCCATTCTCTCAGCTGGAACGTCCCCCTCCTCCCTCCTGGGTACCTGCCGTGGTTAGAAAATCAGTTATTATGAGTTGAGTTAGAAAATCAGTCATTACTGTTACTAATCTGCATAAATAAACTGAACTTTACAGCATCTAAACCGTCATGACTCCAGAGCCGCATCAGTGTGAGATCAGAATGTGCTTAATGCAGCTTTGACACGTTTGTTTACGTTTTACAGAAACTAAACTCAAAACCACACGGCTCATTTGCACAAACTGTAAACGCTGAAAAAAAGCAGCTCTTTCCTTGTGCTGATGTGGTTCAGCTTCTGTGGGACTAAAGGACACGACTCGGTGAAATGTGAGTGTTCTCCCTGTGACAGATTTGTTTGTACATGTGTCATTCTCGAGGGAAAGCGAACGACGCACTGCCGAAACCTGACAGGAAGTCTTGGCGAATGCAGAATGTACGCGCTGTATTAAAAAAATCTTAAATATCGATTTCCCGGAAAAACGGATCGATTTATGTCGTTTTACTGATCTTCCCGAAGCGGCACACATTTTTTCAGTTCGTATTATCGATATAATCCTCATTTGCTCGCAGAAGTTTACTGTGTAATCGTATTTTAAATCATTTTTTCTTGTTCCCCATGTCCTATATGTACGGAAACCTCTATGTCTGCACTTTCAGAGGGGAAAAGGAAGTTTCTGAAAGTTCTGCGCAGTTATATAAAACATATTCCTCATTATCGTATATGAAACAGAAGGTCTTTGAGGGTTAACAGGTTTCTTACAATAAAAGACATACAAGAAAGAACATGACACTGCGGAGCACAGTCACAGCTTCAGGCAAAGTAATTTTTAACAGCTGAAAAATACAGTAGTGTCACAGTGTCACTGCTTTATTTTGTTGTACAAGTATAAAATATGATCATTTAAAAGGTCCTGGTAGGAGTTTGAGTTGTTTTGGGAAAGTAACTAAAATAAAATTAACGACAAAAACTCATTTTAACGCAGATGGTTGTTTAGCTTTAGGGACAAACGGCTTTTTGGACGGATTGTGCACTGCTGATAGAGACAACGTGGACCTTTCTGTGTCAAAATGACGTTAAATATCTTTCAATCTGCAGAGCAAACTGAACACACTGAATGTCGTTTTCAGCGTCGTAATAGTCGCAGAGATCTGTAATTCTGTTTTGCCTGGTCAAACTGAACTGCAGATATCTCCAGCTGTTGTTTCGTCTGATCAAAATGACGTTACAGGGTTCTCAAAGGACAGTTCCCACTCTCCAAAATGAAATCACGCCCAGTCGGAAAGGCGTTGTTGATATCTACAGTGTTATTCTGGACAGTCAAACTTGGCGTCTTGCCAAACATTGTGCCTAGTCAAAATATAATTCCAGATAACTGAAACTGGAGTTTTGACTCAGCGAAATGACGTCGCAGAAACCTGTGTGTAAATGATCCACTTTAGGCGGGAGTGCAGCATTTCCACACCTGTGCGCTGGTAACTCACAGTTCATTTATCAGGAAGATCGCCTAAATGCATCTGAGGGTCTTTTTGTGAATGCGCTGCAGTGAAATGTTTCCTGAAAATCACATTGGCGACAAAAACTCATTTTAACACTGATGGTTGTTTAGTTTTAGGGGCAAATGGCTTTTTGGACGGATTGAGCTGTGGAGCTTTCTGTGTCAAAATGACGTTCAGTATCTTTAACTTTCAATCTGCAGAGTCCAAAGTGCATAACAGATGTGTGCAGGTGTTATTTATGATGTTTGACGAGCTGAATGTCGTTTTCACTGACGTCATTGCAGATGTCTGGAATTCTGTTTTGCCTCGTCAAACTGAACTGCAGATATCTTCGTTACCTACGTTACAGATCTGTCCAAAATGAAATTACGCCTCGTCAAAAGGTCATGCAAAATGAAAATGTTGTTTTCCAGGCCATTTTCACGCAGCTCCGGCGTTCTGTTAAGTTCTCATCAGGCTGTTCTGATTATTTCTGAACGTCTGCGCAGCCGCTCCAGCAGGAAAACACACAATAAGGTTAAAGAGACGACAATAAATGCACTGACAGGATTTAGAATGTTAAAAAAAACTATAATACCAAATAGGGATGTAACAATAACTGAAATATGGTGATATTGTATTAGGGCTGCAACGATTAGTCGACAATAAAATTTTGTCGACATGAAATTTCATTGTCGACTAGTCATATTATTTAAGTATCATTTTATTTTGGAACTTGATAATCGTCTGTGTCGAGAATCCGCATGAATGAGTGTGTGTAATGAAACTGCAATGCTCCACCGGAAGTGTTGGGGGCAGTAGCGTCTTTCCGTCCTCATTCAGTCAGTGAAGACCACCGAGCTAAATGTGGTTACAAGCGCCAACACAACGGCGGAGGCTTCGGCTCAGAGTCGGCCTGAGGAGAATGGGAAAAGATTGAGGCCGCGACAATCAAAGGTGTGGGAGCATTTTAAGGACAATAAAAATCATAAAGTAAGATCATCGTGACTGATCGTTACTGGATCTGTAGATTAGTCGACGACTCAAATAATCGTTAGCTGCAGCCCTAATTGTATCGTCAACGGTCTCACAATAATTCGTTTACTCTGCAGAATTATGCCACGGAAACAAAACAGTCGTGTTCAGTAGGGTGCATCAGTTGCCCCCTTTTTTTTAAAAATCGAGAACTTGCAAACGGCCCTAATGTTTTAGTGTTCCATTCAACTAGAAAAAATTCCTGGTAAATTTTTTTGTAATTCGAATGTCATCTACCGGGTCCACATCCCTTGTAAAATTCTGGAAATTTCTAAAAAAATCTCCGAGCAATCTGATCAGCCAAAACCTTATCACGAGAACCAAAAGAAGCTTTTCTGTCTGTTTGCATGGAAATCAAGAACGCAAGGTCTTCTGGATTTTTAATAGTATTTTGTGCGTCCCGCGACCATAGGGGGAACGTTTTCTTTAACTCAACTTCAGCGTCTCGCAATTTAGTTTCAACCGCCTGTGATGAACGCCTTTCCATGGGAATTTCACGCAGTTTCGCGTTCCGGTCAGCAAGCTGGATTATAGGCCTATACTGTCTTATACATTGGGACATTGGCCAAACTTTGACCTCGATGTGGACCCGGTAGATCAACTCGGAATTTCATAATTTTTTTTCTAAATTTTTTTCTCAGCGAATGGAACACGAAAAGTATAGGGCCGTTGTAAAGTTCGTGGCAACTGATGCACCCTAGTGTTCAGTACAAGTGTCTTTTCACTGTTCTCACTTCTGTTTTTTTCACTGTTCTCACTTCTGCTTTTTTCCCACTCTGCTAGAAAGTGAACTAGTCAGGCTGACAGTTTCCATGCGCGACTCCTCACGACCGTCTCTCTACTCATATCATGGGTCATTACGGTACATTTCCGCAGCCCGCGGCACAGAGCCTGTCGTGTGGAGTGCAGAGTGGTGGAGATTTGGAGAGAGCGGCGGTAGTTTATAGGTGGTTTTTCAGTGCGTTTTCATTTTTTGTGTGTTTTTGTGATTTTCGTCTCTTTCTACTGTTATTACGCATTAATACACACACAGTAATGTTAAACAACTGCCAGATATTGAAAGCTGAACTCATCCTGGTAAAAGGAGCAAAAGCACTTCCTCCTGGGACTTTGTCTGACATTTTTTAAGTCAAACAACAGGAACACAAAAAAAAATCCAGGCGGGATTTTGATGCATGGAAATAATTGGGCTCAAAATAGTTCTAATGCAGAAATAGCTAAAAAAAAAAAACAGAGGGAACTACATAGACCATGATCCTTTGCTCCGTTTCAGTGCAGACGACATGAAGAAATAACTGTTCTAAGCACTTTTACATCTTCATTCTTTGGATTAAGTCTGTGAAGCATTTTTAGAGGAAAAAGCAGCAGATTCACAGTTTTATATTGTAATAAATCTGGTGCAGTGAGATGTTTATGGTGAAAATATCGTACAGAGAGATTTGGATTTCGTTCCATCCCTAATGACAATAAATGTTGCACCAAATGACTGAAGCATTTTAGAGTCAGTCTTGTTATTATGTAGAATATCGTAATATCGTGAGCTTTCCCACGATATCACAATATCGTACTGTGAGGTTCAGACCGTGACATCGTATCGTATCGTGAGACTTGGTTATCGTTTACGTGGATACAGGTCGCCATCCCGACACTGGCGTCTAACTGTGGGAGTGTCGTGTGTCCATTTGTTCTCAGACGTTCTGCACTCCCACATTTTCCCCCCGTGGTCGGAGCGGCGGCACATTCGCTTTTCCCAACATCCCGACGTTCGACATGTGATTATTAAGTTTGGACTGAGCTCTTTTCAGGACCGGATTTACACGGACTGGAGGTGTAGGCCTGGTTTAGTCCTGGTATAGACCTGGTTATAGTCCTGGTATAGACCTGGTTATAGTCCTGGTATAGACCTGGTTTAGTCCTGGATAAATCCTGCTGTAGTCCTGGTTTAGATCTGGTTTAGACCTGGTTTAATCCTGGTTAAATCCTGCTGTAGTCCTGGTTTAGACCTGATTTGAGTCCTGATTTTAGTCCTGGTTTAGTTTCAGACCTGGTTTTAGACCTGGTTTAGTCCTGGTATAGACCTGGTTTAGTCCTGATTTAGTCCTGATTTAGACCTGGTTTTAGTCCTGGTATAGATCTGGTTTAGTCCTGGTTTAAAACCAGGTCTAAATCAGGACTAAAACCAGGTCTAAAGCAGGTCTAAAGCAGGACTAAACCAGGACTAAACCAGGACTAAACCAGGACAAAACCAGGTCTAAACCAGGACTAAACCAGGACTAAACCAGGACTAAACCAGGACTAAACCAGGTTTAAACCAGGACTAAACCAGGACTAAACCAGGACTAAACCAGGACTAAACCAGGACTAAACCAGGACTAAACCAGGACAAAACCAGGTCTAAACCAGGTCTACAACAGGATCTAACCAGGATTAAACCAGGACTAAACCAGGACTAAACCAGGACTAAACCAGAACTAAACCAGGTCTACAACAGGATCTAACCAGGACTAAACCAGGACTAAACCAGGACAAAACCAGGTCTAAACCAGGACTAAACCAGGACAAAACCAGGACAAAACCAGGACTAAACCAGGACAAAACCAGGTCTAAACCAGGTCTAAACCAGGACTAAACCAGGTCTAAACCAGGTCTAAACCAGGTCTAAACCAGGTCTAAACCAGGTCTAAACCAGGACTAAACCAGGACTAAACCAGGTCTAAATCAGGACTAAATCAGGACTAAAAGCAGGTCTAAACCAGGTCTAAACCAGGACTAAACCAGGACTAAACCAGGTCTAAATCAGGACTAAATCAGGACTAAAAGCAGGTCTAAACCAACGCACCTCCTCTCGCCGCTACCTCATGAGTAAATTGTCGGAATGGGAACATAAAAAGCGTCGGAATGATGGGAGTTGGAATGACGGGATGTCGGAGTGGGGGCTGTCGGAATGACGGGATGTCGGAATGACAGGATGTCGGAATGGGGGGCTGTCGGAATGACAGGATGTCGGAGTGGGGGGCTGTCGGAGTGGGGGGCTGTCGGAATGACAGGATGTCGGAGTGGGGGGCTGTCGGAATGACGGGATGTCGGAGTGGGGGATGAACCTCGTTTGTCACCACCAAACACTGTCAGCAAGTTTTACGATCGTCTGAAAACTCAAGAAAAACACAAAGGATTTAAACAACAGCCGAATTTTCAGAAGTTTGTGATAAATACAGTCGTTTACGGTCCTGTGTAGGAGTTTGACTTTCAACGATAAAAGTGTACGTGACTAACTGAAGAACTGCTGACTAATACCAGCATGTAAGTGTATTTTATCAGTGAGAAACTTGTTTAATGCCGCAGTCTGTTCCGTTGTAGTTCCAACTAAACCAGCGCGGCGAGTTAAAACAAAGCCGAGATGGAGAAGTGCTTACAGTTAGCATCACACTCCGAGGGCGTGTTGAGCGCAGAGGCTGCAAGTGTCTAACTGTTGCTTTGGTTTATTTAGATGGTGAAAATGTATTCAGTTTATCATTGCACATCCTTTAGTTCCTTCCTCTTTAACTTCACACTATTCACATTTCATCTTTGACCTCTTGTTTCATATTTTATCGAAAAAAACACAAAGCTCAGTATTGTTTTCAACCATATTCTAGTTAAATTAGGGTGTCCAGACGTCCCTTTTTACTCCGGACAGTCCCAGGTTTGAGCCCTGTGTCCCCCTGTCCCTGCAGATTTATCCAAAACCAGTGATTTATCCCAGTTTTATACAAGAAATGTTCCGAATTTTTGACCAATTTGATCCCTGCCGACAATAAAGAGAAGCATAAACGGTCATTTGTTTAGGTAAAATACAAGAAAGCTGCTTAAAAATGACCAGAACGCAAAGAAAATGTGTGAGATGCGTCGCTCCTTTTTGTTCTAAATTCAGGTTTAGAAAAAATATCAGTGCCTCTTTAATTTATAACGACTTTCTCTCTTTTTGAATCCGTTTTGCTGTTTGGTCATGGTATTTGCTGAGCTTTGTACATAGTTTTAAGGAGGTTATATTCTACCAATTCTTTAAATTTTAACGTTTTTAACTGTATACATATTGGATTTTTGTGGGTCCTGTATCCACAGACATTTACGACACCGGCGATTGATTAAAAATAATTTAATTCTGAATAAAAGTTAATTCCAATTTAAAAAGACCACATAAACACTTAATTCGGATTTAAACCTAATTCCGAATTAAGTGGGTGGTTTACTGTGGTAGGAATCTTTTACTTTTTTTCTATTGTGGTCTCTTTAAGCTAAAGAATGTATTTTGTATTTTATGGATTTAGAGAACTGTAAACTAACAACTGTAGTAGTATTGGTTTATTTCAAGCATAGTACACAAAATCATAAGTACAGACGTGCAAACTCCAATACAAGAAACAAAAAGAAAGAAAATTTAAACAAGGACAATCAAATTTGTTTACATGCCCGAAGAGTTTTATGGGGAGGAGCAAGTTTTATTTTATTTTTATTTTTTTTTAAATTTGAGCACTTTGGACATGTTTAAACATAAAACACACCTCTCCATATTTTTTTTTTTGCTCGAAAAGGAGTGGGATGAAGTAATGACTTTTTAAATCCCACCCCTCAAGACTATTCCACAATTTCACACCACAGAAAGACACAAAACCACAAGCTTTCATAATGTGGGGGTGGGGCACAGTGGCGGGGGTCTGGGCTAGCTGATCATATTGACCAGCCAGCTAACTGCAATAACATTCCCGCCATTGTAATTTTGACTTACTTTCCGTTTCTTTGTCAGGAATTTCCTTATATCCATTAGTGTCTGTCTGGGAAAGGAGCAAATATCAAAACACTGCTCATTAGAGTTGGGCGGTATCCAAATTTTGATACCGTTAAACCGTCTCCACATTTTCCCGGGGTATACGGTATTACCGTTGCTAAGGCTAAAAAAAAACAAAAACAAAAAAAACACTTCGTAGCACTAAGGTGGAGTCCGCTGGCCAAATGGCAGCTTGCACCTATACCGTTTAGAAACAGAAAAGCAAGCATTACATAGGCCTAATGATACTGAAAACATAACAAAACATGTAAAAAATTAGTAACTTTTATTAACAAATGTTTAAAAAGTGCAAATACAGCAGTCAACCGACAGAACGAAATAACAAATTGTCTATGGGCTAAAGCCCACTTCCAGTACAGTAATCTATAGGCTACATCAATTAAATTACACAGCCCTATATAATCCAGCACTCACAGGCTTATCAAATAACAAAAATTAGATTAAATAACAAAGGCAGTAACAAACCAACAAGAATCAAATAAATAAAATACTTGATCTTATCAAATAAGAAAATCTGAACAATAAACAGGCTAACAAGACATAACCGAAAATGTGCATATGAGAACGCAGCGGAAATGCTCGTTTGTATATTTTTAAAACATATTAACATGAATCAAATGAATTAAAAGTACAACTATACAACATTTCGAACCGTTTTTGTACGTCAGAAAAAGCCACTCCTTATTGAAAATAAAATGATTAAGCTATTGAATGTTTTTCACCAGAAAAAACAGCATGTTCACTTTTTCCGGCTTGAGTAGGGCACGTTGTGGGTTGACAACTTTGCCCGCGGTGCTGAAGACCCGTTCCGATGGAGAGCTTGTGGCACAAACGCACAGGTATTTTCGGGCAACCTGCGACATTAAAGGAAAGCGCCTGACTCCATTGGATTTCCACCAAAGAAGGGATAACAGGCTCGCGACAATATGCAGTTGTCTCTGCTTCTGCTCGCTCCTCTACAGTGCCGACCGGATCTGCCTGGCTCTCCCTTGTCATTTGGCCGAAATCCGAAATGCTGCCAAATTGCAGACGTTGTGTTTTTCTTTGGGACCAACTCAGCGCGGCCTGTGATGTTGTCTTGTCCTTCTCCTTCTCCCTTTGGAGCGGTAATGTCACGTGACTACGCAACATCCAGGAACTTCATCGAATGTCATCTCTCCGATCAACAGTTAAGAGCAACATTACACTATAACATAGTAATATTCGTTTTAAACTGTAATAGTATTAAATTAACAAACACAACCACACATACATAAGTGTTGAAAAAACACTCTTTATTTAGGCATTAAATCAATTATAGTTAATATTATATTAGGGCAAGATTTTTTTTAATGACGGTAATGAATCTGATACCGTGGCTATTTTTAGATACCGCGAGATACCTTATTACCGTATTACCGCCCAACCCTACTGCTCATCAACCAAGAATACCTCCAACCACCAAGAAGGATCTCTTACTGTTAGCCTAAGCTAAAATAAGCAAACTTACTCCTAATATTTCATTGTTCAGTTGAACATTGATTTAACATGGCCTAGGCTTAATTTTGAGGGACAGAACAAAAATAGGGTTTTGACAAAAAGCTGGATGGGGCTGATGTTGCCTCCTTCGAGCAGCCTAGAAGCTAACTGAAGCTAACTGAAGCTAACTGAAGCTAACTGAAGCTAACTGAAGCTAACTAAAGCTAACTGAAGCTAACTGAAGCTAACTGTTGCACTGACGATTCACCTGCATGTGATGAGTTCCAGGCAACACACGCGCAGAAGCCAACATAGAAAACCCGGAGCGGATCGTCAGTGGTGTGTGTATCTCTCAGCGATTAAGTGGAATGGATTGTTTTGGGAAACAGCGCTAGATGAACTTTTTGATGAGTCCTCTGCAACACACAGGCAACACGGAAAACCCGGAGCGGATCGCCATTCAGTGGAATGGATTGTTTCGAAACAATGCTGGATGAACAAATTATTTTTTTTATGATTAATTAATAATGAACAATTCTGAAATGTGAGGGGGACAGTCATTCAGTTTGAGTAATTTTGACTGCAAGAATAGTGAGTTTGTATGCTCCAAGTATCCAGCTTTATGTATTACCCTGATGGCTCTTTTTTGAAGCATTAAAAGTGATTTTAAAGCAGTTTTGAAATGATTGCCCCATACTTCAATGCAGTATGTTAGGTATGGTTGTATTAGAGCGCAGTAGAGCATCCGAAGTGAATTGGCATCCAAAAATGTCTTAGATTCGTTTATGATTGAAATGTTTTTGGCTACTTTGTTTTGTACCAGACGAATGTGTTGCTTCCAATTAAGTTTATTATCTACAATTACTCCAAGAAATTTAGTCTCTGTTATTGTTTCAATTTTTGTGTTATTTATATATATGTTAGATTCTGGTTCATCGTTACAGTTTCCAAAAAACATGACTTTGGTTTTACTAAGGTTTAAAGATAATTGGTTTATGTCCATCCATAATTTTAATTGGGCCAATTCAGTGTTCTCAACTTTAATGCGATGAACATAATTCTCACTGGAGTAAAATATATTTGTGTCATCTGCAAAAAGTATGTATTTAAATTTATCAGATGTTTTGAATAGGTCATTTATGTATAAATTGAATAGTTTGGGACCCAATACCGACCCCTGGGGGACTCCACAAGCAAGTACAGAACGGGCCGATGTTAATTCTCCCATATTTACGTATTGCTCTCTTTTGTATAAGTAACTTTTCACCCAATCTAACGAGACGCCTCTTACACCATATAATTCAAGCTTTTTAAACAAAACAGAATGATTTATTGGATCGAATGCTTTTTGTAAGTCAGTGAAAATTCCAGCTGCATAATTCTTTCGGTCTACAGCATTGGTGATTTCTGCCACTGCTTCAATCAGTGCCAAGGAAGTGGAGCTTTGAGTCCTAAAGCCAAACTGACTGTTGTTAATCAATTTATGTTTTTCAACAAAATGTTCTAGTCTTTTGTTGAACAGTTTTTCAAGGATTTTGGAGAATTGTGGAAGGAGAGAGATTGGCCGATAGTTAGTGTAGAGATATTTATCACCACCTTTGTATATTGGGATTACTTTGGCTATTTTCATTTCAGTTGGGAATATACCTGACTTAAAGGAAAGATTGAATATGTACGTAAGAGGTTTTACTATACTATTGATTGTCTTTTTGACTATTATCATAGCAGTGTTATTGTAGTCTGTGGATTTTTTATTCTTACATTTGTTGACAACTGTTTTTACTTCCATATCATCTACAGGAGTCAAAAACATAGAGTATGGATTTACTTTTTTGTCTTCTCCACTCAAATCTGGAATCGTTTTTGCAAGATCAGGTCCCACTTTAACAAAAAAAATCATTCATTTCATTAACAACACTATGTATATCATAATTATCTCCATTTTCATTAGTAAAATAATCAGGATGTTCAGCTGATCTTGATTCTTTCTTAATCATACTGCTAAAGCATTTCTGTATTCCTGCCACATGTGATGGTGTAATCTGCTGTTCCTGGGGATTTTAAGACAAGTCACTGCTCCGTCTTTATCCAGTATCGTTAAAACAACGAGCTGTTGCTTTGCTTATTCTCATCATTTAGAAATAGTGAGATCTTTGGGTTCAGCCTGACTGGTGCCTCAGCTGAACCAGACGAGTCGTCTCCCTTTATGGGTTGTTTAGATACTGTGGTATGTTTTACGTCATGTTGATTTTGTGACGTTTATCAGTTTTTTTTCCCACAGATTTAGAAATTCACAACATTATTCCATTTGTTTGTGCTACAAAAAGTTTCTTTTGTGCGATTCTGGTTCTTCGAATGACGGGATGTCGGAGTGGGGGGATGTCGGAGTGGGGGGCTATCGGAGTGGGGGGCTATCGGAGTGGGGGGCTGTCGGAGTGGGGGGCTGTCGGAGTGGGGGCTGTCGGAGTGAGGGGCTGTCGGAATGACGGGATGTCGGAATGACGGGATGTCGGAATGACGGGATGTCGGAGTGGGGGCTGAACCCCGTTTGTCACCACCAAACACTGTCAGCAAGTTTTACGATCGTCTGAAAACTCAAGAAAAACACAAAGGATTTAAACAACAGCCGAATTTTCAGAAGTTTTGTGATAAATACAGTCGTTTACGGTCCTGTTTAGGAGTTTGACTTTCAACGATAAAAATGTACGTGACTAACTGAAGAACTGCTGACTAATACCAGCGTGTAAGTGTATTTTATCAGTGAGAAACTTGTTTAATGCCGCAGTCTGTTCCGTTGTAGTTCCAACTAAACCAGCGCGGCGAGTTAAAACAAAGCTGAGATGGAGAAGTGCTTACAGTTAGCATCACACTCCGAGGGCGTGTTGAGCGCAGAGGCTGCAAGTGTCTAACTGTTGCTTTGGTTTATTTAGATGGTGAAAATGTAATGTAATCTGCTGTTCCTGGGGATTTTAAGACAAGTCACTGCTCCGTCTTTATCCAGTATCGTTAAAACAACGAACTGTTGCTTTGCTTATTCTCATCATTTAGAAATAGTGAGATCTTTGGCCTCAGCTGAACCAGACGAGTCGTCTCCCTTTATGGGTTGTTTAGATACTGTGGTATGTTTTACGTCATGTTGATTTTATGACGTTTATAACTGTAGAAGAGCCTATTTTGTTTTACCGGTCAGATCAGGGAGAGACGGAGCTCGAGTGAGGGACAGAAGGTTTCGTTTTCATTTTCTCTGTAATTGTGGCACAATTGCGTCAGTAAATCCAGACTCTTTGATTTAAGACGAATTTTCTCCACTTTTTTTTCACAGATTTAGAAATCCACAACATTATTCCATTTGTTTGTGCTACAAAAAGTTTCTTTTGTGTGATTCTGGTTCTGAAGATATTTAGTTTTATTTTGGGTCAATGACGTCGTCCAGAACCTCAGAATGTGAAACAGCCTCAAAACAGGAAGAAAATGATAGAAAACGTTTGTATTTGGTTTGTGCTGTTTTGAGCTGTGACATTTTTCATTTGTGCGAGTTTATTTCTACAATTATTCATTATTATTTCTAAGGTAATGAATTATAGGCGGTCATTTCCTCTCAGCTGATTGTAGCGACTTTAGCAAAACTCCACAAAACTCGTGGCAATAAACGATCTGAGGCTGAGGAAAAGTCTGTCTCAGTCTTTAGTCTTTTGCTTTTGATTCATAATTTCTATAAAAACACAGACTTTTCCACAGCCTCAGATCGTTTATCACCACTTGTTTTGTGGAATTTTGGTAAAACGTCAACTGAACAGAAATGACGTCGTATAATTTCCGCAAAAATAATAATGAATAATTTTAGAAATAAACTCGCACAAATGAAAACTGTCACAGCACAAACCAAATACAAACGTTTTCTATCATTTTTCACCTGTTTTGAGGCTGTTTCACATTCTGAGGTTCTGGACGACGTCATCGACCAAAATAAAACTGTAAATATCTGAAGAACCAGAATCGAACAAATGAAACTTTTTGCAGCACAAAGGATCGACATCGTTTTTCTGTAGGTTTGAGTTTGATGGGGCGACTTCACGGAGGTTCATTGTGAGACCTTTGACAATTTGATATCACAATATTTTGGTTATTGTTACATCTCTAATAAATATATAACTTTATTACAGACAGTTAGTCCAATTCACCTACAATAAAAGAAAAATATAAGTCTAAGACTCTCATCTTAGTAAGTTAAAGCTACGGAAACTAAACACGGATTCGTTTACTGCAGAATTATGCCACGTCAACAAATGAATCATGTTCAGTTCAAGCATCTTTTCACGCGATTAACTTCTGTTTTTTCCCACGCTCACTGGTAGAAAGTGACCGAGTAGAAAAATAAGTGCTTAAATTGGTAGAAATCATGCAAATTATTATCCAGCTCAGTTTAAAACAACCTCTAGGGATTTCACAAATGTCGGACTTTGTGGGATTCGTTTCGGATTTCAACATCAACTTTTAAACATTTTTAAATCCTCTGGACGCTGTGGTGGTGATATCGTATCGTCTTCTATATCTTCTATATCTTTTCCTGTTTCACAATCCGGCTTCACAACGCTCTTGTTTACTACATATCTTTCAGCCTTAGTCACGTAAACCATGGTCAGCACAATACAGCATGTAATTTTGATAGCATTTCAAGATACATTTTGATAAATGAATTACACATAAAATCTTATCACATAATATAATAACAAAGAGTAAAAATATAAACGGTGATAATACTTTCTAAATAAGAAGCAAAAAAGAGCAAGAGACAAGTGTGAAAAAAGACATAATTATATAAATGTGTATGTGCAAGTTGAAATGAAATTCCTGAGAAAAGTGCCCCACTCAAAGCTATGATCTGTTAAGAGTTAAAATCCTCTGACGTTTGGGGATTAATTAAAGTAAGTTAAAGCTACGGAAACTAAACACAGATTTGTTTACTGCAGAATTATGCCACGTCAACAAATGAATCATGTTCAGTTCAAGCATCTTTTCACGCGATTAACTTCTGTTTTTTTCCACGCTCACTGGTAGAAAGTGACCGAGTAGAAAAATAAGTGCTTAAATTGGTAGAAATCATGCAAATTATTATCCAGCTCAGTTTAAAACAACCTCTAGGGATTTCACAAATGTCGGACTTTGTGGGATTCGTTTCGGATTTCAACATCAACTTTTAAACATTTTTAAATCCTCTGGACGCTGTGGTGGTGATATCGTATCGTCAAAGGTCTCACAATAATATCGTGGACCATCACAATATATCGAATCTCAAGTCTCTTTGCTTAAATTAATAGTTCTGATGCAGAAATAGCTAAAAAAAAACAGAGGGAACTACATAGACCATGATCCTTTGCTCCGTTTCAGTGCAGACGACATGAAGAAATAACTGTTCTAAGCACTTTTACATCTTCATTCTTTGGATTAAGTCTTGTGAAGGCATTTTTAGAGGAAGAAGTACGCAAAAACTGGCCGGCACAGATCCACTGTCATGAAAAAATAAGTCTAAATAGTCGGTTATGACCCGTACGAAGTCGGACTTTTCATACAATTTGGAGGATTTCCACAGCATTGAGGCGATGGATTTAATAAATAATCTGGTGCTGCAGACACTGAGCCAAATGAAAGACTTTAAAAACCTGGAGGAGACGACTATTTAGAATTAAACTCAGCCGCTGCACCAGGAGAACCTAAAATAATTATGATTTAAAAAAAGGTATCAGGTCGTCGTCGTAAATGAGAATTGGTTCTCAATCGACTTACCTGGATAAATAAAGGTCAAATCAAAATAAAAACGCCAAATTACAGCAGTAAGATAATAAAATTAGCACCACATGAAGCTTTTTGTGTTAGTTCGGACCTATAATGCAACAGTTTACCGTGACTTATGATGCTCTTCTTTCTAAATAATTGTCCAAAAAAACCTGCAAAACCTCTGCGAACTCGAGCGTCGTCTGTTTCTGCGCCTCCTGTTTTTTGCCGGAGTTTGTCGATCCACTTTTGTCGTCTTTTTTTCTGTACTTTTTTTGAAAGCGTTTGTGCTTCTCTTGATTCGAGCTTTTGCAGCGACCGCAGACTGCACAGAGTTTAGGCGTTTCGGCGCAGAGTCAGTTGAGGTAAACGGGGTTCTGTGCGTCTGTCTTTTCTTCCTTCCATTTGCTTTTAGTGACGTCCTCTGAAACCTGCGATACTGTGAGAATATCGTACCGTGAGACCTGGATACCGTTTCTCCTGTATTTCTCCGGTATTTACCTTGAGATGCAGCTGCTGACTATTCAAGTGTTCCGACTGTTCAAGTGTTCGTCTGGGTTTGTGACGCTACAAACTTTTCCAGCTGGGATTTATGTCCAAAATCTCCGAGGCCAATTTTCATCCAGTCAAAACTCGTGTGGAGTTCGAGACACAAACAGCTGCGTTGCTGCGTCCGAGCTCCCCGCGGACGCTAATGCGCTTTCGTAAACGCTTTATAAATGTGGGCCTGTTTTCCGATCGGAGGAGCAGTCTGTCCCACAAGAGGGAAAGGCGGAATTCTGCTAGAGCGAACAAGAGACAAAAACTTTATTGATTTGCTGGACACAGGACCTCACACATCACAATCATCACAATATAATATAATAACAAAGAGTAAAAATATAAACGGTGATAATACTTTCTAAATAAGAAGCAAAAAAGAGCAAGAGACAAGTGTGAAAAAAGACATAATTATATAAATGTGCATGTGCAAGTCGAAATGAAATTCCTGAGAAAAGTGCCCCACTCAAAGCTATGATCTGTTAAGAGTTAAAATCCTCTGACGTTTGGGGATTAATTAAAAATTCCTCCCGGGTGTTTTCTTGGGATCGCAGGAGGAGGACATGTCCGGTGAAAAGAGGAAGTCCGGAGTGTTCAGCGGTTTCCACAGTGACACACATTAGCGAGCAAAAACGTGGTCAAGGCCTGGTCCCGTCAGACCTCAGGAGCTCAGCGGGGCCGGGTCTGGACTTGGATGGGAGACCGCGGGGGATTCCAGGTGCCACAGGGGGGCGCCAGTCACAAAAACGGTCACTTCACCCACATCGCCTAGTATAAAAGTGAAGTGTGAGTGGTGGTGGTGGTCGGAGGGGCCGACGGTGCAGATCGGAGCCTCGCCTCCGTCAGTCTGTCCCAGGGCAGCTGTGGCCACAACAGCAGTTTAACCACCGAGTGCGGAGTGAATGAAGAATGAACTGTAAAGCACTGTGGGTAAATAGACGATTATCACGACGGCAGGAAGAGGCGGCGATGTCGAGTCACGCAGCTTCCGGTCGATGCTTTTCTACGGCAAAATCCCTGTGGAAACAGGGCTCTACAGTGCGCCCATTTCACTCGCATTTGCGAGTAAATATTTCGTCGTGCGAACGAGGAAATCAAAACAGTCGCACCAGTGCGAGTGCTTCTGCAGCCACAATAAGGAGAACTGTGCACAGACGTAACGTGACGAGTTAAACTTTCTAAATGTGTCAAACATTAGGGGCAAACTCACACTAGGACTTCAGAACCTGCCCAAGCCTGGATCCCCTAAAGCGCGGCACGCCCAGCGCGAGCGCAACCGAACCGTGCCCGGGCATGACACCTCCGACCGCGCATGACCCCAGCATATGAGCTCCGTGTGCGCCGATATCACTGATACGAACAAACTCCGCTTCAAAACACACCCACGCCCCCTTAAACGAGGAGCGCCCCGCAGCAGGACCCACACCTGTCCCACACTCACAGACACCCCCACACCTGGACTTCCAGCTCCGCTAAAGCGATGGTTTTGTCTTGGTCTTGTCTCGGACTCGAGCGCATTTGGACTCAGTCTCGTCACGGATTCAAGGTCTGAATACTGAGTGCGGACATATTTCATTACGGCCGCTGCCTTCGGCAATAAACTTGTACCGGTGTGCTGGACCTGTGCGCTGGAGCCTGCACACCCTCGTGTACCAGTGTGTATCACAGGGCAGGTTAAACATCCCACCTGTCCATCCGCCTCACATCAAATACGCCAATATTAATTCTATGTCCGTGTCCGCACAGAGCAGAGCTACGGCACAGAGCAGGTGATATGTTGGCTGAAGTTTGCCAAAGAAAATGAATCTAATAAATCTGTTTTTCACAATGTGCGTTTGGTTTGGTAAATGTGCAGAGTCTAAAAACCACTTTAAAACCAGTAAAAGAATGTAACTCCAGTTAGGAGTTTGAAAATACAGGTTTAAAAATCCTGCCCACTTTTTACACTTTGAAGCAGTTTTGTGTAAAGTGCCAGTGGAAGTTCTCTTAAAGAAGAGGTTCTTAAACTGTGGTGAAGGTCCAAAAAGGGCCACAGAGTGTTTCAGTGCAGTACAGTTTGTTTGGCTTATTTTATGTCTAAATATTAATCAGATAAAATGAAGATATATTTATAAAATCATTGCGATCATGCAGGAAAAGTACAGTCATAATTCTTTTTTTTTTGTATTAAATTTATTCAGTGTTGGTGTTGGTGTGCGCAAGTTCTGCACTGTAATAATCGTTCAAAACGAAAACCTACTTGTGCCCCCATTTTTTTTTCTGTGCTCCTAAAATTTTTAACTTAGGGGCACATGTGCTCCTGAAAAAAAAAGTTACCGTAGAGCCCTGTGTGGAAAAGTGTCGAGTGTTTTTGAGCAGCTTCATAAATCTGCCCCAACACCAAATCTTCATCCAACGAGGAACAGAGAACAGATTCTGTCCATGAGGAATTTACCCACAACGATCGAGGGAAGAAAGACGAAAACTTAAAGGAAACAACGACGAGCATCAGTGAAACTAGTGACTACTTTAAATGCTACAGATGTTCACAGATTAAATGTCGACCCTTTAAACTGCACAAATCTCAGTCTGTGTTAATATCGACATCACAAAATTTATCTTTAATTTTAACTCTAGAATCAGTCTGAGTGAACAAGTTCCTTCTGTTTTCTCCAGGACCAGAACGTCAGTGTTGCTCAGTCGTTTCACTGATGCTTCGTCGTTGTTTCCTTTAAGTTTTTGTCTTTCTTCCCTCGATCGTTGTAAATTCTTCATGGACAGAATCTGTTCTTTGTTCCTTGTTGGATGAAGATTTGGTGTTGAGGCAGATTTATGAAGCTGCTCAAAAATATGTGACACTTTTTGATGGATGTAGCGCAGTGGTTCTTAACCTGGGTTCGATCGAACCCCAGGGGTTCAGTGAGTCAATCTCAGGGGTTCGGCAGGGGTCAAGACACACATCCAACTCATATGATTTGTGATGACTCGCCCCGTTTGGCCGTTATTGGCTGCAGGAAATTTTGTTGCGTGTAATTGTCTTGTGACTGGTGTTGTGTAATTTCTTTCTTAATATTTTCCCTTCATACGAACTATGTCAAGCAAAAAAAAGAAAGTGGTCGGACAAATATGTGCGATATGGATTCACATGTGCACCAATAAAATATATATACCTACGCTTTGAATTTGAAAAAAATATATATATTTTTCCAATTAAGAAGGGTTCGGTGAATGCGCATATGAAACTAGTGGGGTTCAGTACCTCCAACAAGGTTAAGAACCACTGATGTAGTGTCCTAGTACCTGATGTCCATATATGGGCATATATGTCCATATATGGGTTTTTCAGGCACTTAATAAATAATTTTTGCAATATTTTTCATTATTCAATTATGACTGTGTTGCATCAGAATAATTAAAACATTAAATAAATGTTTTATATATCATATGTGGACATTATTTTTATCAGAAACTCCATCATGTAAAAAATAGGGCTGTCAAACGATTAATTTTTAAAATCAGATTAATCTCACTTTAGAATTTTGATTGATCACGATTAATTGCAGTTAATTTTTCTTCAAAAAAAGACAAAAATATTTTGACAAAAAGAGAGTGACGAACTGAAAAACTGTTGGCCGACGCTACCTCAGTATCACACGGCCGTGAACACTGAAAACATCAGCTGCAAAGACAGACTTTGATTCACTTTTGGCTGTTTTTTGTGTTAAATGTCTGTCTCCTTCTTCAGATCCAGTTTTGCCTCCAGAGAACGTGAGTCTGAGCTGGTCAGAGGAAATCTACCCCGTGCTGACCTGGACTCATCCCAGAAACTCGCCGAACTGCAAATACAGGATCAGCTCCATTTCCAGGGGTGAAGGAAACCCCTTACCCAGCGTATGTATAGAACCCAACAGATAATACTCCCTACAACTGCACCACAGATAATACTCCCTACAACTGCACAACAGATAATACTCCCTACAACTGCACAACAGATAATACTCCCTACAACTGCACAACAGATAATACTCCCTACAACTGCACCACAGATAATACTCCCTACAACTGCACCACAGATAATACTCCCTACAACTGTACCACAGATAATACTCCCTACAACTGCACCACAGATAATACTCCCTAGAAGTGCACAACAACAGATAATACTCCCTACAACTGCACAACAGATAATACTCCCTACAACTGCGCCACAGATAATACTCCCTACAACTGCGCCACAGATAATACTCCCTACAACTGTGCCACAGATAATACTCCCTACAACTGCGCCACAGATAATACTCCCTACAACTGCACCACAGATAATACTCCCTACAACTGCACCACAGATAATACTCCCTATAACTGCGCCACAGATAATACTCCCTACAACTGTGCCACAGATAATACTCCCTACAACTGTGCCACAGATAATACTCCCTACAACTGCGCAACAGATAATACTCCCTACAACTGCGCCACAGATAATACTCCCTACAACTGCGCCACAGATAATACTCCCTACAACTGCGCCACAGATAATACTCCCTACAACTGCGCCACAGATAATACTCCCTACAACTGCGCCACAGATAATACTCCCTACAACTGCGCCACAGATAATACTCCCTACAACTGCACCACAGATAATACTCCCTACAACTGTACCACAGATAATACTCCCTACAACTGTACCACAGATAATACTCCCTACAACTGTACCACAGATAATACTCCCTACAACTGCACCACAGATAATACTCCCTACAACTGCACAACAGATAATACTCCCTACAACTGTACCACAGATAATACTCCCTACAACTGTACCACAGATAATACTCCCTACAACTGCACCACAGATAATATTCCCTACAACTGCACAACAGATAATACTCCCTACAACTGTACCACAGATAATACTCCCTACAACTGTGCCACAGATAATACTCCCTACAACTGCACAACAGATAATACTCCCTACAACTGTACCACAGATAATACTCCCTACAACTGTACCACAGATAATACTCCCTACAACTGTACCACAGATAATACTCCCTACAACTGCACCACAGATAATACTCCCTACAACTGCACCACAGATAATACTCCCTACAACTGCACCACAGATAATACTCCCTACAACTGCACCACAGATAATACTCCCTATAACTGCGCCACAGATAATACTCCCTACAACTGTGCCACAGATAATACTCCCTACAACTGTGCCACAGATAATACTCCCTACAACTGCGCAACAGATAATACTCCCTACAACTGCGCCACAGATAATACTCCCTACAACTGCGCCACAGATAATACTCCCTACAACTGCGCCACAGATAATACTCCCTACAACTGTACCACAGATAATACTCCCTACAACTGTACCACAGATAATACTCCCTACAACTGTACCACAGATAATACTCCCTACAACTGCACCACAGATAATACTCCCTACAACTGCACAACAGATAATACTCCCTACAACTGTACCACAGATAATACTCCCTACAACTGTACCACAGATAATACTCCCTACAACTGCACCACAGATAATATTCCCTACAACTGCACAACAGATAATACTCCCTACAACTGTACCACAGATAATACTCCCTACAACTGCACAACAGATAATACTCCCTACAACTGTACCACAGATAATACTCCCTACAACTGTACCACAGATAATACTCCCTACAACTGCACCACAGATAATACTCCCTACAACTGCACAACAGATAATACTCCCTACAACTGTACCACAGATAATACTCCCTACAACTGTACCACAGATAATACTCCCTACAACTGCACCACAGATAATATTCCCTACAACTGCACAACAGATAATACTCCCTACAACTGTACCACAGATAATACTCCCTACAACTGTGCCACAGATAATACTCCCTACAACTGCACAACAGATAATACTCCCTACAACTGTACCACAGATAATACTCCCTACAACTGTACCACAGATAATACTCCCTACAACTGCACCACAGATAATACTCCCTACAACTGCACCACAGATAATACTCCCTACAACTGCACCACAGATAATACTCCCTATAACTGCGCCACAGATAATACTCCCTACAACTGTGCCACAGATAATACTCCCTACAACTGCGCCACAGATAATACTCCCTACAACTGCGCAACAGATAATACTCCCTACAACTGTTCCACAGATAATACTCCCTACAACTGCGCCACAGATAATACTCCCTACAACTGCGCCACAGATAATACTCCCTACAACTGCACCACAGATAATACTCCCTACAACTGTACCACAGATAATACTCCCTACAACTGCACCACAGATAATACTCCCTACAACTGCACCACAGATAATACTCCCTACAACTGCACCACAGATAATACTCCCTACAACTGCACCACAGATAATACTCCCTATAACTGCGCCACAGATAATACTCCCTACAACTGCGCCACAGATAATACTCCCTACAACTGTACCACAGATAATACTCCCTACAACTGCGCAACAGATAATACTCCCTACAACTGTACCACAGATAATACTCCCTACAACTGCGCCACAGATAATACTCCCTACAACTGCGCCACAGATAATACTCCCTACAACTGTACCACAGATAATACTCCCTACAACTGTACCACAGATAATACTCCCTACAACTGTACCACAGATAATACTCCCTACAACTGCACCACAGATAATACTCCCTACAACTGCACAACAGATAATACTCCCTACAACTGTACCACAGATAATACTCCCTACAACTGTACCACAGATAATACTCCCTACAACTGCACCACAGATAATATTCCCTACAACTGCACAACAGATAATACTCCCTACAACTGTACCACAGATAATACTCCCTACAACTGTGCCACAGATAATACTCCCTACAACTGCACAACAGATAATACTCCCTACAACTGTACCACAGATAATACTCCCTACAACTGTACCACAGATAATACTCCCTACAACTGCACCACAGATAATACTCCCTACAACTGCACCACAGATAATACTCCCTACAACTGCACCACAGATAATACTCCCTATAACTGCGCCACAGATAATACTCCCTACAACTGTGCCACAGATAATACTCCCTACAACTGTGCCACAGATAATACTCCCTACAACTGCGCAACAGATAATACTCCCTACAACTGCGCCACAGATAATACTCCCTACAACTGCGCCACAGATAATACTCCCTACAACTGCGCCACAGATAATACTCCCTACAACTGCACCACAGATAATACTCCCTACAACTGTACCACAGATAATACTCCCTACAACTGCACCACAGATAATACTCCCTACAACTGCACCACAGATAATACTCCCTACAACTGCACCACAGATAATACTCCCTACAACTGCACCACAGATAATACTCCCTATAACTGCGCCACAGATAATACTCCCTACAACTGCGCCACAGATAATACTCCCTACAACTGTACCACAGATAATACTCCCTGCAACTGCGCAACAGATAATACTCCCTACAACTGTACCACAGATAATACTCCCTACAACTGCGCCACAGATAATACTCCCTACAACTGCGCCACAGATAATACTCCCTACAACTGCACCACAGATAATACTCCCTACAACTGCACAGTAACTCACCCATGTCATAATAAAGTCTTATTCAAACCACAACTCCAGGTACGTTTTTGATGAAATAACGTTATTTTAATATCCATCTTCTCCCACTTAATCCGACTGGGTCGCGGGGGCAGCTTGCTGCCCAATCCTCATAGCACCTGACCCCCCCTATGAACCCCTCTGCAGGTGGTGAGCCCACAGGAGGGTGGACAACATGGTCCTTGATGTTAGTTCATAGGGGTGCTGCATGTTTTGGGTTGATGGGGGAAACCGGAGCACCCGGAGGAAACCCATCCAGACACGGGGAGAACATGCAAACTCCACACAGCAAGGCCTGGGCGACCCGGGGATCGAACCCGCAACCTTCTTGCTGTGAGGCCTGAGTGTTGCCACTCAGCCACCGTGCCGCTATTTTAATATCGAACCTTTATATAAACACACAAAAACTAAAACATTTTACATGCAAGGCTAAAAAATCTCAAACTTTGCTCGACATCAGCCCTGTTGTTCTGACCGGCCGTGTTTTTGTCTTTTCCCTTCTGTTTATTTGCAGTGGGAGACAGTGGACTCACCGCGCTGGGAGGACTCGCAGGGGATAATAAACGGAGGCTTTCTCAACGTTTCTATTCAGACTGTTTGCAATGGCGTCATGAGTCAGCCCGTAATCACCGTCTTCAACGACCCAGGTGAGTCCGTCCACAGTCACTGCACACGGTTATCAACAGCTGGGTCCATTTTTGTGTAATTTTAACGTTTTCTATGTGTTTGTTCGTCTTTAGATCTGGGTTTGACGTGTGCGATCAAGTCCAGCACTCTCACCCGCTGTTCCTGGAAGCCGCTCTCTTCTGCAAACATCAGCTTTTTCTATGAGTATGTTTCAGTGTTTTTAAGGGGTGGGACTTGATTTAAAAAAAAAAAAAAAAATCTTCATTTCAACGTTTATTTTAGATACTGATACTTCCGGACTATAAGGCCCTGTTTACACGTACACGGATATTTTTAAAAACGGAGAAATTTCCCCTCGTTTGTGCCCGTCTTTTACACGCAAACGGAGAATTCGTCTCTGAAAACGAATCTTTCTAAAAACTGGAGATTTTGGAAAACTCCGGTTTGGCGTTTGCGCAAAGTGACATAAACGGCGTTTTAGGCAGTTGACCCCAAAGTGCGACCAGTGTTCACGTTTTTCTCTGGTGATGATCATGGAAGCGTTGTACATATACTTATTAACTTTATATTATTATTTCTATTTTTATTATTAGTGTTTATCTTAATTGCATCACACTTTTTTTTCCTTTTTTGCTGTCCTGGAGCTACTGTGACTGTTGAATTTCTCCACCGCGACATCAGTAAAGTCCTGTCTTATCTTATCTTATCAGAGCAGCAGTCGCGTCACTTCTGCTCAAACGCTCGTCCTGTGTTTGCATTTGCACAGCTGATGTTTCATATCCACGAAGAGACGAATGAGGCGAAGGAGCTCAGCAATTTTCCCTCTTCTCCTCACCACCCGGAGACCCAGTCGCCGTCACCGCCAGCGTCGCCGTTTTTGGTTCCGACCTGGACGGATCTCTGTCTGGGGGGATGATTTTGAAAATGAAGTGGTTTCCCGGAGGAGCAGCGTGAAAATTTTAGGATGTCACGGTCATCACCCGCTGCGTCCTTATATCGAGGGGGAGACGACCGTCATCGCTCGACGGCGTATTTATGCGGGTTCATATAAACCATATGTGTCAAACATGCGGCCCGGGGGCCAGATCCGGCCCTCCAAGACCTTTAATCTGGCCCTCGGCTGATTTTTCTATTAAAATACTTAAAATTTTCTGATTTTTCTGTTAATTTTCTGCACCGTTTAGCATAGCAGCGTCTCCGGCGTTTCTGTACGTTGCGACTCCCACCAGAGCAGCACAAATGAAGACTTTCCTCTTTCCAAACGCTCTTAAAGGACGATCGTTTTGACTGTCGACCGTGACCCTCATCAGCAAAATGTCAAAAAATGAGAAAAGCAGATGCTGAGTTCAGGATTTCCCAAGAAAAATAGTCTAATTCTTATTTGTTGACAGAGGTGAATGGGAAATCTGTGCTCAGTGTGTTTGGAACAAGTGGCGTTGCTCGAGAAATATAATCTTAAACACCACTACGAGACACGGAGAAAAATACAATAACTTGAAGAGAGAACTGAGTTTTCTGATCCGGCCCTTTTGGGATCAAAGTAGTTTGCATACGGCCCCCGGACCAAAATGAGTTTGTCACCCCTGCTGTAAACGGACACTTTTCTGAAAACGATGCTGTGTGCACCATGTTATTTCGGAAAACGGAGCGAGGGAAAGTTTTTAAAGATATTCGTGTAAACGGGGCCTGAGTCGCGTTTTTTGGGGGGAAAGTTTTTTGATCAAATCAGAGTCCAGCAGCAGACATTTAATCTTAAAGGCGAGTGATAGAAACACCAACAGAACAGAGAAGAACAGGCTGAACATGTGTCCGGTTTGTTCACGTCACATATGAACAGTTCTTCACAAAACTAGAGCAGAAACAACAGAACAGGTTTAACCAAACTCTCCATCTCGCTCCAAATCACTAAATCCACTGAATTCTTCATCCTCAGTGTCACTTCTGAGTAACTCCACCAGCTCCAGATAAATCCATCTTTTAATCCGCGATGAGCTTTTGTTTTCGTCATTACAAGTTCGAGTTTCCTCCACTTTTCTCCATCAAACACAAGTTTCTCTCACTCCAAACTTTCTTTCTGCTGCTCGATTGCTCCTCTCTTCCTCCGCTCTGCATAAGTTTCCGATTCTCCGCTCAGTTTATATCGTAAGTAATATTGTGTTTGTGCACATTGGTTTAAGTTTTACAGAAACTAAACTAGTAAACTCAGTGTTTATACGGAGCGGATAAACACTGAGTAATAATGTGTTTAATGCAGCTTTGGCACATTGGTTTACGTTTTACAGAAACGAAACTTAAATCCTCGCGGCTCATTTGCAGACAGTGATAAAAACGGCTGGTCCCGATGCTTCTGTCGACTAAAGGACCAGATTCAGTGGATTATTCACCGGACAAAAAAAAAAAAGTCTCCACCTGGATTTAACTGCAAACAGGTCCGCGGTGCTGCAGGTGGAGAATAAAGAAAAGAGTTGTTTTTTCTTATTTTTGCTTCTATATTGAAAAACAAATGAACGAATGACACACGGATTCTTCTCTATTCGGTTGTTTTTATTAATATAACTTCTATAATTTGCCTTTTAAGATGAAATGTTGGTTCTTGGTCTTGATTTATAGTCCAAAAAATATGGTACTTTTTAATAAAATGTCAGAAAGTAATGCACATTAGATATTTATAAAGTAATCACTGCTATTTTTTTTTTATCAAATTAGAAGAAAAAACTAAAAACTGTGTCTTTTATTGTGTGTTCCCCAGTTCAAAATATGCAGAGGACAACACTTCTTTTTCATTCCGAGAGTGTCCGCACTACACGGACTGGACGAGGACGGCGTGTCACCTGCACATGAGCACAGATAAGAAGCAGTTCTACGGCGTCCTGAAGGCCACGGTGGGCAACAGGACCATACGTAACGTCTACCAGTTCACCAGCATCCCCTGTGAGTGGCCCAGAGGCGAAACCACGTGCGGAGGAAACGTGGCGCAACACATCCTTCCTCATTTTTCACTTCTTTAAATAAACTCGTATTCCTAGTATTGTAAAATAACTTGCACGAACATTCTTGCAAGTGTAAAAGCGGTAAGGGGATTTTTATCTTTTTTTTTTATTTACCGTATTTTTCAGACTATAAGTTGCTCCGGAGTATAAGGCCTTGTCTACACGCAGCCGGGTATCTGATAAACCGAAGATGTTTTGCTGCGTTTTGACCTGTCATCCACACGAACACGCATCAAAAACGAGTATTCAGGGAAAACTCCGGCCAAAGTGAAGATTTTTGAAAACTCCATTTATGCCTGTTTGTGTGGACAGAGATAACTGGGGTTTTGTGTTTTAAAACGTCACTGTCTGCGCCAAAAAATATGAATCTGTCCTGACGTCAAACGTGCGACATTTGTTTAGGCGACTGCAAAAGCCAAAGCCAAAGCCAGAGCCAGAGCAGACTGTGGACCGGAGTCGTTTCTTGAGAGCTGTGTGTGTGTTGAGAGCAGAATTTCTGACTCCGAGTCTGTCCAGACAAAGGAGCTCGGCGCCATGTTTTCTGTTGTGTAAGTTTAGGCGGAAGTGACGGCGAAGTGAGGGCTCAATGGAAATAACGCCATCTACAGGTTTGGAATGCGTATGAATGTGGTTGAAAACGCAGATGTTCGGTTATGTGTGGAAGGTGTTTTTTTCGAAAATGAGGTGGTGTGGATCAAACTATTTTTATAAACGGAGGGGGGGAAATGTTCGGTTTTAAAAATACCCGGCTACGTGTGTACATGGCCTAAGTTGCACCAACCAAAAAATGCATAATGAAACGTATACAAGTCGACTATAAGCAGTTTTTGGGGGAAATTTATTTTATAAAATCAGACTCCAAAACCAGACATTTCACGTTGAAAGGCGAGTTATAGAAACACCAACAGAACAGAGAAGAACAGGCTGAACATGTGTCCGGTTTGTTCACGTCACATATGAACGGTTCTTCACAAAACTAGAGCAGAAACAACAGAACAGGTTTAACCAAACTCTCCATCTCGCTCCAAATCACTAAATCCACTGAATTCTTCATCCTCTGTGTCACTTCTGAGTAACTCCACCAACTCCAGATAAATCCAGCTTTTAATCCACGATGAGCTTTTGTTTTCGTCATTACAAGTTCGAGTTTCCTCCACTTTTCTCCATCAAACACAAGTTTCTCTCACTCCAAACTTTCTTTCCGCTGCTCGATTGCTCCTCTCTTCCTCCGCTCTGCATAAGTTTCCGATTCTCCGCTCAGTTTATATCGTAAGTAATATTGTGTTTGTGCTCATTGGTTTAAGTTTTACAGAAACGAAACTTAAAGCCTCGTGGCTCATTTGCAGATAGTGATAAAACAGCTGGTGCTGATGCAGAAGCTTCTGTCGCACTAAAGGACCAGATTCAGTGGATTATTCACTGGCCAAAGAAAAGTTGCCACCTGGATTTAAGTAAGAAAACAGGAGTGAGGTGCTGCAGGTGGTGACAGAAGTGACAGTGGAGCAGGAGGAGGAGCCTGAGGCGGAGCAGATGCTGGTACAGAGAGCGCCCCCTGTGGCTCAGGGGGAAAATCACCAACATGTGAAATTAATGTATATCTCGCTGGTGGAAACGCGTCGGCTCCTTCGATGCATAAAGGACTTTTAATATATTCAGTCGGTGCCTCGGGTTTGGACCTCGCCCATGTTACATTTACATTTAGATGAACTGAAATATTTCAGATATAAGTCGCACCTGAGGATAAGTGGCAGGGAACACCCAAACCATGAAAAGACTAAACCAGGACTAAACCAGGACTAAACCAGGGCTAAACCAGGGCTAAACCAGGGCTAAACCAGGACTAAACTAGGACTAAACTAGGACTAAACTAGGTCTAAACCAGGACTAAACTACGACTAAACTAGGACTAAACGCCGCCACTCCAACAGTTCGACGTTAGAAGTAGAAGTATTACGAAGCCTTACGGTGTGTAACCCCGCTGTACCTCCCCGTGCTCCACCAGAACTGTAAACCCCGCTGTACCTCCCCATGCTCCACCAGAACTGTAACCCCCGCTGTACCTCCCCGTGCTCCACCAGAACTGTAAACCCCGCTGTACCTCCCCGTGCTCCACCAGAACTGTAAACCCCGCTGTACCTCCCCGTGCTCCACCAGAACTGTAACCCCGCTGTACCTCCCCGTGCTCCACCAGAACTGTAACCCCGCTGTACCTCCCCGTGCTCCACCAGAACTGTAACCCCGCTGTACCTCCCCGTGCTCCACCAGAACTGTAACCCCGCTGTACCTCCCCGTGCTCCACCAGAACTGTAACCCCGCTGTACCTCCCCGTGCTCCACCAGAACTGTAACCCCGCTGTACCTCCCCGTGCTCCACCAGAACTGTAACCCGCTGTACCTCCCCGTGCTCCACCAGAACTGTAACCCCGCTGTACCTCCCCGTGCTCCACCAGAACTGTAACCCCGCTGTACCTCCCCGTGCTCCACCAGAACTGTAACCCCGCTGTACCTCCCCGTGCTCCACCAGAACTGTAACCCCGCTGTACCTCCCCGTGCTCCACCAGAACTGTAACCCTGCTGTACCTCCCCGTGCTCCACCTGAACTGTGGAAAGAGCCACTTTTGCACATTAGACAGGCCTCTTCTGTGCCTGTTATTGCATCTTCTTAAAACTTGTTTACTGGACACAGTAAACTATTTTGGGCTGAGTCTGTAACCTAGTAGTTGGTCTCTAGACATTGACAGGCCCTGGTCGAAATAAGGCCTTAAATTAAACCAGGACTAAACCAGGGCTAAACCAGGGCTAAACCAGGACTAAACCAGGGCTAAACCAGGGCTAAACCAGGACTAAACCAGGGCTAAACCAGGGCTAAACCAGGACTAAACCAGGACTAAACCAGGACTAAACCAGGGCTAAACCAGGACTAAACCAGGGCTAAACCAGGACTAAACCAGGACTAAACCAGGACTAAACCAGGACTAAACCAGGTCTAAACCAGGGCTAAACCAGGACTAAACCAGGTCTAAACCAGGTCTAAACCAGGAATAAACCAGGTCTAAACCAGGGCTAAACCAGGTCTAAACCAGGACTAAACCAGGGCTAAACCAGGGCTAAACCAGGACTAAACCAGGTCGAAACCAGGACTAAACCAGGACTAAACCAGGACTAAACCAGGACTAGTTAGTCTCTAGACATTGACAGGCCCTGGTTGAAATAAGGCCTTAAATTATTAGGGCTAAACCAGGACTAAACCAGGGTTAAACCAGGGCTAAACCAGGGCTAAACCAGGGCTAAACCAGGGCTAAACCAGGACTAAACCAGGACTAAACCAGGTCTAAACCAGGACTAAACCAGGACTAGTTAGTCTCTAGACATTGACAGGCCCTGGTCGAAATAAGGCCTTAAATTATTAGGGCTAAACCAGGACTAAACCAGGGTTAAACCAGGGCTAAACCAGGGCTAAACCAGGACTAAACCAGGACTAAACCAGGACTAAACCAGGACTAAACCAGGACTACACCAGGACTAAACCAGGATTAAACCAGGACTAAACCAGGACTAGTTAGTCTCTAGACATTGACAGGCCCTGGTCGAAATAAGGCCTTAAATTATTTTAATTTGAGAAGTGACTTTCTCACTGGGGAGTCGGCCGCACTGGTCGAATGTTATAAAATGTGGCCGTTTGCAGTCTCGGTGATCTCAACGTCTGATGCTTTTTCCACAGTTTACCTCCACCCTCTGAAATGGAAGATTGAACCTTCGACTGATCAGTTCAACATCAGCTGGAGCGCTCCCGACTTCTCCGAATATGACTGGAAATACGTCATTGAATACACGGAATGCAACACGACGGTAAGACGGGGCACGACCGGCATTTTTCACCTACACAGACATCACCACAAGATCGTGCGCGAGAAAACCGATGTGTTTACATGTGGATTGGACAAAAAAGGGTCACGTGTTTTTGTCTCTTACAAATCCAAAAAGCAAAACGAAACTAACTCGTCATCTCCGTGTGTCTTTGCTCCGAGGAAAAGTTCATTTCCGGTTTACGCAACTTGCTTAAGGATCAAAGTTGAACAAAACGGGAAACGGCCGTTATCCGGGTTTTCCATTATTCATTTAAACACAAAATCGAAAACTGAAAAAAATGAATCGTTATCTGTTTTTTTCATTTTCGTTTTGGAGACAGATAATGAAAAAAAAACAGTTGTTTTTCCGTTTTCTTATTTTTGATTTTATGTTGAAAAACGAGTGAACGAACGACACACGGATTCTTCTGCTTTTGTAAACTAAACGTGGCCGTACCTGTTAATACTTTTACGTGTGTATTTAAAGTCATGTAGAAATGAAACTAAACTCTGTTTTTCCTGACAGCTTAAGGAAGAAGAGCCGAAAAAACTCTGGGCTGTGGTGAACCGCAGGCCGAAATGTTCGTACAGCTTCACCATGAGAGGAGTTCTGGTTGAAGATATCGGATCCACGGAGTGGACTCCCGAGGAACTTTATGGTACGTTTAAGGAACTGTTGGAGCGTAAAACCTCCGACGGGTTTACAAAAGGTGTTAGAATCACAAGTTGTTTTTCAAAATAAAATGAAATGAAACAAACACTCTTTTCTTTATTATTTGTCTCCGAAACCAAAATGGAAAAACAGAAAACAATTCTTTTTTTCAGTTTATGATTTTGTGTTTAAATGAAAAATGGAAAAACACGGAGAATGGACGTTTCCCGAACCAAACTCCTGGTTTAGTCCTGGTTTAGTCCTGGTTTAGTCCTAGTTTAGTCCTAGTTTAATCCTGGTTTAATCCTGGTTTAGACCTGGTTTAGTCCTGGTTTAGTCCTAGTTTAGTCCTAGTTTAATCCTGGTTTAATCCTGGTTTAGACCTGGTTTAGTCCTGGTTTAGTCCTAGTTTAGTCCTAGTTTAATCCTGGTTTAATCCTGGTTTAATCCTGGTTTAGACCTGGTTTAGTCCTGGTTTAGTCCTAGTTTAGTCCTAGTTTAATCCTGGTTTAATCCTGGTTTAGACCTGGTTTAGTCCTGGTTTAGTCCTGGTTTAGACCTGGTTTAGTCCCGGTTTAGTCCTGGTTTAGACCTGGTTTAGACCTGGTTTAGTCCTGGTTTAGTCCTGGGTTAGACCTGGTTTAGACCTGGTGTAGTCCTGGTTTAGACCTGGTTTAGACCTGGTTTAGACCTGGTTTAGTCCTGGTTTAGTCCTGGTTTAGTCCTGGTTTAGACCTGGTTTAGTCCTGGTTTAGTCCTGGTTTAGTCCTGGTTTAGACCTGGTTTAGTCCTGGTTTAGTCCTGGTTTAGACCTGGTTTAGTCCTGGTTTAGTCCTGGTTTAGTCCTGGTTTAGACCTGGTTTAGTCCTGGTTTAGTCCTGGTTTAGACCTGGTTTAGACCTGGTTTAGTCCTGGTTTAGACCTGGTTTAGTCCTGGTTTAGACCTGGTTTAGTCCTGGTTTAGTCCTGGTTTAGACCTGGTTTAGTCCTGGTTTAGACCTGGTTTAGTCCTGGTTTAGTCCTGGTTTAGTCCTGGTTTACACGTAGATGCTCCACACTGAGTTTGTTTGTTATTTATTTAAACACAAAATTGAAAAATCAAAACCAAATCAAGTGAACCCAAAGTGTTGTGTGTGTTTCCTGCAGGTCCTGTGGGGGGCGTAGAGCCGCTGCTCCTGGCCGTGGTCCTGGTGCCGCTGCTGGTGGCGGCGCTGGTGCTTCTGGCCTTAATCTGCTGCATGAGGTGAGTCACTGCCGGGGCCTGGGGAGGGTTTACACACCCGCAAAACTGGAGATCTCACACCCGGCCGCCATCTTGGTACTGGCCTCGTGGTCTGAAGTGTCGTTGACCCAAGCCGGGACTAAACCGGGACTAAACCGGGACTAAACCGGGACTGAAGCGGGACTAAAGCGGGACTGAACCAGACCTAGAACAGGACTAAACTAGGCTTAAACCAGGACTAAAATAGGACTAAACCGGGACTGAACCAGAAGGACTAAATCAGGACTAAACCAGATCTTAACCAGGTCTTAACCAGGACTGAACCAGGACTAAACCAGGACTAAACTAGGACTAAACTAGGACAAAACCAGGACTAAACCAGGACTGAACCAGGACTAAACCAGGACTGAACCAAGACTAAAACAGGACTAAACTAGGTTTAAACCAGGACTAAAATACGACTAAACCAGAACTCAACCAGATCTGAACTAGAACTGAACCAGGACTGAAGCAGGACTAGATTAGGGCTAAACCAGGACTAAACCAGATCTAAACCAGGACTAAACCAGAACTAAACCAGAACTAAACCAGGTCTAAACCAGGACTAAACCAGAACTAAACCAGAACTAAACCAGGTCTAAACCAGGTCTAAACTAGGTCTAAACCAGGTCTAAACCAGGTCTAAACCAGGTCTAAACCAGGTCTAAACCAGGACTAACACGGTGCTTCTTGGTCTGTGGGAACCCTGATATGTCCCTGTTGTTTAAAGCGGCGTTACAGTACCAAGATGTCGGCTCTGTTGACGTTCTGTGACGTCTACGGTTCTGTATCGTGTCGGATTTTTTACTCTGAGCCGTCGTTTGTTGCAGGCATAAGGAGACAATCTTCCCTAAAGTGCCGCAGCCAAACCCGGAGCTTTTTAAGGACATTCTGAACAACAACGTAAGATTCCACCTCGGCACAGTTTACGTCTCTTCTTTACTCTTCTCATCTCACTTCTTTTTCATTCCAGATCAACTCTCTGGATTTCTGTCTTCCGAACAAGGAGGAGGAATGTCACGTGAGCCTCGTGGTGGATTCCAGCCTCGTCAAATCCCAACTCTGATCCAAAAAGAACAACATGGGAATCTGCAGGAATGTTTTTACCACAGACTCTAAATCACAGCAACAAATGAAGATTATTCCCATTATACTGGAGAGTCCTGAACCAGGTCTAAACCAGGTCTAAACCAGGACTAAACCAGGACTAAACCAGGACTAAACCAGGACTAAACCAGGACTAAACCAGGACTAAACCAGGACTGAACCAGGACTACACCAGGTCTAAACCAGGACTAAACCAGGTCTAAACCAGGACTGAACCAGGACTAAACCAGGTCTAAACCAGGTCTAAACCAGGACTAAACCAAGACTAAACCAGGACTAAACCAGGACTAAACCAGGACTGAACCAGGACTACACCAGGTCTAAACCAGGACTAAACCAGGTCTAAACCAGGACTGAACCAGGACTAAACCAGGTCTAAACCAGGTCTAAACCAGGACTAAACCAGGACTAAACCAGGACTAAACCAGGTCTAAACCAGGACTAAACCAGGACTAAACCAGGACTAAACCAGGTCTAAACCAGGTCTAAACCAGGACTGTACCAGGTCTAAACCAGGACTAAACCAGGTCTAAACCAGGACTCTGAAGGTTAGCGGTTCGATTCCCGCTGCCGTTGTGCCCTCGGGCAGGACACTTTCGTCGGCAGCTCTGAGTCCCTCTGAAGGTCACGGGTCAGATCTGTGGAGTGGGACACCGGGTCAGATCTGTGGAGTGGGGCACCGGGTCACGGGTCAGATCTGTGGAGTGGGACACCGGGTCACGGGTCAGATCTGTGGAGTGGGACACCGGGTCACGGGTCAGATCTGTGGAGTGGGACACCGGGTCACGGGTCAGATCTGTGGAGTGGGGGACCGGGTCACGGGTCAGATCTGTGGAGTGGGACACCGGGTCACGGGTCAGATCTGTGGAGTGGGGGCCCGGGTCACGGGTCAGATCTGTGGAGTGGGGGACCGGGTCACGGGTCAGATCTGTGGAGTGGGACACCGGGTCACGGGTCAGATCTGTGGAGTGGGACACCGGGTTATTTTCTGTCACTGGTCTTTTTGTTTTCACTTTGTGTTTTTGTCTCGTAAAATTTCGTCGACTTAAACAGTGAAACTGTTTTTTTGTACGTTTTTCTTACTTAAAGATGAAGTTCTTCTGTCGTCTCGGTTCAGTTTTGTTTCATTTCCGGTTTTAATAAAGTCGAGAATCGCTGAAGCGACAGCGGCCGCCTCCCAGTTCTGTTTTCCTTCCTTCCTAAACCCTCGATTCCTCCTCGACTCTGCAGGAAACGGAGGAGGAAGTCCTGCCCGAGAAGAGAGGGAGAGAGGAGGAAGGAGAAGAGAGGGAGAGAGGAGGAAGGAGAAGAGAGAGAGAGAGGAGGAAGGAGAAGAGAGGGAGAGAGGAGGAAGGAGAAGAGGGAGAGAGAGAGGAGGAAAGAGAAGAGAGGGAGAGAGGAGGGAGAAGATAGGGAGAGAGGAGGAAGGAGAAGAGAGGGAGAGAGGAGGAAGGAGAAGAGGGAGAGAGAGAGGAGGAAAGAGAAGAGAGGGAGAGAGGAGGAAAGAGAAGAGAGGGAGAGAGGAGGAAAGAGAAGAGAGGGAGAGAGGAGGAAGGAGAAGAGAGGGAGAGAGGAGGAAGGAGAAGAGGGAGAGAGAGAGGAGGAAAGAGAAGAGAGGGAGAGAGGAGGAAAGAAGAGAGGGAGAGAGGAGGAAAGAGAAGAGAGGGAGAGAGGAGGAAAGAGAAGAGAGGGAGAGAGGAGGAAGGAGAAGAGAGGGAGAGAGGAGGAAGGATGGAAGAGGAGATAGAGAGAGGAGGAAAGAGAAGAGAGGGAGAGAGGAGGAAAGAGAAGAGAGGGAGAGAGGAGGAAGGAGAAGAGAGGGAGAGAGGAGGAAAGAGAAGAGAGGGAGAGAGGAGGAAGGAGAAGAGGGAGAGGAGGAAGGAGAAGAGAGGGAGAGAGGAGGAAAGAGAAGAGAGGGAGAGAGGAGGAAGGAGAAGAGAGGGAGAGAGGAGGAAAGAGAAGAGAGGGAGAGAGGAGGAAAGGGAAGAGAGGGAGAGAGGAGGAAGGAGAAGAGAGGGAGAGAAGAGGAAGGAGAAGAGAGGGAGAGAGGAGGAAGAAGAAGAGAGGGAGAGAGGAGGAAAGAGAGAGGGAGAGAGGAGGAAAGAGAAGAGAGGGAGAGAGGAGGAAGGAGAAGAGAGGGAGAGAGGAGGAAAGAGAAGAGAGAGAGAGAGGAGGAAGGAGAAGAGGGAGAGAGGAGGAAGCGTAAGAGAGGGAGAGAGGAGGAAGGGGAAGAGAGGGAGAGAGGAGGAAGGAGAAGAGAGGGAGAGAGGAGGAAAGAGAAGAGAGGGAGAGAGGAGGAAAGAGAAGAGAGGGAGAGAGGAGGAAAGAGAGAGAGAGGAGGAAGGAGAAGAGAGGGAGAGAGGAGGAAGGAGAAGAGGGAGAGAGAGAGGAGGAAAGAGAAGAGAGGGAGAGAGGAGGGAGAAGATAGGGAGAGAGGAGGAAGGAGAAGAGAGGGAGAGAGGAGGAAGGAGAAGAGGGAGAGAGAGAGGAGGAAAGAGAAGAGAGGGAGAGAGGAGGGAGAAGAGAGGGAGAGAGGAGGAAAGAGAAGAGAGGGAGAGAGGAGGAAGGAGAAGAGAGGGAGAGAGGAGGAAGGAGAAGAGGGAGAGAGAGAGGAGGAAAGAGAAGAGAGGGAGAGAGGAGGAAAGAAGAGGGAGAGAGGAGGAAAGAGACGAGAGGGAGAGAGGAGGAAAGAGAAGAGAGGGAGAGAGGAGGAAGGAGAAGAGAGGGAGAGAGGAGGAAGGAGAAGAGGGAGAGAGAGAGGAGGAAAGAGAAGAGAGGGAGAGAGGAGGAAAGAGAAGAGAGGGAGAGAGGAGGAAGGAGAAGAGAGGGAGAGAGGAGGAAAGAGAAGAGAGGGAGAGAGGAGGAAGGAGAAGAGGGAGAGAGGAGGAAGGAGAAGAGAGGGAGAGAGGAGGAAAGAGAAGAGAGGGAGAGAGGAGGAAGGAGAAGAGAGGGAGAGAGGAGGAAAGGGAAGAGAGGGAGAGAGGAGGAAGGAGAAGAGAGGGAGAGAAGAGGAAGGAGAAGAGAGGGAGAGAGGAGGAAGAAGAAGAGAGGGAGAGAGGAGGAAAGAGAGAGGGAGAGAGGAGGAAAGAGAAGAGAGGGAGAGAGGAGGAAGGAGAAGAGAGGGAGAGAGGAGGAAAGAGAAGAGAGAGAGAGAGGAGGAAGGAGAAGAGGGAGAGAGGAGGAAGCGTAAGAGAGGGAGAGAGGAGGAAGGGGAAGAGAGGGAGAGAGGAGGAAGGAGAAGAGAGGGAGAGAGGAGGAAAGAGAAGAGAGGGAGAGAGGAGGAAAGAGAAGAGAGGGAGAGAGGAGGAAAGAGAAGAGAGGGAGAGAGGAGGAAGAAGAAGAGAGGGAGAGAGGAGGAAGGAGAAGAGAGGGAGAGAGGAGGAAAGAGAAGAGAGGGAGGAAGGAGAAGAGAGGGAGAGAGGAGGAAAGAGAAGAGAGGGAGAGAGGAGGAAGGAGAAGAGAGCGAGAGTGGAGGAAAGAGAAGAGGGAGAGAGGAGGAAGGAGAAGAGAGGGAGAGAGGAGGAAAGAGAAGAGAGGGAGAGAGGAGGAAAGGGAAGAGAGGGAGAGAGGAGGAAGGAGAAGAGAGGGAGAGAGGAGGAAAGGGAAGAGAGGGAGAGAGGAGGAAGGAGAAGAGAGGGAGAGAGGAGGAAAGGGAAGAGAGGGAGAGAGGAGGAAGGAGAAGAGAGGGAGAGAGGAGGAAAGGGAAGAGAGGGAGAGAAGAGGAAGGAGAAGAGAGGGAGAGAGGAGGAAGGAGAAGAGAGGGAGAGAGGAGGAAAGAGAAGAGAGGGAGAGAGGAGGAAAGAGAAGAGAGGGAGAGAGGAGAAGGAGAAGAGAGGGAGAGAGGAGGAAAGAGAAGAGAGGGAGAGAGGAGGAAGGAGAAGAGAGGGAGAGAGGAGGAAAGAGAAGAGAGGGAGAGAGGAGGAAAGAAAAGAGAGGGAGAGAGGAGGAAGGAGAAGAGAGGGAGAGAGGAGGAAGGAGAAGAGAGGGAGAGAGGAGGAAAGAGAAGAGAGGGAGAGAGGAGGAAGGAGAAGAGAGGGAGAGAGGAGGAAGGAGAAGAGAGGGAGAGAGGAGGAAAGAGAAGAGAGGGAGAGAGGAGGAAGGAGAAGAGAGGGAGAGAGGAGGAAGGAGAAGAGAGGGAGAGAGGAGGAAAGAGAAGAGAGGGAGAGAGGAGGAAGGAGAAGAGAGGGAGAGAGGAGGAAGGAGAAGAGAGGGAGAGAGGAGGAAAGAGAAGAGGGAGAGAGGAGGAAGGAGAAGAGAGAGAGGAGGAAGGAGAAGAGAGGGAGAGAGGAGGAAGGAGAAGAGAGGGAGAGAGGAGGAAAGAGAAGAGAGGGAGAGAGGAGGAAGGAGAAGAGAGGGAGAGAGGAGGAAAGAGAAGAGAGGGAGAGAGGAGGAAGGAGAAGAGAGGGAGAGAGGAGGAAAGAGAAGAGGGGGAGAGAGGAGGAAAGAGAAGAGAGGGAGAGAGGAGGAAAGAGAAGAGAGGGAGAGAGGAGGAAAGAGAAGAGAGGGAGAGAGGAGGAAGGAGAAGAGAGGGAGAGAGGAGGAAAGAGAAGAGAGGGAGAGAGGAGGAAGGAGAAGAGAGGGAGAGAGGAGGAAAGAGAAGAGAGGGAGAGAGGAGGAAGGAGAAGAGAGGGAGAGAGGAGGAAAGAGAAGAGAGGGAGAGAGGAGGAAGGAGAAGACAGGGAGAGAGGAGGAAAGAGAAGAGAGGGAGAGAGGAGGAAGGAGAAGAGAGGGAGAGAGGAGGAAAGAGAAGAGAGGGAGAGAGGAGGAAGGAGAAGAGAGGGAGAGAGGAGGAAGGAGAAGAGAGAGAGGAGGAAAGAGAAGAGAGGGAGAGAGGAGGAAAGAGAAGAGAGGGAGAGAGGAGGAAGGAGAAGAGAGGGAGAGAGGAGGAAAGAGAAGAGAGGGAGAGAGGAGGAAAGGGAAGAGAGGGAGAGAGGAGGAAAGAGAAGAGAGGGAGAGAGGAGGAAAGAGAAGAGAGGGAGAGAGGAGGAAGGAGAAGACAGGGAGAGAGGAGGAAAGAGAAGAGAGGGAGAGAGGAGGAAGGAGAAGAGAGGGAGAGAGGAGGAAAGAGAAGAGAGGGAGAGAGGAGGAAGGAGAAGAGAGGGAGAGAGGAGGAAAGAGAAGAGAGGGAGAGAGGAGGAAAGAGAAGAGAGGGAGAGAGGAGGAAGGAGAAGAGAGGGAGAGAGGAGGAAAGAGAAGAGAGGGAGAGAGGAGGAAAGAAGAGAGGGAGAGAGGAGGAAAGAGAAGAGAGGGAGAGAGGAGGAAGGGGAAGAGAGGGAGAGAGGAGGAAGGAGAAGAGAGGGAGAGAGGAGGAAAGAGAAGAGAGGGAGAGAGGAGGAAGGAGAAGAGAGGGAGAGAGGGGGAAAGAGAAGAAAGGAGGAAGGAGAAGAGAGGGAGAGAGGAGGAAAGAGAAGAGAGGGAGAGAGGAGGAAGGAGAAGAGAGGGAGAGAGGAGGAAAGAGAAGAGAGGGAGAGAGGAGGAAAGAAGAGAGGGAGAGAGGAGGAAAGAGAAGAGAGGGAGAGAGGAGGAAAGAGAAGAGAGGGAGAGAGGAGGAAGGAGAAGAGAGGGAGAGAGGAGGAAAGAGAAGAGAGGGAGAGAGGAGCAGCTCCCGAAAGAAAAAAAACAGCAAAAGGTAAAGTTTATATCCAAATTTAATGAGTGAAACCAGTGTTTTTATGTACAGAAATCAGGAAATGTACAAAATTTGACACATTTTCGTGTCCGCAGCGTCGCGTCAGGAAACGTCCCGTGTGGCGTGAGGACAGTGGGGCTGTGTCGTGTTGTGAGGTAAACCTGGGAATATTTCGCTGACTTTAGTCGTAAATATTTGCTCGGTTCTGCGGCCGGAGGGGAAACTGCCGCTGCCTCCGTTTTGCACTTTTGCACTTTTTTGCACCGTCCGCTTTATTTTGTAACGACTGAAAACCGCAAAAAATGAAAAGTGCGGCTCACGTTTTCACGTCTTTGTGTTTTTAACCTCGCGCGCGGTCTGTTTAAAGCTTGAAATAAACAGCTGATTTCATTGTATCTGTGCATTTTAATGTTTTTACATTTTTTAACCAGTGGTGTCTATTCGCCCTGTGTCCCCCTGTGCAGCAGATTTATCCAAAACCACTGATTTGCCCGTTTTATACAAGAAATGTCCCAATTTTTGACCAATCTGACCCCCGCCAACAGTAAAGAGAAGCAGAAACTGTCATTTGTTTATGTAAAATACAGAAAAGCTGCTTAAAAATGACCAAAACACACAGAAAATGTGACTATACTGACTCACACGTTATAGCACTATATATATAGGCCTACTATATTTATTTTATAGTACTATATATATATGTTATAGTACTATATATTTTTTTTTGGTACTTTAAACTAAAGGTTTAACAAATTACAAAGGTTTAAATGTGCGTAAACTATAGTTTAATTTGTTATTTTTAGCCTTAGATGTTTTAAAACACAAAATTACTCCAAATCTGTCCCAGTTTATCCCAAAAACTCGCTGCTATTTAGACACTTAAAGCTTTAAAAACATCAATTGCGCTCATACAAACCTTTCCCATACAATTACACACAAATATAATTAATACAACAAAAAATATAATCTAATTTTGATTTATTTTATAGTACTATTATGTTATAGTACTATATGTTATGCTATAGTATATTTGTATTGATATTTTTATGCTTTAGTATATTTATCTTATAGTAGTAAATGTTTGTTATATTTATGGTATAGTATATTTATCTTGTAGTATATATTTTTATGCTATAGTGGTGTTATTTTTATTTTGTAGTAGGCCTATATTTATCTCGTAGTATAATTTTACGCTCTAGTCGTATATTTGTAGTATATTTGTAATGCTATAGTATATATTTTTATGCTCTAGTCGTATTATTTTTATTTTGTAGTATATTTATCTTGTAGTAGTATAATTTGACGCTCTAGTCGCATATTTAGTATATTTAAGCGTTATATTTGAAGCCTTTTCCTCGCGGACTCTCCCCTCGCCTCCGCCGCTGCAGCGCCTCCCTCTGGCGGCCGCCGCGGGTACTGCAAACATGGCGCGTGGTGCTGATGCTGCGCAGGATGCAGACGCGGACACGGCGGGAGGATGTGAGGTTTGTATGCGCCGCCGGGCCCGTCACCGGTTGGCGCAGTCTCTGTGGCGCAATGGAATAGCGCGCTGGACTTCTAATCCAGAGGCTCCGGGTTCGAGTCCCGGCAGAGATGAGTCACTCTGCGTGCCACACGGCAGACCTGCGGAACATTTTAGCCCCTCGCGCTTATTTTTCACGAAAAACACGGGAACGCGGGGACAAAGGAGGAGAAAGGAAGGGAAAGGAGAAGAACAGTGATGCTGAGGGATTTGGGTTCACGTAAGGATTTTAGATTCTACACGGCAAAAAGGCCTCTCAAAAATAAGAAAAAAACACCAGTTTTGAGGTAAAAATGCCCTATTTTAAGTGAAATTATCTGTCAGTGCAGTAAGAAATTTTCACTTACCGAGTTTTCTTAAAACAAGATGAAATATGAATCTTGTTCTAAGCAGAAAACACGAGTTTCAAGTATTTATGGCAAAATTTTTCCCCTTATGGGTTTGAGGAGGAAGTTAAAGAGGCTTAACCTGGACTGAGTTAATATAAAAAGTGCTTAGAATAAGTTGTCATATCGAGATAAGAGAAATCATTATGGAAAATCCAAATCCAAATCCACTTTATTTCTATAGCACATTTTACAAACAGCAGTTTCCAAAGTGCTGCACAGAAATAAAACATAAAGAAAAGCTCAAATTAGGTCAAACCCTAAAACAATAAAACCAGTCAAATCAAATTCAAGCAACACCATAAAAATCACTAAGTAGAATTAAAATAAATAAAATAAAGTAGATAATAGACACTTGTTTCAATAACTTGAAACGAGTAAAAATAATAATATAGTCATAAAATAACCTGTATTGAATTGTGTTTAAGCATTTTACGCAAACATTTCACATGAATTATACAAAGATACTGCAAAAAAAACTCCAAAAATAAAACACAAAAATAACGAGCCGCACTGCCTGGGCACGTGTAGAGTTCAGTTTTGTAAAGAGGATTTATTTTGAACTCGTAAATATTTAAAACAACCACTTAAACATTTAATTAAAAACACCAAAATGATTTTTGGGTTTCTGAGAAGCATCAGATCCAAAACGTGACTGTGTCAGGTCAAAAACAGGACCAACAAGAGCTCCTCCAGCGGGGCAAAATACGCCCGTACTTTGAATTCTTGTATATAGAATTCTAGAATCGGAATTCCACCAATCAGATCGCAGCAACAGAACTTAAAGACACTACAAAGCTTTAATGTGTCAAAGCTCAAAGAAGCAGAGAATGTGGGTTGTTCTCGCTTTCAGCAGCAGAACATTTGAGAAGAGAGTTCAGATCTTTCATGAAGACAAAGCTTCAAAGACTTCAAAGCTTTGAAGTGTCCACAGACAGACGGACGGACAGACGGACGGACAGACGGATGGACGGACGGACGGACGGACGGACGGACAGCGCCATACCATAATACGTCCCGTCTTACACAACGGGCGTATAAAAATGAAACTAAACCAGGTCTAAAATGGGACTAAACCAAGATTAAAGTCAAGTTCGAACACGATGAACATAACCGAGGACAAAACGTGAATTAAATTTGTCTCTAAATAAAATAAATACAGAGTTTTACAGCCTAATACTACTACAAAATACGTAGGTTTAAATGTGCGTAATCTATAGTTTAATTTGTTATTTTTAGTTACTCAAAATTTGTCGCAGTTTATCCCAAAAAGTCGCTGCTATTTAGACAATAAAAGCTTTAAAAATACAAATTGTGCTTATACATACATTTCCAAAACAATTAAACGCGAATATAATTAATAAAACAAATAAATATACACTATAATGTCGATTTGAGCGTCAACGGGATTATCGGGGAATCTTGTGTAATCCCACTCGCGTCCACCAGGTGGCGATCCACCTCCAGGATCGGGGTAGGGGGGCAGAAGCATCGCGCCGGAGCCGAGTCCTGAGCTCTGATCCGGGCCGAGAGGGAGAAGAGGGAGCGCGGAGGGGCCCGGCACATTCCACCGCTCCGCCAGGACTTTTACGCACCACAAGATCTGCGTCATTTCACGAGTAATCCTTCTTTTTCGAGGTTAATTTGCGCATCGTTACGTTCTGAGGCACGAATTCTCAAACATTTACTCATGAAAATACATATATTACAGAAAACAAACACAAAAATAAACACATACTCGAAAAGGAGCTGTGGTAGTAGGTTTTATTTTTAGTTTTTTAATGCGTAACCGTTTTGCGTAAATCAGTAAAAGACAAAGTTTGCGCTTGGGGAACGTCTCAGTTCACGGGGCGCTGGATTTGAACTCCAACTTGGACATTTTCGTCATCACCATAACGCGTTCTCTTCATTCTGTTGGCACAAGAAACCACGACACGCGTCATTTGGAATCGCGGTGCCCTTTACGCGGATTATTTGGTTAGTTTTGGCACGCGTCCTGGCGCATTTTCGGCGCTTTTGTGTGTGTGTGTTTTGTTTTTTTTGCCAGGGTTGTTCGCCTGATCTGGGGGAGAGGAGAAGGGGAAGGGGGGCGGGTCTGGATGTGTTTACGTCAGACCCAGAGAGAGAGGAATGCTCCGCTGGACCGAAGAGCAGCGCGTAAAGTTGGAGACGTTCAAACCAGAGCGAACCGGAAGCGAGGCGTGCGTAACGATCGGGTTAGAACATAGTGGTGAGTTTAGATTAGGGTCTCCACATGTCCCTATTTACCCGGGACAGTCCCAGTTTGGAGCCCCGTGTCCCCCTGTCCCAGCAGATTTATACAAAACCACTGGTTTGTCCCAGTTTTATACAAGAACTATTCCAGGTGTGTCTATTTTTAACCAATCTGATCCCTGCCGACAGTAAAAAGAGGCATAAACTGTCATTTGTTTCGGTAAAATACAGAAAAGCTGCTTAAAAATGACCAAAACACAAAGAACATGTGACTATACTGACTCACATTAGTACAGAATGTAGAACAATTTTCCTTAATTATTTACACAATTTTATTATTACCAACCAGTGATTTGCTTTGTGATTTGTCATTGTAAATGAGAAGCCGTCCTCAGTTGACTTAACAGTAAAATATCGAATAAAATAATATAAAAAAATAAAAGATTTGTCCCGGTTTTATACAAGAAATATCCCAGATGTCACATTTTTTGACCAATTTGATTGTTTTATTTATGCATTTATTTATCTGTAAAGGGACAGCACATATTAATGAACATTTAAAATGTAAATATGTAAAGATTAGAGCCAACGTGGCTCATTTCCAGCCTCAGTCCCACGGCAGGTTTATGTCAAATCATCTACAAAACAGGGAAAAGTACAGCAACAATCACAAAAGAACCCGTAGGACTCTAGAGCTGTGCGTAGGACTCTGTTAGTTTAAGACTCTTCCCAATATTCCCAGACACGTCCTGACCAAAGGTTTTCCGTCTGTGGGTATGTGGTCCTTTCTGAATTGTCTTTGTGTTTGGTGTTCTCCTTTAACAGGTCGTGTGAGGAAGTGTAGAACCTCATAAATTAGACAAGCCCTTTTAAGGATGACCATGTTGCGAAAGTCCAAAAGCCTTTGCTCTTTCAGAATATGACAGAGGTGGTGGGAAATTGGTTCTCTTTTGTTTAGGTTTTGTTTTGGTTTGGTAAATTGGGTCATTTGTTTAGGTAAAATACAAAAAAACTGCTAAAAATGACCATAACACACAGAAAATGTGACTATACTGACTCATGAATGAGCAAAGTGCATGACAATTTTCCTTAATTACGCACTCAATTCACAATTTTATTATTACCAACGATGTACCAGTTTTTTATTTTGAAAATCTAGGTCACCCTGCTTCAAACTTTAATATAAAATATAAATAACTCTCCTGTGTTGTGTCTGTTTTGTCCTGACGCGACAAAACCCCGCTTCATCCGCCTATTACACGGTTTTATTGTGAAGAGTAAACCGGATGTGTCACGGCCTCGGCGCGCGTAACCCTCCTCTCTTGACTCCAGAGCGGCTCGGAGCGGCGGCGGAGCGGAGTGGACCGGACAGTCGCCGAGGAGCAGCCGAGTAGAGCGGGAGGAGAGCGCCGCGCAGGCCCGTGAAATGCTCCAGAGACCCCGCGCCCGGATGCACCCCCGCTGAGGACGCACGGGAGGACGCGCGCACGGAATTACCCCCCCCTACCCCTGAAACCTCGTCTTTTATCGCCGTCTTTAATCCAAACTGCGCGGGTTTGATGCTGTCCACACGGAGATTTGAGCCAGTAACGGACTTTTGGGTCGGCTGAACCATGCTGAGGCTGCTGCTCCTGACCCTGCTAAGTTTTCCAATAGGTAAGTCGCTCTCACCTTCACGTTTGGCCATTTTACGCGCTAACCTTGATTGCAGAGCTCGTGTGTAGTGGATGCTGGCAGCCTTGGGAGCGCGTACGTACAGGTGTGTGCGTGTGTACGTGTGCGTGCGTGTGTGCGCGCGCGCGTTGGGGGACCGCGGTGGTGGCATCCGGAGAGGTGTCGACCCCCTTTTTGGTGTGTTTTTTTGGCATCAGCAAAGACGAAGCTGTGTAGCGTTTGTGGAGAAGGCGCAGACAACGTGACGTGAATGACAGTGATGGACCAACCCCGCTGCCCCCCCCACCCCGTACCTGTCACCCTAAATACACCTCCATCCCTCCTTGACCACCTTACGCATCCCCTCGTTTCCTTCCCTCCTCCACTCCTCCAAACGCAGCATTTCTCACTCCCTCTTTGTTGGTTTTCCACAATGAATCGAGTGTGTGTAGCCTCCTAGTGTAGTGTTCCTTCTTCTTTACGCATCTGAACACCCCTCCCTTCCCTTCCCTTCCATTCTTTCTTTCTTCCTCCTCTTCCCTGTACCTGTGGGGTGCCAGGCGTCCAGGCAGGTAGGCGATTGGCTTAAACGAACACCTCCGGCGAGTTGCTAGGAGACGGGAGGCTGCTGAGGACGGGAGGAGGATGGAGGACGGCGCCGTGTGATGTGCGGGGCGTCCTTCCACCATCTAAACATCTACCTGTTCCCAAAAACGCCGACGTCTCCGCGGCCGGGGGTGATCCTCTGCCCCGCTCGGCTCGTCCGTCGTCCAGAGGTGGCCCCCCCCCCGTCCCGGCGGCCCCCTCCTCTCCTCCTCGCCCAGCAGACCTCTCCGTCGTAGGTAGGGGGCGTGTTCGAGGGGAAGGTACGGAGGAAAAAGATGATGTCACCGTGTCTGTTGGGCTTTGTATCAGTCGGCGGGCGCCTCTAAGCGAGGATCCTGCCGCACCACGCCAAAAAACTGCCATTGTCGCTTTTTTTGGAGACATGGCGAAGAGTGACAAGGCGACTGCACGGGACACCTTTCCGTGCGCTCTTCGTTTTTGCCGCCTTCATGCCGAGCACCTTGTCAAACCCTGTGAAAAGATGTTATTTTTGAAATTTAGGATCATGACAATGAGTGACAAGATTACACAGACTACACAGTACCCTCCCCTCTTCTCGTGCCTCCATCCTTCTAGTCTGTCCTTTTCCACATGGACTAGGCTCACACCCTCGTCGTTTTCGCACCCTTCATGCCGAGCAGCTTGTCAAACCATGCGAAAAGACGTTATTTTTGAAATTTAAGAACACTGCAATGAGTGAAAAGCCTAAATACTACATAAACTACAACGCTGACTAGTCTGGTGCCCTCCCCTCTCATTACCTCCTTCCTTCTGTTCCCCGCCGTTCTTTCTTCACACATTTTTACCATTTAGGACCAATGCAAGGAGTGACAAGGCCACTTCATAGGCAGTCTTTCCGATATTTACCAGGCTAGTACCTTCTTCGTTTTCTTCTTCGAGCACTCACCGGGAAAAGATGCTATTTTTGCCCTTTAGGGCCATTGCGAGGAGTGATAAGACTAGATACTACATAAACTACAACGCTGCTGACTAGTCTAGTGCCCTCCCCTCTCATTCTCTCCATTCTTCTTTCTTTCTTCACATATTTTTGCTATTTAGGACCAATGCAAGGAGTGATAAGGCTACTACATAGGCCACCTTTTCAACATTTACCAGGCTCGTACCCCCTTTGTCTTTGCATTCATGTCGAACCACGAAAAAAGATGTTATTTTTCAAATTTAGGAGCGTTTCAAGGAGTGACAAGACAACACAGACTACACAGCGCCCTCTACACCCTCTAATACATAGGCAACCTTTATGACATGGACTAGTACCTTCTTCATTTTTGCACCCTTCCAGCCGAGGACCCGTGTAGAACCATGCGAAAAGATGTTATTTTTGGAATTTAGGAACATTTCAATGAGTGAAAAGACTAGATACTACATAGACTACAACGCTGACTAGTCTAGTGTCCTCCCCTCTCATTCCCTCCTTCCTTCTGTTCCCCTTCGTTCTTTTTTCACCCATTTTTGCCATTTAGGAACATTTCAAAGAGTGACAAGACAACACAGACTACACAGGCGATCTTTTCAATATTGATTAGTCCAGTACTTTCTTTTCTAGTCCACTTTCGTTCTCTTCTGCAGTTTGCTATTTAGGAGTGACATAGGCTACTACATAGGCCACCTTTCCGACATTTACCAGGCTTGTACCCTCTTTGTCTTTGCACCCATGTCGAACCATGAAAAAAGATGTTATTTTTCAAATTTAGGAGCGTTTCGAAGAGTGACGACACTACACAGGCTACACAGACTACACAGACTACACAGACTACACAGACTACACAGACTACACAGGTGAGCTTTTCAACATTTACTAGGCTAGTACACTCTTTGTTTTTGGACCTGTCATGCCGAACACCTACGTTGAATCATGCGAAAATATGTTATGTTTTAAATTTAGGAACATTTCAGTGAGTGACAAGCCTTCCCAGATTACACAGGCGAGCTTTTCAACACTGGTTAGTCTAGTACCGTCTTTTCTGGTCCCCTTCGTTCTTTATCCTGTTCTATCAAGGCTACAACCTTCTCGACATTGACCAGGCTCCTACCTTCTTCGTTTTTGCACTTCCCATACCGATCGCCGACGTCAAACCATGAGAAAAGATACTGTTTTCACCATTTAGAAACATTTCAAGGAGCGACAAGGCTACGGCACAGGCCGCCTTTCCGACACTGACTGGGCTTGTTTTTAATTTAACCTTTATTTAACCAGGAAAGTCCCATTGAGATTACTGATCTCTTTTTCAAGGGAGGCCTGTACCCGCTTCGTCTTTGCGCCCATGTCAAACCGTGCGAAAATATGTTATTTTTGAATTTTAGGAACATTTCGGGGAGTGACACGACTACTACAGACATAGATGAGCTTTTCCACATGGACTCGTCTGATACCTTCTGTTTTTGCACCTTCCAGCCAAGCGCCGGTGTCAAAACATGCAAAAAGATGCTATTTTTGAACTTTAGGAGCATTTCAATGAGTGACAAGACAACACAGACTACACAGGCGAGCTTTTCAACACTGATTACTCTAGTACCCTCTTTTCTGGTCCCCTTCGTTCTTCATCCTGTTCTATCAAGGCTACAACCTTTCCAACACTGACTAGGCTCGTACCTTCTTCATTTCTGCACTTTCCATACCGAGCGCCGACGTCAAAACCACGAGAAAAGATGTTATTTTTGAAATTTAGGAGCATTTCGAGGAGCGACAAGTCTGCAGACTACACAGACTACAGCACTGACTAGTCTAGTGCCCTTCCCTCTCGTGCCCTCCATCCTTCTGTTCCCTTCGTTCTTTCTATCAAACACTTTGCTATTTAGGAACAACGCAAGGAGTGACAAGGCTGCTACCTTTTCAGCACCGAGTAGTCTAGTACTTTCTTCGTTTTTGCACTTTCCATACTGAGCACGTTGCTGTTTCCACTTTTTTAGAAATAGTGCGATGAGCGGCAAAGACGACACACTACACTGCGCAGGCAATCTTTCCTAGGCTGGTACCCTCTTCCTCTTTGCAACCATGAAAAATATGTTACTTTTGGAAATTTAGGATCATTTGGAGGAGTGACAAGACAACGTAGTTGAGCTTTTCAACACTGACTCGTCTAGTTCCCTCCCCTCTCGTGCCCTCCGTCCTTCTGGTCCCCTTCGTTCTTTCTATCACGTTCTATCGCTTCACATAGTTTTGCCATTTAGGACCAACGCAAGGAGTGACGAGGCTACTACACAGGCCACCTTTTCGAGTTTGACTAGCCTAGTACCCTCCCCTCTCGTACCCTCCGTCCTTCCGGCCTCGTTTGTTCTTCCTGTCGCTCGACTCCACACTGTCATTATGCGATTTTTGCTTTTTTAGGTACAAAACTACTACATAGGCGACCTTTTCCTAGCCTAGTACTGTCCCCTCCATCTCGTACCCTCCATCCTTCTAGCCTCCTTCTGTTCTTTCTGTCTCCTCACGCTGTTATTACTCTGTTTAGGAACATTGCTCCGAGTGACATGACGACTACTACACAGGAACTGGGCTTGTACCGTATCCTCCATCTCGCATTTTCCATCAAATATTTGTCGTTTTTTTGGAGCATAGCGAAGAGTGACGAGGCCTAGTGCCCTTACGACTTGCGTAGGGTGACCAGGTTTCAAATAAAAAACTGGGACACCCCCGATTTGCGGTGTTGGTAATAATAAAACTGTGAAACGAGCGTAATTAAGGAGAATTGTTCTGAAACTCGGCCCATTCATGACTTATTCAGGACAAACATGAGTCGGTACAGTCATGTTTTCTTTGTGTTTTCCATCATTTTACCACAACAAATGACAGTTTATGTCTCTCTTTAGTGTTGGCAAGGATCAGATCGGTCAAAAATAGGGACATTTCTTGTATAAAACTGGGACAAATCAGTGGTTTTGTATAAATCTGCTGGGACAGGGGGACACAGGGCTCCAAACTGGGACTGTCCCGGGTAAATAGGGACGTGTGGTCACCTTACTCTTGTACCCTCCCATCCTTCTAGTGCCTTTCGTTCTTTTTATCGCTTAACTTCACGTGATTATTGCGCTATTTTTGCTTTTGTGGAACATTGCAATAAGTAACAAGACTATGCTGCAAAAAAGCTTGTCCGAAATGTAAGATCTAAACACTTAAATCTGTCAGAAAATGACTCAGAAGTAGTGAAACGATCTGTCCACGCAGCGAGATCATTTTACTGGACGAGTTCTCTTAGAATAAACGACGAAATAGGCGAGAATTGTGCAGTTTCTGGTCTGTATGTTGATAATAAACCTGAAAACAAGATGAATAACCTGATACAAGTTTTAAAATCTTGGTCGGATCAGAGACATTTGCGGTGCATCGCAAGAAGAAACAAAACCATCACTACTACAGAGGCGCCGTCTTCAACATAGACTCATTTAGTACCGTCCCTCCATCTCTTCTTTCTGTCAGTTCACACTTTTATTTTGCAGTTTAGGGACATTGGAAGGACCGACAGGACTTCTACTCCTACATAAGCAACCTCTTCGACATGAGACCACCCTAGCGCCCTCCCTTCCTTCTCCATCCCTCCTTTCTCTCCTTCTTTCCTTCCTTCCTTCCTTCCTCCAGCCCCTCGGTCCCCCCCCCCACCCCGCGAGTGCACATGAGCGGCTCTTCGCGAACACATGTACGGGGCGACGCGTGCGGCATAACAACGGCGGCGCACGCTCCACATTTCCATTTCCATCCTCCCGGCCCCTCCCCCTTTTCTCTTTTCGCCCGTTCTCTCCATCCTTCACGTTATTCTCCACAAGCGCACCATCGCTCGGGGCTTTCCTGCGGACGGGATAGGCAACTTATGAATGCGACGCCCGTTATAATATTCACAACGTCATATGCGATATTTTTGGACTGCAAAAATCTGGGCTCCAAACACTATAATGAACTTTACGGACTCATTTTTGTGCTTTGTATATATTTTTTTAAATACACTGATTATTATTTTTTGTGGTCCGTCACCTGCTTTTTTTCAGTTTATATGTTATTCCTATGCCTGGAATGTTCCACAGTGTCACATGAAGCAGCTTTACTTTACTTTTATTCAATTACAAGTGGTTTTAGAGCTCAAAAATACCTAGAAAAGCAGATATTCTGACCTGGAACTCGGTCCACAATGGAAATAAAGATAAATTATTAACTAAAAACACGCTTTTCTTTAACATTACCTTTTATTATACCTTTTGTACGATCATAAACGATAGATTTTGTGCCTTTTTATCATTATTATTAGTTTGTACAACCATAAGAGAAAACAAAAGCAAAAAAAAAATCCTTACATTCTTCATTCTTATCGTGGTTTATTTTGTACGATCATAAACAACAAACTTCTGTGTCTTTTTTATCAGTATTATTAGTTTGTACGACCATAAACATTTTAATTTGTTATAAAAAGAAGATAATTTTTTCGTCGACTAGTCACAATTCTGCATTTAAAGGTCCTGTATTCGGGATGTAACGATATCCAAGTCTCACGGTACGATATTTATTGCGATATTGTGGGAAAGTTCACGATATTACGATATTCTACATAATAACAAGACTGACTCTAAAACGCTTTGACCAGTCATTTGGTGCAACATTTATTGTCATTAGGGATGGAACGAAATCCAAATCTCTCTGTTCGATATTTTCACCATAAACATCTCACTGGACCAGATTTATTCCAATATAAAACTGTGAATCTGCGACTTTTTCCTCTAAAAATGCTTCACAAGACTTAATCCAAAGAATAAAGACGTAAAAGTGCTTAGAACAGTTATTTCTGCACTGAAACGGAGCAAAGGATCATGGTCTATGTAGTTCCCTCTGTTTTTTTTTAGCTATTTCTGCATCAGAACTGTTCATTTAAGCAAAGACACTTGGGATTCGATATATTGTGATGCTCCACAATATTATTGTGAGACCTTTGACGATACGATATCACCAGATTTACGTTATTCTTAGATCATTTCACTGCATTTTCTGATAGATTGTGTGTTTAGAGCTTAAATTTTGGCCAAGCTTTTGTGCGGTGAGTGATTATGGTGAAGGTGTATTCAGTTTAAAAACACAGTGGAGCACTTCCTGTACCACCACATGACATCACAAGTGTTTTTACAGTAGTTTGAGGGAAGAACTCAGCCTAAATGTGCAGGTTTGTGTGTTTAAACATGTGTGAATAAAGGAAAACACAACTCCAGGTCTGTTTGTGATGAGAAACCATTAGAACACACTGTAAATCAGAAAATACTGTAAAATGAGCCCTTTAAAAGCTAAAATTTCTGCGTGCTCAATATAATTCCACCGTCCGTCACTCAAATCCTCGCTCCGTCGGAATGCTCCAAACATTCCCCACCTCGCCATGTTTGGAGCGCGCCGAAAGCGTCACCAGAATCTCCCTTTTTGGAACACGGCGTTCCCTCAGAACTGTTTCCGTGGCGACGCCGGTGAAGTCGGAACGCCGGTCGCCGAATCGAGCCGGCGCCCGCATCGCCAAAGCGCTCATTCAGCTCCTCCGCTAATGGCCGTGCAGTCATTAAGCGCGCCAGGCAATTACGCCTGTGCCAAATTGCAGAGCGCGTAATACTGTTTTCCCCGTCTAATGAAAAGATAAGAGTTCGCTCGTGGAAAGAAGCGTTCACTTGTGTTCGACGGCGTTCCCGAAGACATCTGTTTTAGGAATCACACATAGACCTTCACTGGAATCATTCGGATCATTTCAGCTCATTTCTACGCTGCAAATTCTCCATTCTGGCCAAGATTTTAGAGCTTATATCAAGTTATTCATGTTGTTTTCAGATTTATTATTGACTTGCTCGTTCTGAGACGCTTCATTCTCGTCCAGAGGTTGTTTATTTTAAGAGAAATCGTCAAGTAAAACGATCATTTCACTACTTTTGAGTCATTTTCTGATAGATTTGAGTGCTGATGTCTGTATTGGACAAAAGTTAAAAGGTACAGTAGATGCAACTTCAACTGCTTCATGACATCACAAGGTGGATCAGAGCGTTCTGGAGTTTGGAGACATAAACAGACTAATAATAAAGAGTTACTCAAACATGTGCGAATGAAATAAAACATAACATGGCCAAAATGTAAGATATAAACACTTAAATCTATCAGAAAATGACTTAAAAGCAGTGAAACGATCTGTTCCTGCAGCGAGATCATTTTACTGGACGAGTTCTCTTAAAATAAACGACCTCTAGACGAGAATGAAGCGTCTCAGAACGAGTGAGTCGATAATAAATCTGAAAACAACATGAAGAACCTGATAAAAGCTCTAAAATCTTGGCCAGATCAGAGAAATTTGCAGTATTGGGATGATTTCAGCCCTGGAACTGTCGCATTTCTACTGAACAAAGAGGTCAAAACGTTGCCGTTAACTTGAAAACTACCGCTTCATGACATCACAGGGTGGAACGGAGCTTTATTTATTTAGAACGCAGGTTGACAAAGGGCTAAAGAACATAATTAAATAAAAAAACAATCAAAACATTAAAGCAACATATGAATAAAAACAGAAAATCTCGTAAAATCTCAATATTAATTAAAAAAATATGTTGGAAAAAGAAAATTTAAACCTGGGCTAATTAAAAGGTGCACTGTGCAACTTTTCAGGTAAAGGGTCCACCACCTGATTGTTGCCATGGAGATGTCATCGCTTTGGTTGGAATGTTCCACAGTGTGCCATAAAACATTTCTAATTAGCGTAAAACTAAAACTCCAGGTATTTTTATTCCTCTTAAAAACATGATTCTCGTTGTTCGCGCAGTCGCCTCTCCACAGATCTGACCTGTAACTCGGCCTTTTAGCGTCTTTTGCTGTTTTTTTTTTGGAAATAGAAACGCTGTAGAAAGTAGATATCGCCGTGGAAACAAGCAGCCGACCGATAATCCTCCAGAAAAGTTGCACGGTGCGCCTTTAATCCATGGTTTTTAAAAGGATTTTTCTTGATTTAATTGCAAAAAAAACGTGTGAACTTTCCGAAAAAATATGAACGAACCATCGACGCTACGGCCTCACGAAATCCTTTCTTCAGCGTCCACGAAACCGTCTGACACGTATTACGCACGGTTTAACATCCCTAATCACTCCCACGGCTACGCTGACATTAATAATAAATAACGCTGCATAATCGATCAGTTCTGACTCGCGGTTTCGTTTAGACCCTAATGCAGAGGCCCGAGGAGGCTCCGGGGGGGTCTGAGCGCTCGGACGGTCGTGTTTGGGATTCGCAGAGGCCGGGGCGCAGGTGCTGGACTCTTTTGTAAGGCTCTTTAGAAACCGCGAGTGACCCCCTTCCCCTTTTATTCCCCCCTTTTACCCCCCTGTTTTACCCCCGCTCTACTGTACCCCCTGACCTGTGTGCTCTGAAACGCTCCGGATTCCTGTTTGAGTCTTTAAACTTTCTCGATTCGCAAGAGAAACGGCTTAAAGGGCCCACGTTACGATATTCCACATAATAACAAGACTGACATTAGAAAACGCTTTGACGGTAACGTAAATCTGGCGATGTCGTATCGTCAGAGGTCTCGCAATAACATCGTGGAGCATCACAATATATCGAATCCCAAGTGTCTTTGCTTAAATGAACAGTTCTGATGCAGAAATAGCTAAAAAACACAGAGGGAACTACATAGACCATGATCCTTTGCTCCGTTTCAGTGCAGACGACATGAAGAAATAACTGTTCTAAGCACTTTTACATCTTCATTCTTTGGATTAAGTCTTGTGAAGCATTTTTAGAGGAAAAAGGAGCAGATTCACGTATATTCACGTATAAGGGATATGAACGAACAAACGAATGAAAGAAGGAACGAAAAAACTAAAGAAAGAAATAACGGAGAAAAAAAATGAGGGAACGAAAGTAAGAGAGAACAAAAAAGAAAGAACCAACGAGCGAAAGAATGAACAGACGAAAGAAAGAGTGATCGAAAAAACTAAAGGAAGAAAGAACAAAAGAAAGTTAGAAAGAACGAACGAACGGAAAAGAGCAACAGGAAGGAAAATACGGTGAAAATATCGCATGGAGAGATTTGGATTTCGTTCCATCCCTCATCCATCATGATACATCCCAATACTAAAACACAGGACGATATATTGTGATTTATCAATAATTACGTGTAATATTATGGTCGAGTGAACCTTCATGAGGCCTAAATTGGATGAAATAAATTTAGTTTAATTATTAAATCATCAGGAAAAGTTAATGGAACTTGTGATTTTTTTCGTGAAGAACGTGACTTTAAAAATATCGGTTCGGATGCATTTTGAATCGATGCGAGAATCACACAGTGAAGTATCGCGACATATCAGCAAATCGATTTTTTTTCTCACACCCCTGATGTAGAATATCGTAATAATATCGTGAGCTTTCCCACGATATCGCAATAAATATCGTACCGGGAGGTTCAGACCGCGACCGTATCGTATCGTGAGACTTGGATATCGTTACAGCCGATATTTTCAGCACGAACATCTCACCGTACCAGATTTACTGCCGTGTTTTGACTGTGAATCCGCTCCTTTTTCCTCTAAAAATGCTTCACGAGGCTTAATCCAAAGAATGAAGAGTTAACTTATCGAGCGACACCAGAGCTTCCGATTTGAGGTCTTTTTGTCCATGATTCCGAGACCGTGGAGCTGCGTTGTTTATAGGAAGGAAACAGTTTTGATGAGTAAAATGTTTGTGTTTCATATTCACTTTGCACAAGAAGTGATTTAAGAAAGACTTTCAGTGTCACAGCCACGATTTAGCCATTAGTTTACACTGAATTTGAAACGTATCGTATGGAATCGAAAGCTCATTGTATCGTATCGGCGACGTCTTAATGACCCGGACCTGCTCAAAAACAGAGCTGGAGTCGTGTTGTGTTTCATTCACACGCGCTGGAGTAACGTTTATTATGCGTCCGTCTGCATCTCCAAAGCTCCAAACGCTCTGTTCCACCTCGTGATGTCATGAAGTGGTAGTTTTTAAGTAAACAGCTACGTTTTGTTTTTTGTTTTTTTAACTCGGCCTAAATCTGCAGGTTCTGTGTGTTTTAAACGTGTGCGAATGAAACAAAACACAACTCCAGGTCTGTATGTGACGAGGAAACAGCATTAGAACATACTGTAGATCAGAAAATAGCGTCATATGGGCCCTTTAATGCCATACTGTGGAACTTTTAGAGCAACGCAAAAACGCCTGGGAGACGCACAAAAAAGTTATAGAAAAAAATCAACATTAAAATGAATAATTAATAAAAAATATATCTCTATCCACTGGGCTGTCTCCCTATTATTATTATTATTATTATTATTATTATTATTATTATTATTATTATTATTATTATTATTATTATTATTATTATTGTTAATTTTATTATGTTTTATTTTTTATTTCACTTTGATTGGGAATGAGAAACGTAATTTATTTTTTTCTTATGTGCATATGAAAATTTGACAATAAAGCTTTTAAAAAATACCAGAATCGGTCTTACAATCCGTACTTTAAACAGCGCCCTGACACTAAAGCTGCACCGTGTAACTTTTCTGCCTCTTTCCATGGTGATATTGCTCGAAATGTTCCGCAGTATGTCATTACACTTGCGCAGGGGCCGAGTCACGTGTCAGATCCGCGGAAAGGCGCGCCCACTCCCGGTAAGAACGCGCGTTTTTAGATCCAATACAAACGTTTGAGTAAATGGGAGACGGATTAATGTCATTCCGGGACATTCCAGACCGAGCGACGACATCTCCGCGGAGACCAGCACGCAGCGGACCGCCAACCAGAAAAGTCCCACAGTGCGTCTTTTAAAAAAACACACATCTAACCAGCTTAACCGGCTCTTTTCTGAGTCATTCCCACTTCATCTTCGAGAAAGTTTTCCGATTCCTTTGACCCGCAGTTTTCCCCCCTTGGCTGCCCGGGCCGGGGAGCCATTCCGGGACTATGTATGCAATGTTAATGACTCAAAGTGGGCCGTAATGGTCCAAATAAAAATGAAGAATTAGGAAAGCCCCATAAAGAACCCTGCGAGGCGTTAAAACACTCGGTTAAAAAGCAGGAAAAAGATTTACGCCGTTCCTACGCCGGTTCTCGACTGTAATTCTTCCCGGAAAACATCTCTGAGTTATTATTCCTGATGTGTTTTGCTGTTTCGAAGTGAGGAACTGTGCAGCTTTGGTTTTGATGGATGTTAAAGCGTTCGTATTGCACTGTTTTCTGATTTAAACAAAATTTAGTCAACTTAACCTCTTGAGACCCTGTGGCCCCATACGAGGACATTACATTTTTGCCTCTTAGCACCATGATTTTCAATTATTTTAAACTTTCACCTGTAATCAACTAAAAACCTCTACAGCAGCTCCAGAAAGTAAAAAAAACTGCATGGTAAAGTTTAGATGCAAAATTTATGAATAAAACCAATGTATTTATGTACAATAATGTCTCTTCATGTCTCTTAATGTATCTTCATTTGGCATTAAAATTTGACACATTTTATTGCCCACAGCAGACGAGAGCCTCAGGAAATGTCATGTCCTCGTTTGAAGACATTGGGACTATGTTATATTATTGATTGTACATGTTGTTAGGTAAACTTAAGAATATTTAGATGAGTTTACAGTTATAAATTGCTGGACGTTTCTGCTGCTATAGGGAAACTGCTGCCTGTCTCCACTTTTTGCACCTCTACTTTTTTTTGTAACGATTGAAAACCAGAAAAAATTAAAACTGTGGACCACATTTTCAGGCCTTTTTGTGTGTTTTTAACCTCACTCACTGAACCCCAACCCGCTCACGGTCGACCTACGTCACATTTGGCAGGTTTAGGGCTTGAAATAAACAGCTAATTGCTGTTTGTTTGTTTTTTGTAATTTATTTATACATTTTAATGTTTTTACATTTTTTAACCAATGGTGTCATACAGAAGACTGACTTAGTAGGTCCTACTTATCCCAAATAGCAAGAAGAAATGAAAAATGCACACCAGACAAAAGCTCGGGTCTCAGGAGGTTAAGATGACGTGAATTAAGAAAGTTTTTCCATGATTTGAGTAAATTTCACTTGACAAGTAAAATGATCTGCCTGGAACAAGACGTTTTGGACTTAAAACATGAAAATCCAACGTTCTGCACTTAAAATAAGAAAAACAACAACTCTTTGCAGTTAATATAAGAAACAAAATCGAATGTTGTTTTGCTGGTCAGGCTGAATCGACTCAACTAAAGTAAAATGTTCTTAATTTAAGTCATTTTAACTCAGCTGGATATTGTTTTTTCCCCAGTGTGTTATAAAGTAGATTCCTCATCACAAACAGACATGACAAATTATCTTAAAATAAACTACCGTAAAATACCAATTAGTTGCTGGGGCGTTTATTTGTTTCAATCACTTAACAGACCAGGCGTTTATTTGAGACCAGGCGATTAATTCCTTCCTCACAAAAAAACTTGGGAAAATCTGGAATTCAAATTCTTTTAACCAGTGTGACGAAAATCTAGGCGACTTTCTACACCGACGTAGGCGAGTTAATCTGAAATGTGACAACAAAATCTCTACAGAGCATTTCCCACATTTGAAAGCGACTCCTGAATTACAGAAAGTCGTTAAAACCCTCCCACAACACGCAGACATGTTTTTAAATCAAAACAAACAGAACAAAATGGCCAAAATGGTAAATAATCACATTTTTATACAGCGCTTTACAACAAGGATCCACCCATTCACACACCAGTGTACACAGACTCCAGGAGAGGTTGGGTTAAGTGTCTTGCCCAAGGGTCTGCTTAACGCCTAGTGTCACAAATGTGCAACAAACCGTTTGGATCACAAATTTGCAACATACCCAAATTTCTGTTCATTTTTTTTGCTATAATCAAATTAATAATATCATCTAATCATCTTAATTTACCATCTACTTAACTTCAAAAACACATAAAAAACATTTTATACACACATCTATATAAATTCAGGCATTAAAGTTGAATTCTGGCACATTTGAAGCTAAAGTTTGTCACTAGAGGAGGTGGAATTCTGTCAGAAGCCAAAACACGACACAGATCAGTGTTTCCTCGGTGGAGATCTCACTGTGGCAGTGAGTCTGTCAAGGCAACAAACTAGTGTAGTGATGGGGGCAAGTTCTGAACTTCCACGTAAAACACCAATTTGCTTCAGACTGAAGAAGCTTAACTCCACTTTAACCCATCTTACAACAGCCACGAGTCTAACAAACCAAACGCTCTGCCTGGTTCACTCATTAGTGTCTGGAAACGTTAGAAAACAACTTTATAAGCACCTCACACTTCCCTCTGCTGATTTCCCACTGCACAGGCCAAAGCCCAAAAGACTCGATTGTCGACTCCAGAAACAACAAGTGAAGATCGACCACTGACGGTGAAGAAGAGAAGAAAACAGAAACTGAAAGTGTTGAAAGAAAATGGTTCAGGAATGGATTTTTTAAGCGTTTTTCAAAAAATATAATTCACTCGCAAATAAACAGGATTAGAAACAATGTCGGCGATCGAGTCTATTCACTGCCACAGTGAGATCTCCACCGAGGAAACACTGATCTGTGCCGTTTTTTGGCTTCTGACAGAATTCCACCTCCTATAGCGACGGACTTTAGCTTCAAACGTGCCGGAGTTCCCCTTTAAGGCGTTATACAATGATACTTAAGTCGAGAGTGGGATTCAAACTGCGAACCTTCAGATGAGTGGGCAAATGCTCGACCAGCTGAGCTCCTGCCTCCTTGAACAACTTTGTACGAATCGAAATTCAAACATTGTGAGACTTTCCGGCCTGACTACGACCCACACATCGTCTTACTGCGTTGATTTATAAGTCCAATTGTTATTTGGAAGCCGATATCCGATCCAGCGAATTTTTATGACTAAAAAATCTTCAAAAAGTGTGTTTCCACAGATCTTACATGTTTCCATATCCACAGAGACATGGAAATTACCAAAACAATCACGTAGAGCATCGCCCCAACAGAGACTTTCACTATCTTCCGCGAATCCTCCTCTGACTCTTAATTCGTTCGCTATAAATAATCTTCGTCGGCGTATCTCGACAATGACAACCACAAGCTCGTTACGCTAATCCACACACAGAGCGGTCGTCCCGGGAGTATTTTTAATCGTTCTTATCTGCCTCGGCGCTCTTTCAAACCAAATGTTGAGCTCACATTTCTTTGGAGACTCGTAATGAGATCAAGGTCTTTCCCCGTCCGATTAGCCCCGACTAACCACTTTGTAAAGGTCCTGCATGACGCAAAACGGACTCTGGTGAGATTTAGAGGTTTAAATTGTGTAATTTTTGTGCTGGAGGCTCCGCCCGACGCCTTTTCTCCATGGGAATGTTCCGCAGTACGGCATTAAACCTTTCTATCTTCACGGAGACCGAACCAGACCAAGTTAACGCCTGTTTTTCTCTGTATTTTTGAGCTCTAAAACCACCTGTGATTGAATAAACGTGAAGTAGAGCTGTTTAATGTCACACTGCGGAACATTCCAGGCAAGAGAGCAATGACGTATCCATAGAAACAAGCTCAAAACGCTCTGTTCCACCTTGTGACATCATAAAGCGGTAGTTTTCAAGTGAACACCTCCTTTTTTTACATTTAGTTCAGTACTTTTAGAAATGGGCAATTCCAAATGATTCTATTGAAGGTGTGTGGAGTTGAAAAACGCAGTGGAGCACTTCCTGTATCACCACATGACATCACAAGGTGGAACGTGGGGTGTTTTCAGTGTGAGAAAAGCCTAAATGTGCAGGGTTTGTGTGTTAAACGTGTGTGAATGAAACAAAACACAAGTCTAGGTCTGTTTGTGATGGAAAAAAAAGTTTAAAACAGAAAGAAATTCGTATTGGAAGCATTTTTTTGTTTTGTTTTGATAAGGCAAAATTAAATCGAATGAAAAAAACGTCTTTTCCCCAGCGGCGGAAATTCCAAGAAGTCTGGAACTCTTGCACACAGCTTGTAGCTCATTCCATATCATGCTTCATTTGCGGACTTTTTTGGAGCTTTCCGCGGTGTTCTAACGTCGTTCCCTCGTCCTAAAACACGCCTGAAGTGGTTTTAGATGCCGTCCACGCATGTTTGAGTCATTTAGCGATCTCTCCGGGGACCTATTCAAACCCTCTTTACGTTTGGCAGTAAGATTCTGTCCAGTTCTCCGCCCATAAGCGTATTTCATCCACGCGACAATTCTACAGAAATGTGCAAAAACACGATGACACTGTGCAAACTGTGCACTAGAGTTGGGCGGTATCCAAATTTTGATACCGTTAAACCGTCTCCACATTTTCCCGGGGTATACGGTATTACCGTTGCTAAGGCTAAAAAAAAAAAAAAAAAAAAAAACACTTCGTAGCACTAAGGTGGAGTCCGCTGGCCAAATGGCAGCAGAAAAGCAAGCATTACATAGGCCTAATGATACTGAAAACATAACAAAACATGTAAAAAATTAGTAACTTTTATTAACAAATGTTTAAAAAGTGCAAATACAGCAGTCAACCGACAGAACGAAATAACAAATTGTCTATGGGCTAAAGCCCACTTCCAGTACAGTAATCTATAGGCTACATCAATTAAATTAAAACACAGCCCTATATAATCCAGCACTCACAGGCTTATCAAATAACAAAAATTAGATTAAATAACAAAGGCAGTAACAAACCAACAAGAATCAAATAAATAAAATACTTGATCTTATCAAATAAGAAAATCTGAACAATAAACAGGCTAACAAGACATAACCGAAAATGTGCATATGAGAACGCAGCGGAAATGCTCGTTTATTTTTTAAAACATATTAACATGAATCAAATAAATTAAAAGTACAACTATACAACATTTCGAACCGTTTTTGTACGTCAGAAAAAGCCACTCCTTATTGAAAATAACATGATTAAGCTATTGAATGTTTTTCGCCAGAAAAACCAGCATGTTCACTTTTTCCGGCTTGAGTAGGGCACGTTGTGGGTTGACAACTTTGCCCCGCGGTGCTGAAGACCCGTTCCGATGGAGAGATTGTGGCACAAACGCACAGGTATTTCCGGCAACCCGCGACATTAAAGGAACGCGCCTGACTCCATTGGATTTCCACCAAAGAAGCGGGTCTTCATATCCCGGAATAACAGGCTCGCGACAATATGCAGTGCCGACCGGATCTGCCTGGCTCTCCCTTGTCATTTGGCCGAAATCCGAAATGCTGCCAAATTGCAGACGTGTTTTTCTTTGGGACCAACTCAGCGCGGTCTGTCATGTTGTCTTGTCCTTCTCCTTCTCCTTCCGGAGCGGTAATGTCACGTGACTACGCAACATCCAGGAACTTAAGAGTAACATTACACTATAACATAGTAATATTCGTTTTAAACTGTAATAGTATTAAATTAACAAACACAACCACACAGACATAAGTGTTGAAAAAACACTCTTTATTTAGGCATTAAATCAATTATAGTTAATATTATATTAGGGCAAGATTTTTTTTAATGACGGTAATGAATCTGATACCGTGGCTATTTTTAGATACCGCGGGATACCTTATTACCGTATTACCGCCCAACCCTACTGTGCACGACAACTGGACAAACCTGATTCAGTGATGCTCTGAAGGGGGAGTGATTTAGCGCAGAGAGCAAAGAATTGGGGGAGACTCGGAGCATCAAAAACAAAAGTGAAACTAAAAGTGAAACCAAAACAACCGTGAAAAAACTTCGACAAACTGTATTGATCCACGAGGGAAATTTAAAAAAGAAAGGAAAAAATAACACGAGACCAGTGTTAAATAAGGCGTAATTATTTAAATATGTAAAAATAAAAACATGCAAATATGTTGTTTTTTGGCGATTATGGCATTAGAAAAACAATAGAATCTAACATTTTGATTTAAATGTTATGTGTTAGTGCAGTGGTGGAAGAAGAACTTGATTTTGTTAAATAAAAGTACAGACGCTGGAGCAATAAAACCTCAAGTAAAAGTAAAAGTATCATGTGAAAAAATCCACTAAAGTGAAAGTATTAAAGTACTTGTTTAAAATGGACTAAGAGTAAAAAGTAAAAGTGTTTGCAGAGATTTTGAGAACAATTAAAGGAGGAAATGTAGGGATTTTGATAAAGAATTTGGCTGATTTTAAATAATTAAAATTTATTTCTTAATTTTTCTCGCAGTTTTTGTGTTTTTTGTGTTTGGTTTGCTCAAAAGTGGGACGGAAATTCAAATTAAATGTGCCAAAAATACATTTTCAGCCTTTTCAGGGAGTTGCAAAGCTTAAAAAAAGTACTTTTTACTTTTCAGTCCAGAAAATGCAGTGGAGTAGAAAGTACAAATACATGTTCTCAAATGTAATTAAGTAAAAGTAAAAAAAAATCTACTGTAAAATGTACTTAAGTAAAGTACAGACACCTCGAATTTGTATTTACTCGTGCTGTCAATCAATTAAAATATTTAATCTCGTGAATGTCATAGTTAACTCGCGATTCCTTAGAAATTAATCGCACATTTGTGTCATTTTAATGCTTTTATCAACATAAAAAAGTGGACAGGCTTTGTGCAAATGTTTTTTTTTATTGCAACGGTGTTTGTGATCGTGTTTGTCGCCCCATCGCTGCTGCACTGAGGGCGAAGACGTCGTCACACGCCGCTGTTTGTTTACAGAGCTAAAAACTTTTAGAGGAGAAAATAAGTCCAGCGTCAGAAGCGTCTATTAAACAGCAAGACATATGTGAGTCCTGCTGCGATTCCTCCAGGAGTTTATGGTGATAAAAACATGGAGGAGAGAGGCTGAAACACTTCTGTCTCTGTCTCTGATCGAAGGTCAGCGTGGATTCGTCGTGTGGTGTGGAGTTTGTTTCGTGTTTTCCTCGTATGAATAGCATCAGCGCACCTGGCAGGGCTTCTCTGTTTTGTACAAATTAGGGATGCACTGAATATTCGGCCAAATATTGCAAAAAAAAGCCACGTTCGGCTTTCGCTGGAGTGAGTTAAAAGTAAAGCCGAATAGTGGCGTGTGACACAACGACGCAGTTGGCATTTTTGGTTTGCCTCGGGTGGATAATTTAAGTTCGGATTTTTATTTCCTACGAGGACGACTCAAATAGAGATTGAGTAATAATGTGTTTAATGCAGCTTTGAGTACATTTGTTTACGTTTTACAGAAACTAAACCACGTGGCTAATTCGCATACTCTATAAGCGCTGAAAAAAACAGCTCGTGCGCCTCTGATGCTTCAGCTTCTGTCGGACTCAAGGACACGACTCAGTGGAATATGAGTGTTCTCCCTGTGTCAGAGGATGTGCTGCTGATGGTGAGTCTGTTCTGTGTCCGTTCGGTTTCGAAATTCGCCCAAGTGTTTGAATTTCTATTCTGTTTCAGCCACAAATTTTCATTTCGGTGCATCCCTGGTACAAATTGTTTTGCTTCCTGTTTACAGTCGGGTCCTGGAGTTTTTCTAACATTACAGCAGTGGCCACAGCTTATGAAAAAACTAATTTGTGATAAAAAAATAAACGTGTTGGCAGCAAGTATTGTGCTTTTACTTTTGTATACTGTTACCTTCCACCTCTGCAGTAGATGTAAACTACCCCCTCTTTAAACTTTCTCAGAGAAACTAGAATTAACTTTCCCAGATTCAATCCTCCGTCTTACGTTGATTAAATTTGACAGAAAAAGCAAAGAGCGCCGAAAAAAAACAACCAAAAACTCCCTCAAAACAAAAAAAAAAAGCAAGAAAAGAACACTTCATCACATGTGACTGCCTCTATTGGCCTTGTTTTCCCCCAAAAAGCCCAGGACCAATTTAAAGGGTAAAGGGGGGGGACGCGCCTCTTACCCCAAAAACAGCCCCAGTCCGGGGGGGTGGAGCGGCCTCTCGCGGGGGCAGCTGGGCGGCCGATCCAGGAGCGATTTGACTTTTTCTTGTTTGTTTTAGGTGAAGGAGAGGAGGGGGTATTGTGGCGACGGAGGAGAAGTGTGCGGAGGGAAAGAAAAGGAGCCGGGGAATGGAGGGGCAGGACAGAGAAAGGGGGCATTACTCAGGGGCATTACTCAGGGCTGACTGGGCGCTCAGCGGGGACAGTGGGGCGGCTCATTCACACAGAATATGGCCCCAATCTGGTTCAAAGGCGACGTTTGGAGTCAGGGAGCGGGCGAGGGCCGTGCCAATTCACCGCAGTAATGACCGGGCACATTCGGGGACTTCAATGGGTTTGGCTCCGCCGCAGATACTCACCTACTCGGATACACATACGTACTCGGATACACATACGTACTCGGATACACATACGTACTCGGATACACATACGTACTCGGATACACATACGTACTCGGATACACATACCATATTTTTCAGACTATAGGTTTCAGGGTTTGGGTGGTTCCTGCGACTTATGTATTCAGGTTTTCACACTGAGCCCGTAGACCAAATATATGAATCATATATATGAATCAAAAATGAAAAAAAACAAATCGTTATCCGGTTTTTCATTTTGGTTTTAGAGACAAATAAGTTTTGTTTCCTTATTTTCGGTTCTGTATTGAAAAACGAAGGAGCGAATGATACACAGATTCTTCTCTATTCGGTTGTTTTTATTACTATAACTTCTAGAATTTGCCTTTCAAGATGAAATGTTGGTTCTTGGTCTTTGATAGAAATAAATTTCCCCCCAAAAGTGCAACTTTTAGTCCAGTGCGACTTATACATGTTTTTTTCTTATGTATTTTTTGGCTGGTGCGACTTATAGTCCGAAAAATATGGTACTCGGATACTTCTACACTGCAAATTTCTCTGATCTGGCCGAGATTTTAGAGCTTCTGTCAGGTTATTCATGTTGTTTTCAGGTTTATTATCGATTTACTGTGGAAAAGTCTGTGTTATTATAGAAAATATGAATCAAAAGCAAATTACTAAAAACTGAGGCAGACTTTTCCACAGCCTCAGGTCGTTTCTCTTCACTAGTTTTGTGGAGTTTGTCGCCGTCAGCTGAGCGGAAATGACGTCTTATAATTACCACAGAAATAATAATGAATAATTTTAGAAATAAACTCACACAAATGAAAACTGTCACAGCACAAAACAGCACAAAACAAATACAAACGTTTTCTATAATTTTCTTCCTGTTTTGAGCTCTATTTTGAGGTTCTGGACGACGTCATTGGCTGAAAATAAAACTCCAAATATCTTAAGAACCAGAATCAATCGCACAAACAAAACTTTTTGCAGCAAAAACGAAGCACAAACGATTGACAGGTTTTGTGTAGGTTTGAGTTTGACGGGGCAACTTCACAGAGGTTTAAAAGACCTGAGAATCCGAGAGGCTCATGTGACAAAAGCAGATCAGATGAATAAATAGGACCGAGGACCATTAAGAGCTTCAGAAACCAATAAAGAACTTTAAAATCTCTCCCGATTCAACAGTTTGAAGACTTCCTCACTTAATTTATGCATTGAGGATCCTAATTATCCACCGTGATGAGTTTAAAAGCACTTTTCACAACTTTCAGAGACCAGAGCCGAGTTTTGCCACGTCAGTAACGCGAACAACTAGCATGCTAACACAGACTTTGGCCAATAAAACGCTTTCTAACTAGATGCAGACAGTTCACAGTGAACTCATTTTGACCGCAAGAGCTGCTTATAGAATATTGACCTTAAAGTATAACGCAACTCAGCCTGAAAGTGTTCAGAACGCAGCACTCTGACGGGTTAAAAACACAGCCGAATGAACCATTTTAGTCATTATTTTGTGTATAATGAATCATAGAAGTTGTTTATTTAGTCCCCAACAGCTCAAATCTCATCATAATATGGAAAAAATAACAAAAAAGACCCCCACGAGTACACAGAAAAAGTACCAAAATCAATATTGAGCCCTAAAAATGATTGTTCCATCTAATATACACTGAACGATAAGTCGCAAACAGCACAAAAGTCTGTTCCAGGAAAAGTCACAGCGAGTTCACAAACGGATTTAATAATGATCCTAACGTGGATCAGCTGTTTTTGCGTTAAACGTGTTTGAATGAAACAAAAACGCAGCTCCAGGTTCCCTCCGTTACACCTTTAGCTTCTTCCAGTCTCCCAAACTTCCTGTTCTTCTCCTGCGTTCTCCACTTTCCTGTGACACGTTGGAATTCCTCGTCTTTAACTAACGTCCATGTGGTCCTCAGATGGGCCCCGTTCCCCAGATAGGAAGTCATTTCTCTTACTAAGTGTGCCTCAATCTGGCTCGCAGCGCTAAACAGCTAAATACCCTTCCAGAACAATCCGGTAGCTTTCGGCAAAATGTTTTCGGAATTCCTTGGAACTTCTTGGTATTTAAAGGTCCTCATATTAGGCTGTTTTCTGACTTTCTTTGTGATAATGCTGTTTTCTCGTCGCAAACATGCTCGGAGTTGTGTTTTGTTTTGCATTTTTAGGCTCTCTCAAACTGAAAACGCAACGGAATTTTGGACATAGGGCCTCATTTCCTCGTGTGGAGACACTTCTTTAAGTCTTCCCTCCAGTCCTTGTATTTGCGGAGGTTGCCGGTGCTAGGCTAGTGCACGTCAATGGCCATCTTACCCACTCCACAGACCCGAGGAAACCTATTAGAACTCCAGACTGTCCCTGTGAACGTCTGTCTCCAGAAAATCATGTTTGAAATAAAACTAACCTTGAGTCGCATGAATCGTCGTATGTTGAGGGACTATTTCCTCATATATCAGTCCACCGCTGCCGAGCTTCTATCAGGAAGTACAACTCACTGCTGCTGCTCAGACATAAATCCTTCAAATGCAGCGGTCGGTTTGACTCTAAAATGATTCTGTGGACACAGACGTTCACGGGGACAGTCTGGAGTTCTAATAGTTTTTCCTCGGTTCTGTGAAGTGAACTGTTTTTAGTGGCAGGACGACTATGGCCATTTCACTCAGCTTCAGCTCGAACTGGACGACCAAATCTCAGGGTTTAAAAGTTCACAGCTCAGGATTCATGTTCTCACACTGTACGAACGACTTCAGCAGCGAAATCCTCACAACAGGCGACTGGATTCAAACAGGTTTGATGTTCTTGTGACCTACGATGGCCGATCGGGAGCTGCTCGTGAGGGATTCATGGGTTCTCATTACCCCATGTTTACGACACGAAGCACGACACACGATTAAGCCAGAACTCGATCCCAAAAACGTACACACAAGTGAAAAATCAGCTCCAAAAAGGGCCAAAAATCGCACAGTGTACACTCTGCTTAACCTGAAACCTACCTCTTCATGACATCACAAGGTGGAACAGAGCATTTTGAGCTTTGGAGATGTAGATAGACTCATAATAAAGTTTCTCAAACGAGTGTGAATGAAACAAAACACGACTCCAGGTCCGCCGAATATATTCCGATTACTGACCAAGTCGCTGGAGACAAATGAAAGTGAGCAGAGGCACTTGGTGGCACCGGCCTGGCTAAACCCTCACAGCAACATATATATGAATGAACTTTTAACTCTAAACAATTATGAACTATGAACGAACTAGTTTGTTTTGAAATTTGCGAACTGAACTTTGAACCAGTCCGTGCAGAAAAAGAACTTTCCCAACACCGTCCACGTCTGTTTGTGATGAGGAAACATCAGAACACAGATCAGAACAGCTCCTGTTGCTTTTAAAACACTAAAAACCAGGTACAACTCCTTCTAAACCAAGACTTAGCGCTCTGATTAGAAGCCAAAAACATTCTCCCAGATGCCCTTCCGTATCTTTCCTCTCTTTTCTGTCCCTCCATCCTTTCTCAAGAGTTGATTTTTCACCCAACGACTTCCTTCGCATTGTTCATCTCTCCTTTCTCTTTCCCCTCTCTTTCCTTCTCCTTCTTCTACCCTACCCCCTCCTCTCCTCTTTTACCCCCTCCCCCTCTTGCCCCTACTCTTTCCATCCACCCCCCTCCCTCCCTCCCTCCCGCCCTCCTCCTCCTTTTGATTTCTCCCTCTCTCCTTTTTTCTAATAAGTTCCAGATGTGCTGTTCGCATTCCTTTGGTCGACGGAGAGCGAAACTCAAGAGGAGAGTTAGGGGGCTAAAGGGAAGAGCGGAGGAGGAGGAGAGGAGGGGAGGGGGGGTTTGGCCGTTAGCGGGACGGAGAGACGGAGGGGAGGGAGGAGGGAACGCCGGGCGGAGGAGGGATGGGGTCGGTCGGGAGCACGGGACGCGCACACGGGTCCGAAAAAGATGGAAAGAAGTCGTACGGTTGCACATGAAAGACGAAAGAATGCGGCGCAGGCCAACGCGGAGGAGGGGGAGGAGGGGGCAGAGACCGATGTTGACGTTCAGAACTTTTTGGGACATTTTTCCGCCCCCCACTCCTCCATCCCAACATCCCTCCATCCCGCTCCCCCCTCCTCCAGGAATGTGGCTGGTGATGTCACTGCTGCTCCTTTTACTTTGCTGATCTCGAAAGTTTCTGAAACCCTTTTTTGTGCGCGCGAATTATTGGGAAAACGGCTCCGTGCGACGCGCTGTTCTGTCGGGTTTGCAGCGTGCCGTACTTCTGGACATGTTCCACAGTGTTGCATTGGCCCCTGAAGACCTGAGGGCAATTCTAGTACATTTCTCCTCATCTGGATTTTTTTCTTAATTTTGCTTTTAAAACTGCCCCTTTTACCCCTAATGAAGTGTTCTACCTCCTTTTGTTCAGTCCAACCTGTTATTTCACAATCTGCTGCTGTAGTTGTGTGATGGGGCTGTGATAAAAGTATGTATGTATAAACAACTTTTTGGTCATAAAAAATGCTTAATTTAGGGCCTGAGCTACAAAAATGCAAAATCTCAAGTCTGTAAGTGAACTAAAAATCTCCTTATTGCCCTAAAAAAAAAAAAGTCCAATTGCCCCATTATTTTCCTGGTCCAGTCCTGGAAACAGCTCCTGTCAGGTCCAGGGCCAGAGCCACAGCACTTCTGCATTTCCAGGGTGGAAATTACATTTGGATTTGTTCATTTGGACTGAAATAAACCTTTAAATAAAAATAGAAAGAGATGCACAATTACACACACCAAGATGTGTAATTTTCCATGTGTGTGAGAATTAACTCCACTTAGAGCGACTTTTTCCCTCGTTATAAACACACACAGTCAGAGGAGTCGACCATCTTGACTCACTTCACTCTTTGGCAAAGTTTGGCTCCATCAAAATGGACGGAGCGCATGAGTTTGGGGAAAACAAAGTTCCTGTTGGACACTCGTTTTGCTCCCGTCATCACACAGCGTGAGTGTGACGTAGGATAAAGCCGCAGAAATGTACGGAAACCTCTATGTCTGCACTTTCAGAGGGGAAAAGGACGTTTCTGTCTTTTACGGTGAGAAAGTTCTGCGCAGTTATAGAAAACATATTCCTCTGTATCGTGTACGATGTCGTAGGTCTTGGAGTGTTAAACCTTTGATTTCCTAAAAAAAACTGGACCAAAATGTAAGATCTAAACACTTAAATCTTTCATAAAATGACTTAAAACTTGTGAAATGATGTGTCCATGCAGCAAGATCTTCAAATAAACGACCTCTAGACTAGAATGAAACATCTCAGAACGAGTAAGTCGATAATAAATTTGAAAAAAAAAAAAAAGAATAACCTGATAGAAGTTTTAAAAATTTGGCAAGATCAGAGAAATTTACAGTGTAAACCTTGAAAACATGTGTCATCTCTGAGAAAATGTCCTGGTTTTCTTCATCTAGATGTCATTGTATTCTTTCTTTTTTCCTTTCATAAATTGCCTGTTAATATGGCGCACAAAACAAAAATTATAACGAAGATCTGAAAATAATGTAATATGGGCGCTTTGAATCTCCTTTTAGGCTCCGTCTAAGGTGACCAGACGTCCCCGTTTCCCCGGGACAGTCCCAGTTCTGAGCCCTGTGTCCCCTGTCCCTGCAGATTTATACAAAACCACTGATTTGTCCCAGTTTTATACAAGAAATGTCCCAGGAGTCCCTATTTTTGACCAATCTGAGCTAAACTGGGACTACATCAGGACTATTTCAGGTCTAAACCAGGTCTAAACCAGGTCTATTTCAGGTCTAAACCAGGTCTAAACTTGGGCTAAATCAGGGCTAAACCAAGACTAAACCAGGTCTATTTAAGGCCTGAACCAGGACTATATCAGGTCTAAATTTGGGCTAAACCAGGACTATTTCAGGTCTAAACCAGGTCAAAATCAGGACTAAACGAGGTCTAAACTAGGGTTAAACCAGATTTATTTCAAGACTAAACCAGGTCTATTTAACATCTAAACCAGGTCTAAACCAGGACTAAACCAAGACTAAATCAGGTCTATTTCAGGTCTAAACTAGAACTAAACCAGGTCTATTTAATGTCTAAACCAGGTCTAAACCAGGGCTAAACCAAGACTAAACCAGGTCTATTTCAGGTCTAAACCTGGTCTAAACCAGGACTAAACCAGGACTAAACCAGGTCTATTTAATGTCTAAGCCAGGTCTAAACCAGGACTACATGAGGTCTACAGTAAACCAGGTTTAAACTAAGACTAAAACTGGATTATCAACATTTTTGACTAATCTGATCCTCGCTAACAGTAAAGAGGAGCGTAAATTATCATTTGTTTTGCCAAAATACAGAAAAACGTGTTTGCAAATGACCATAAAACAAAAAAATAATCCCCCAGATCATGACTAACACGAGAATCCCCGATGATTCACGTTCTTTTTTGAAAAATTTGGTCACTTTAACTCTGTTTGAACGTGACTTTATTCTTCCTGATTCACATGATGTAGATTTGTGAACGCGCTCGTGACTGGATTTCTCTCGTTTTCGTCAGGATGCTGTTTGCCTCTCGACTCCACGCGGGCAAATATCAAATAAACGCGGGTTAGCTCGCCAGCTCCCTCACCCACATAACTACATTAAGGTCAACCGTCCACGCTAACTCCGTCCTCTCTGTACAATAAAGCCGCCCTCGGGGGCTAAAACCGTTGCCCGGATAATGAGAGCGTTTCTTTTTTCTTTTTTTTTCTTCCCTCCTCCTCTGCGATGGACCGGCGACGCTTTTGAAGTCCGGTCATTAAAACAATGTGCAGATGCTTCAGTTTTCGGTGGATGAGGGTTTTACTGGTGCATTGGGACACTCCGCAGACGGGCAGGTGATAAAACCGACCAGAACCGAACTCTAATTAACGAGCGGACGGACGTAAACGGATTTAGCTTGAACGAAATCGTGACGTGTGGACTGAAGAATGCGAAGAGACGGTTTTGTTTGTACAGAACCGGCTTTTATTTTCAGGATTGGGGGCGTCGTACAGCTCAGACAGGGACAGATACAGGAGTATACTGGTGCTATAATACTCCCTACAACTGTACAACTCGCCCTTATGTAGCAGATAATACTCCCCACAACTGTATAATAACAGATAATACTCCCTACAGCTGTATAATAACAGATAATACTCCCTACAACTGTATAATAACAGATAATACTCCCCACAACTGTATAATAACAGATAATACTCCCTACAACTGTATAATAACAGATAATACTCCCCACAACTGTATAATAACAGATAATACTCCCCACAACTGTATAATAACAGATAATACTCCCTACAACTGTATAATAACAGATAATACTCCCTACAGCTGTATAATAACAGATAATACTCCCTATAGCTGTATAATAACAGATAATACTCCCTACAGCTGTATAATAACAGATAATACTCCCTACAGCTGTATAATAACAGATAATACTCCCTACAGCTGTATAATAACAGATAATACTCCCTATAGCTGTATAATAACAGATAATACTCCCTACAACTGTATAATAACAGATAATACTCCCTACAGCTGTATAATAACAGATAATACTCCCTACAGCTGTATAATAACAGATAATACTCCCTACAGCTGTATAATAACAGATAATACTCCCTACAGCTGTATAATAACAGATAATACTCCCTACAACTGTGCAACTCATCCTTATGTGGCAGATAATAATGTAACAATTAACAACAATACAATAAAAGACAGTAATTCCTACATAAAAACAGTAAATAAAAAGTGTTAAAATGCATAAAGCTTAAAAAAAAATCATAATAAATAAAAAAAATTTCTAAAAATAAAATAGATAAGAATATTTGTCACCCACGTTCTTAAGAAGTAGCGGTTTAACAAAGAAAACTGCTGTAAATGTAAATGATCCTTAAAAATAGCGACAGTAGAACACCGATTATGGCCATTTTGTGCTAATATGGTATCGTGAGGCGCGTGTCGAGTGTCGTATCGAATCACGACGGACCCCGGCGCATTCAGGGCGATAAAACGGACGAAAATGAACACGAACGAAAGAGTGGACGGCCGAACGCGCTCCACCGTAAACAGATTTGGACGCTGCTCCGACCAGGAACAAAATAGTGACGTACGGACGGAAGAATGTGGAGCGAGGGACGACCCAGAGAGATTCGCTTTGTACAAGAAGTGGGTTTTATTGCGGAGACGTTCAGGAAATCGGGTCAAATCTGTCAGTTTAAGAAGAAATAACGGATCCGGTGCATTTTTAACGACTGTTTCATTTACGCCGGCGCTGTCACGATGGTAAAAGTTCTCGAGTTTGATATGAAGGAATAGATCTCGTGCCACAAAGGACCTCGCGAGATATTTTCAGCGTCTAAACCAGGACTATATCAGGTCTATTTCAGGTCTAAACCAGGTCTAAACTAGGGCTAAACTAGGGCTAAAACAGGACTAAACCAGGACTATATCAGGTCTATTTCAGGTCTAAACCAGGGCTAAACTAGGGCTAAACTAGGGCTAAACCAGGACTAAATCAGGAATAAACCAGGTCTATTTAACGCCTAAACCAGGACTACATCAGGTCTAAACCAGGTCTAAACTAGGAGTAAACCAGGACTATATCAGGTCTATTTCAGGTTTAAACCAGGTCTAAACTAGGGCTAAACTAGGGCTAAAACAGGACTAAGCCAGGTCTATTTTAGCTCTAAACCAGGTCTAAACTTGGGCCAAACCAGAACTATTTCAGGTGTAAACCATGTTTAAACCAGGTCTGTTTCAGATCTAAACCAGGTCTAAACTAGGACTAAGGGAGGACTGAACCAGGTCTATTTCAGGTCTAAACCAGGTCTATTTCAAGACTAAATCAGATCTAAACCAGGACTAAACAAGGTCTAAACCAGGTCTAAACCAGGACTAAATCAGGTCTATTTCAGGTCTAAACCAGGTCTATTTCAAGACTAAATCAGATCTAAACCAGGACTAAACAAGGACTAAACCAGGTCTAAACTAGGACTAATACTCCCTACAGCTGTAGATCTTGTGCCTCGTGAGATCTTTTCCTCATATTTTTTACATCTGGATAAAAAAAAAGGTTTAACTTGGTTGTGTAACTCCTCTTGAGAGCGTTTTGTTTGTTAGACTCGTGGCTGTTGTCAGATGGGTTAAAGTGGAGTTCAGCTTCTTCAGTCTGAAGCAAATTGGTGTTTTACGTGGAAGTTCAGAACTTGCCCCCATCACTACACTAGTTTGTTGCCTTGACAGACTCACTGCCACAGTGAGATCTCCACCAAGGAAACACTGATCTGTGCCTTTTTTTGGCTCCTGACAGAATTCCACCTCCTCTAGCGACGAACTTTAGCTTCAAACGTGCCGGAGTTCAGCTTTAACTGTACGTAAGTGAATTATTTTGCCCAGTGACATGACGGCAGACGTATTCAAACTGCCAACCTGCATTTTTATGACTTTGGAAGAGCCGCCGATACGCCAAGAAATACAGTTTGGAAATGACCCAACATGATGTATTTTAGAATAATTTAGAATAATTTGAGGCCCTTTTTTTTGTTTCAGTTTGACAGTTCGGGTCTGGGCACTCTCCTTACATCTTCATCGGTGTTTAGTGCCTTGGCGGGGGTCTGCTGCACGAGTCCTCACAGTTATTTACTCCTGACGACCTCTTTTGTTCACTCGATAGTTTAACGACCCCCGTCCTCTTTGTCCGGGGCGTCTGACGGATTTCTTACGCACGTCGGGGCCGTTTGCAGATAATGGGCCATAAACCCAGTGGATACGTGTGGTCGAGGTTCAGGCTCCGAGTCGGCACGAGTTTTCTAAACACCTGCGACATTAGCGAGGTCGAGGGAGGAGCTAATATATCGACGTTCACATTCATCCTGGAGGTCGAGGACAGGCCGGTGCAGCGTCCAGTCCCACTTTGGTTTGTACAAATGAGCGGCGGAAAAGAGGTGAAGGCGTTGGAAGAATAATAAAACACAGAGATGTAACAATAAAGTAAATCTGGTGATATCGTATCGTCAAAGGTCTCTGAATAACATCGTGGAGCATCACAGTATCTGAAATCCCAAGTCTCTTTGCTTAAATGAACAGTTCTGATGCAGAAATAGCAAAAAAAAAAACAGAGGGAACTACATAGACCATGATCCTTTGCTCTGTTTCAGTGCAGACGACATGAAGAAATAACTGTTCTGAGCACTTTTACATCTTCATTCTTTGGATTAAGTCTGTGAAGCATTTTTAGAGGAAAAAGGAGCAGATTCACAACAAAATATTGCAATAAATCAGGTACAGTGAGATGTTTGTGGAATATGAACGAAAGAAAGAACAAAAAAACTACAAGAACTAAAGTAAGACAGAACGAAAAAGAAAGGACAAAAAAGAAAGAACAAATGAATGAAAGAACAAAAGAAAGAGAACAGAAGAAAGAATGAATGAATGAAAGGAAGAACGAAAGAAAGAACGAACGAAGAAAAGAAAGAATGAAAAAAGAAAGAACAAAAAATGAATGAAAGAACGAACAAACGAAAGAAAGAATGAAAGAAAAAACTTAAAGAAAGAAAGAACAAAAGAAAGTATGAAAGAACAAATGAACGAAAAAGAACAAAAGAAAGAATGAACAAACAGGAAAGAAAGAACGAAAAAGAAGAAAGAAAGAAAAATATGGTGAAAATATCGTACAGAGAGATTTGGATTTCGTTCCCTAATGACAGTAAATAACTGGTCAGAGCATTTTAGAGTCAGTCTTGTTATTCTGTAGAATATCGTAATATCGTGAACTTTCCCACGATATCACAGTAAATATCGCACCGTGAAGTTCAGACCGTAGGGACAGTATCGTGTCGTGACACTTGGATTTCGTTACACCTCTAGTTCCTGCTATTACCGGAAGTGACGCACTTCAGGCAGGAAACATTCCAAAATAACAGTTGTCTGTTACACTCGTGGTCGGATTCCTAATATCGAACTCAGGTCCAAGTTCGCTCCAATAACTGCGAGCGTCGATGAGCTTCATTTGACTGGAGCCATCCTCGCTTAGTCCACTTCTTTACACCATTTATGACATTATAATTTACTCGAGCTATAATGTAATATCGTGAGCCTCCCCACCATGTCGTGAAAAGATGTGAAACTAGATCGATCCAAACACTCCGATGACTCCGATCCAATACTGTCCGATACTCATAAAAGAGCCGGATCGGGAGCTGATACCAATACTGAACATCGGATCGGGACATCCCTAAAATAAACCATTGTTGAACCAAACACAACCAAAACAATAAAAAAATTGATTATTCAGTCCTTTAAAAGTGATTTTAGTCATTGACTTTCTAACTGCTGCAGTGACTCTCAGCGTTTTGCTCTGGAAGTGTTTGTGTAAATCCGCTCAACATGATCCTGAACGCTGTGGGGGCGTCGCACTCGCTAAGTCCACTTCTTTGCACAGGGATATACAGCGCAAGTCTCCTCAATTTTGGGAAGTTAACCACTTCGTGACATCACAAGGTGGGACAGGGCATTTTGCAGCATTGGAGATGTAGACTGAAGAATAATAAAGAGTTACCAAACGTGTGTGAATGAAACAAAACACAACTCGGGTCTGTTTTTGAGGTGGTAACAGCATTCTAATGTGGCTTAAAGGGCTCATTTTACGCTATTTTCTGATCTATGTTATGTCATGTGGTGATATAGAAGTGCTCCACTGTGTTTTTAAACTCCACACACCTTCACTCGAATCATTTGGATGATTTCAGCCCTGGAATTGCGAATCTATACTGACTAAACGGTAAAAAAGAAGCTGTTTAACTTGGAAAAACCACCGCTTCATGACATCACAAGGTGGAACTGACCGTTTTGAGCTTTGGAGACGTCGACTGAAGAAGAATAAAGTGTGAGAATGAGACAAAACACAATTCCAGCTCTGTTTTCGATGACGTCTTAAGCCCACAAGACTCAATTTCACGTACTGCTTTACTGCACCTCGAAACGAACCCGTCCGAAAAGATCCGGCTCCCGTAAAAGAGCCGAAAGAGCCGAAAGTCCGAAGCCGTTCCAGTGTGCAGAGTGAAGGCCTGATCGAGTGTTCCAGGGGTCAAGGCTGTGGCGTTTACTGGCCTCTTGTGACAGATGACACTGCGAGGTACATACCAATAAAATTAGATTGCGCTGGATTGAATTAAAGCGGACCTTGGGTGGGGGTGATTTGTGGCGGCCGCTGGATTCCTTTGCAGTGCAGTAGCCGCACACGTGCTGCTGTGCTGCTTTTTTGGGCTCAGAAAGAATGAGGAAGAAGGGAGTAGAACCAATGGGCTGGGGAACCTACCTAGAAATTATTATCGATTGTCTGGGTTCTGGAAATTAGCCGGTGGTGGGACGTAATGAAGTAAAAGTACGGTATGAAGTCCAAGTGTCGATCCTGTTAAAGCTTCATTTTGCCGGGGTTTATGATATTTGCTCATTTATAAGTGGTTGGAATGAGCCACGAGACCTTTACTCGTGCTTAGAACTTCACACAGTTTGGTATTTTTTGTCTATGGCGGCGCGATGGCTGAGTGCACAGCGAGAAGGTTCTGGGTTCGATCCCCGGGGCCTTTCCGTGTGGAGTTCGCATGTTCTCCCCACGTTTTTGATGGGTTCCCCCCGTCCGTCTTCTTCTGCTTTATCCGGCTGGGTCGCGGGGGCCGTTCTCCACCCAGTCCTCTGCACCTGACCCCCCCGTGAACCCCTCTGTGAGTGGAGCCCACAGGAGGGTGGACGTCATGGTCCTTGATGTTAGTTCAGGAGCTGCATGTTTTGGGCTGATGGGGGGAAACCGGAGCGCCCGGAGGAAACCCATCCGGACACGGGGAGAACATGCAAACTCCACACAGAAAGGCCCGGGCGACTCGGGGATCGAACCCGCAACCTTCTTGCTGTGTGGCTGCTGTGTGGTTTCCCCCATCAACCCAAAACATGCAGTGTAGGTGTGAAAGTGGAGTGTGTGGTGGTAGTTTACACCACCGAGTCTGGAGTGAATGAAGAGTGCTCTGTTAATAATGCTGTGTGAAGCATCTTGGGGACATGTGTCTGTGTAAAGCGCTATAGAAACAAACTTACCTTTACCTTCACCATGACAGATGGTCAAAAACATGTGGTTAAAAAGTTCTGCTTAATGTGATACAGGCCAATTCATCTGGAAGCCTGAGGGCCAAGAAAAAATAGCCTGAGGGCCGCATTTGGCCCCCAGGCCATAGTTTGGACGTGCCTGATGTAAATGATTCTAGTGAAGCTGTGTGGAGTTTAAAAACATGTGGAGCACTTCCTGTATTACCACAAATTTAGTTTGACTCTGAAAACTGCTCATGTGCTCCCTGAACCTCATGTGTATAATCCTAAAATTGTTAATGGATCTGTGTTGATTTTATAATTCTTTCCCCAAACTTCTGCACAATAGCTAAAGTACGGGTACATGAGTGAATAGTGCAGTTGTTAAAGAGACTTTTTGTCGAGCTTTTGTCCTCGATAATTTGGATTTATTTAAATTGTGATTTCCAGTTTAGTTTTTCATCACTTCTTCCCCTTTGCTGAACTCAGTGTAACCAAAGTCTCCACACGAGTCTGCACCTGAACCACATCCTGCCGCGGTGGTTCGCCGTGTGTTAATGCTCCTGCTTTTGTCACCGCCGTCGCCCCTGGTTACCGGCGCGTTACCCTTTGTCCGCCGCCGCCGCACAAAGACCTCAGCACCTCGCCGGATTCACGTGCCCCGAAACGTAGTCCCTCCACCTCCTCCATCAAAACCTCCTCCTCCTCCTCCGCCGCCGCCGAGCGAATTATCATCTCGGGCGTTGCCATGGTCACCCTGTCTGTCATTGTGTCGGCGGCGCTCGCGGCTGTCGCCATGGAAACGCCGGTAACACGCCGCGGTTTGCTGCAAATAAATAAAGCTCCTCAGACGTGAGCGCAGCCGCACGGACGCAGGATTATTATTACCTTATTTTATTAGTATTGATTTGGACTTTGATATCAGTTTTATGTAAAAAAATAAATAAATAAAAAAGCTGTGCACATGTATATTGTAAAAACACAGAATAAAGTGCAAAAAAAGTAAATAAATTTAAATAAAATTGCAAATGACTAAGACATTAATAATAAAGTACTGTAATAATTTTCCGTCTGCGTAAAATTTGCTAAAACTGTAGTTCAGACCTTGATTCTGTTTTTAAATGAAATTAGGTTTGTTAAAAGTATTGACAAATCAAATATTAATCGATGCTAAAACTCGTATCAGAACTTGAAACTGGACACTCGCATGAGCAAGTATCGATACCTGGTTTAGACCTGGTTTAGACCTGGTTTAGACCTGGTTTAGTCCTGGTTTAGTCCTGGTTTAGTCCTGGTTTAGTCCTGGTTTAGACCTGGTTTAGACCTGGTTTAGACCTGGTTTAGTCCTGGTTTAGACCTGGTTTAGACCTGGTTTAGACCTGGTTTAGTCCTGGTTTAGACCTGGTTTAGACCTGGTTTAGACCTGGTTTAGACCTGGTTTAGACCATAGAGACCTAGTTGACACCTGGTTTAGACCTGGTTTAGACCTGGTTGAGACCTGGTTTAGACCTGGTTGAGACCTGGTTTAGTCCTGGTTTAGTCCTGGTTTAGACCTGGTTTAGACCTGGTTTAGACCTAGTTTAGACCTGGTTTAGTCATGGTTTAGACCTGGTTTAGGCCTGGTTTAGACCTGGTTTAGTCCTGGTTTAGACCTGGTTTAGTCCTGCTTTAGTCGTGGTTTAGACCTGGTTTAGTCCTGGTTTAGACCTGGTTTAGTCCTGGTTTAGACCTGGTTTAGACCTGGTTTAGACCTAGTTTAGACCTGGTTTAGACCTGGTTTAGACCTGGTTTAGACCTGGTTTAGACCTGGTTTAATCCTGGTTTAGACCTGGTTTAGACCTGGTTTAGACCTGGTTTAGACCTGGTTTAGACCTGGTTTAGTCCTGGTTTAGACCTGGACCACTGAGGGATTTCACAGATATAAGGACACACGGTAAAACAAAAGAAAATGCTATGATTTAATGGTCCTGAATTACACAGAATGTTCCCCCCTGAGCTTTAAACCATGTCAGAAAAAAAAAAGTTGTGTTTTGTTTCATTCACACACGTTTGAGTAGCTCTTTATTATCAGTCTGTCCACATCTCCAAAGCTCAAAATGCTCTGTTCCACCTTGTGATGTCATGAAGTACATTAAGAGCGTGCGAACATCCTGAGTGAAAACCTTGATTTGTCTTAGTTGTTATAAATGTTTTATGTAGAGAAGAAGACGACCGGACTGCATTTTTTTACTTGTTCATCACTAATAATATAACCGTGTGCAATTAAAGTGGTCAGGGTTCATTTCTTCCTTAATTTCTTTTACATTCAGTGACAAATAACGTTTATGCACAACCTTTCTCCACTTTACATGAATATAACCCTCAGTTTATTGGCAGGATTCCTCAGCCGTGGTTACAAACATTCCACATAAAACTATGACCGAACTGGTTTAGGCGGAAGCGAAATAACTTATGAAAGTCTAACCCCGTTTTTAAAAAAATTGGTATGAATATTATCTACATTTTTTTGCCCGTTACGTGTCGCAGGTTCTTGCACTTGCCTCGTCTGCCTCTTTTCCCTGTGAATTACACTGTACTTTACCATGAAATATCCAAAATGTAACATGAACATTTCTGTCAGTGTCTAGACACAGGAACTCACTGTACGGCAACACAAATCTGCATTTTAACAGTATTCATTTGACTTGCCCCCATCTGTATTAAATAACACTGCTCTGCCACGGCCGTGATTTACGTTTTAAACTAACGAAGGCCAAAATATGTTGGTTTTGGGCATTTAAATAAAGGCTTTTTAACTCTACTTTTTCTCATTGCGCCTTTTACTTTTTTGGATTTCGTTGTGTCTAAAGTTTTGATCCTTTTTTCCAAGAGGTCCAGGTCTGTTTGTGATGAGGAAACATCATAAAATAGATCAGAAAATAGTGTAATATGGGTTCTTTAATGCTGAAAATCACAGTCTGTTGTAATCCGTGCGGTATCGGTATCGGTATCGGTATCGGTATCAGAGTCCACTGAAAGAGTCTTGAAAATCTTCGTATCAACGACAACAACAACACCGACCGTTTAACCCCAATCACTCACATTTGCGCGAATCCCGGCGCCGTCAGACAAAGAAAACGATCGAGTTCGTTTCGCCCCCGTCTGCCGTTTCCCAAATAAATGCGTCTCCACGGCAACCGTGTTATCCGTAATGGACCGGGAGGGGAGTGCATCCGAGAGCGGGCGGCCACATCCATACTAATGCGTTTTGGCTGTGCAGGACCGTGTGCGCTGACGAGCTCTTTTGTTCAATCGGTTTAGGAAATGTCAGGACCGTCCCATTACGTCCGTCCAGATGCCCGTTTGTCCTGATACGATCGGGAGCGGACAGACGAGACGGTCCGGTGATTTTTAGGACGGGCGTTAACGTGATACGGCAAAAAAAGATACTGAGATTTCAAACTCTATTTCGATATTAGAGAAGAAACAGACTCTCAGTATCACGACGATGCTAAAAAATCCGCTTTCTTTAGACGACAGATGCGATTTTCGACGTTAAAGGTTCGATATTACGCCAAATTGACTTGTTTCTTCATCAAAAACATACCTGGAGTTCGCTTTTGTTTCATTCACTCACTAATTTATGAGTTGGTTTACATCTCCAAAGCTCAAAACGCTCTGTTCCACCTTGTGATGTCATGAAACTGTGGTTTTCAAGTTTTTTTTTAATATAAATAAACTGCACGCCACGCTTTGACGCTACAGCTACTATTTATATTCTTTTAAATTGTGTTTTTGCATTTGTCAGGATTTATTTTATTATTCAGATTTTATAAGGATTTATTGTTGAACATGTTTTAGTGTCCCAGGAATATCCAAAACCTTCACTTGTTTTGCAAAAGTGCTACATACTTTGAGATATTAATGTTCATAGACGTGATAGTGACATTTGTAATTTTGGAAATGTCATAGATTTCTCAAATCAGGATTTTGTCATCAACAAAAAGTTTTTTTAAATCATAAAACAGAATTGCTTGAAATGTTCTTACTAAAAAAGCTGTTGGAACTATTCTTCGTTCAATAAACGTGTCGATTTTTTACCTTTAGTTCAGTAAAGATGTGTGATTCCAGAGCTGAAATCATCCACATGATTCTAGTGGAAGTGTGTGGAGTTTAAAAACACAGTGGAGCACTTCCTGTATCACCGCATGATGTATTTTAAGTTTGAGAGAAACTAGTATCGAAACTAGATTCTCATTTGAGCAGGTATCAATGCTAAAAATCGACTTTTTGGAGGTTTCTCCCATGTTTTCCCTCATCTTAAACCTGCCTGAAGAGGTTTTAGACTCATTCATGCATGTCTGAGTCATTTAGCGATCTCAAACCCTCCTTATGGTTAGCTGTAAGATTCCGTACGAGGCTCCGCCCACAAGCGTACGTCGCCCGTGCTCCCACACGACAATCCTCCATAAACGTACAAAAACATTTCAACAATTCCAGGGCTGAAATGATCCAAATGATTCTGGTGAAGGTGTGTGGAGTTTAAAAAACACAGTGGAGCACTTCCTGTATCACCGCATGACATCACAAGGTGGAACGGTGCGTTAAACATGTGCAAATGAAACAAAACGCAGCTCCAGGTCTGTTTGAGATGAGGAAACGACATTAGAACGGCTCATTTCTGTTTCGTGAATGTGATTTTTTTTAGACTCGCGTCAGACCCGAGTCACTACTTTTTAGGACTTGAGACTTGACTTGATAAAACGGACTAAGACTTGGGACTCGACTCACAATTTAAGGTAACTGACTTGGGACTTGAGGCCTGTGACTTGATGTTTCTCCTAAATATATATATATGTTTATAGAAAATACTTTTCTCTTTACAGTTGATAAATCTGGTGCTGAATTTGACAGAAACAAACTGGAACATTTCCCTCCCACTTAATTTAGATGTAACTGAAGAACTGTGAGACGTGTCCTCAAATGTACTACAGTAATACACAGTAATACACAGTAATACACAGTAATACACAGTAATACACAGAAATACACAGTAATACACAGAAATACACAGTAATACACAGTAATACACAGTAATATACATTATTATGCAGTAAAACAGAGGGAACTACACACCTTCTATTTCAGTGCAAACTCCACGACAAAATTAATGTTTTTAAGCATTTTTATACGCCCGTTACAATACGGGACGTATTATGGTATGGCGCTGTCCGTCCGTCTGTCCGTCCGTCTGTGGACACTTCAAAGCTTTGAAGTCTTTGAAGCTTTGTCTTCATGAAGAGGCAAAATATCAATGTGCTTTTCTGTTGTTTACAATGTATAGGATTATTGTTTCCCTCTTGCCGTAGATCTGAACTCTCTTCTCAAATGTTCTGCTGCTGAAAGCGAGAACAACCCACATTCTCTGCTTCTTTGAGCTTTGACACATTAAAGCTTTGTAGTGTCTTTAAGTTCTGTTGCTGCGATCTGATTGGTGGAATTCCGATTCTAGAATGTGATGATGTCATACTCATACTCCTACTGCAAGAGCCAGATTTCCCTATTGATTATTACGGGCGTATTTTGCCCCGCTGGAGGAGCTCTTGTTAAATCTGAATTCTGTCTATTCTGACCATAAGGATTCACACTAAGATCTTGTCGAGACATTTAAAAGGGAGAAAATAGCATTTCTACAACTCTTCTACAACTCTAAATACTCGTTTATAAATGTACCAGGACTTTTTAAAGTACAATTCAGCCTAAAATTCATATTTATATAGCAAAAATCTGAGCTTTATTTGGTATTTTTGTTTAAAGACTTGAAGTCACTTGAAGCTCAAAGCGACGACTTGGACTTATGGACCAGTGACTCGAGTGTCGACTTGGACCTGACTTGGACTTATGGACCAGTGACTCGAGACTCGACTTGGACTTGACTTGGACTTATGGACCAGTGACTCGAGACTGGACTTGGACTTGACTTGGACTTATGGACCAGTGACTCGAGACTGGACTTGGACTTGACTTGGACTTATGGACCAGTGACTCGAGACTTGACTTGGACTTATGGACCAGTGACTTGAGACTTGAGACTGGACTTGGACTTGACTTGGACTTATGGACCAGTGACTCGAGACTCGAGACTGGACTTGACTTGGACTTATGGACCAGTGACTTGAGACTTGAGACTGGACTTGGACTTGACTTGGACTTATGGACCAGTGACTCGAGACTCGAGACTGGACTTGACTTGGACTTATGGACCAGTGACTCGAGACTCGAGACTGGACTTGGACTTGACTTGGACTTATGGACCAGTGACTCGAGACTGGACTTGGACTTGACTTGGACTTATGGACCAGTGACTCGAGACTGGACTTGGACTTGATTTGGACTTATGGACCAGTGACTCGAGACTTGAGACTGGACTTGACTTGGACTTATGGACCAGTGACTCGAGACTAGACTTGGACTTGATTTGGACTTATGGACCAGTGACTCGAGACTTGAGACTGGACTTGGACTTGCCTGTGTCTGACCTGGGACTTGACTCGGACTTGAGGTCAAACACTTGAGACTTACTTGGTCCCACCTCTGCTCTTCGGTATCGATTCCTGCCCAAACGAGTCTCGATACTCGTTTTAGTGTCGTTTCGTTTATACTTTTCGACACTTTCACGGAAAACGAGCTCAACTTTCCGAACAAAAACCCGTCTTAAAACTCTGAGAAATCCTCGGACACTTTGCCGCGTTAATCCTCCCGGATAATGGACCTGGAGCTGGGGCCGGACGCACAAAGGGAAAAGGGGTAAAGGGAAAAGGACGGGGGGTCAGTGGTCCCGCGAGGTAAGATGAGAGAGCGCGGCATCGTGGGTAACAATGGCGCGGACAAAGGGACGTGTCTGGGCCTTTCTGCGTCGGGTTTTCCGGCGGCGCTCGTCCCGTCCCACCTCCGCTGGTCACCTTTGTGCTCCGGCGGCGGGAAGGAAGGGGGAAGGGGGGGGCCTCCTCTCCTTTTCTTTCCCTCTTTTCCCTCTCGCCGTCCTCGCTCCGTCGCCATGGAGACGCGCCGTCGCCCTGCTCGGCGGCCATGTTGTGCAGGGAGAGGAAGAGGAAGGCACAGGTGCTCGGAGGATTCACCCGGAGATAATCGGGTAAATTCGTTCAGGATGAGGGGGTTTTAATGGCAAACGCTCCCGTCGTCAGTTATCGTTAGCGGAGGTGATTACGCGGTTAAAAAATCACGAACGGCCATCGTATTTAACGAGAAAGTGCCGTTTTACTCATTAAAGACCTGCACAAAAACTATGGCAGTCGTTTGTGCTGCGAAAAGTTTCGTTTGTGCTGCTTTAGTTTTGGAGAAATTAACGATTCTTTTACAGGTCAAACTGGGGTCAGTCCCACAGGAAGCTTCAAAATGCTCGAAAACGCCCAAAATGGAGTCAGTCGTTTGTGCTGTAAAAAGTTTTGTTTGTGCGATTCTGGTTCTTCAGATATTCACAGTTTTATTTTGGGTCGATGACGTCGTCCAGAACCTCAGAATGTGAAACAGCCTCAAAACAGGAAGAAAATGATAGAAAACGTTTGTATTTGGTTTGTGCTGTTTTGTGCTGTGACAGTTTCATTTGTGTGAGTTTATTTCTAAAATTATTCATTATTATTTCTGTGGTAATTACAGGACGTCATTTCTGCTCATCTGACGGAGACAAACTCCACAAAACTAGAGAAGAGAAACGATCTGAGGCTGAGGAAAAGTCTGTGTTATTATAAAATATGAATCAAAAGCAAAAGACTAAAGACTGAGACAGACTTTTCCACAGCCTGAGATCATTTTTCGCCACGAGTTTTGCGGAGTTTTGCTAAAGTCGCCGCCGTCTACTGAGCGGAAATGACGTCCTATAATTACTGCAGAAATAATAATGAATAATTTTAGAAATAAACTCACACAAATGAAACTGTCACAGCACAAAACAGCACAAACAAAATACAAACGTTTTCTATAATTTTCCGTCTGTTTTGAGGCTGTTTCACATTCTGAGGTTCTGGACGACGTCATCGACCAAAATAAAACTGCAAATATCTGAAGAACCAGAATCACACAAACAAAACTTTTTGCAGCACAAACGACTGACTCCATTTTGGGCGTTTTCGAGCATTTTTCTTCTTCCTGTGGGTCTGACTCCAGTTTGACCTGTAAAAGAATCGTTAATTTCTCCAAAACTAAAGCAGCACAAACGAAACTTTTCGCAGCACAAACGATGGACACAGTTTTAGTGCAGGTTTGAGTTTGATGGGGCGACTTCACGAAGGTGTATTAAAGAGGTCATTTTACGTTTTAATGTCGTTTTCTCGTCGCAGACAGACCCGGAGTTGTGTTTTGTTTCATTCACACAAGTTTGACGCACTTTTCTCCTCTCTGTAAACACTCGTGCTAATACAGGAAGTGCTCCGTTGCGTTTTTAAACTCCACACACCTGCAAAAACTCGTATCTCGTTAAGTTAAGAACTCGATTTCGGTAGATTTGACTTTACAAGTGTGCTTTTTTTTTCTTGATTCCAGCAAAGTAGGATTTAGTTTCTTATTGTAAAGTTTTCTTAAGTGTAAATACGTGTTATTAATTGTTATTTTTCTTATGTTTTGTGTTGCGAGATGTGTTTTTCTATTTATGAAAACCCTGGTTTCAGTGGTCGATCGTTTTACTTGTGTAAAATTTTCGTTTTTGGATCATTTCAGCCCTGGAATCGCCAAACTCTACTGAGCGAAAAGTAAAAGGAGCTGTTCACTTGAAAACTGCCGCTTCATGACATCACAAGGTGGAACAGAGCGTTTTGAGCTTTGAAGATTTAGACAGACGAATAATAAAGTGTTACTCAAACATGTGAATGAAACAAAACTCAACTCCAGCTCTGTTTTAGATGAAGTAACAACATTCTAACGTGACTAAAAGCCCCTCAAAAGTCTAATTTTGCGTAATATCGGACCTTTAAACACAGTTACGGCGTTAAAGGGCCTGTGCCTCGTGTTTTTCTCCGTGTATTGGAGTAAAAATGGTCTTTTTCTTGTGTTCTTGAGGTTAAAATAAGTTTGCCGTGTACTGTTTGCATCTGCGGACAAAGCGTCGCACCCTCAGAGAATCAGGAACTGCGCGGTGGGCATGCTAGTTGTCATTAGAATGACAATACAAACCCAGTTTAAGGACGGCGCGTAAGAAATGGTCACACTGTCTGAGAATCAGGAAGTGTGCTGTTAGCATGCTAGTTGTTGTTAAGGACAGCATGTGACAAAGCGTTGCCCCGTCAGAGAATCAGGAAGTGCGCAGTGGGCACGCTAGTTGTTGTTAGAAATACAATACAAACCCAACTTAAGGACAGCACGTGACAGAGTCGCATTGTCACAGAATGAGGAAGTGTGCGGTTAGCATGCTAGTTTTCATTAAGGACGGTGCGTGACAAAGCGTTGTATTATCAGAGAAACACAAAGTGTGCGGTTAACATGCTAGTTGTCATTAGCGTTACAATACAAACCCAGTTTAAGGATGGAGCAGGACAAAGCGTCGCATTCTTAGAAAACCAGGAAGTGCGTGATTAGCATGCCAGTTGTCATTATAGACAGCACATGGCAAAGCGTCGCACTGTCACAGAATCAGGAAGTGTGCGGTTAGCATGCTGGTTATTGTTGGCGTTACAATGTGAACCCAATTTAAGGACAGTACGTGACAAATTATTGCGCTGTCTGAGAATCAGGAAGTGCTCAGTTAGCATGCTAGTTGTTGTAATCATTACAGTGAACTATGAGCTCTTCCACTTGTCCTGGTGCAGCTCAGGGTCATTTAAAGACGTTCAGGAAAGGTTCGTTTCTGTGACTTTTTTAGCATCGATTCCTGCGCAAACGAGTATCTAGTTTCGATATTAGTTTTAGTATCGATTAGTGTTTGATTTTCGATACTTTTGACATCATTTTCTGTGCTTTGAGATGTAGTTCTGATACGTTTTTTTATAATAATAATGTAATGTATTCTCCCCACGTTCACAGCGGCGTTGGTTTGTGTTGGTTTTGGTTTTTCCCCGACAGCTCATATCTCATAAAGAAACATCGATATCGATCCTGGTGAGAAATGACGGGTGACGTTGAAGATGATGTCGTATTGATTTAGTCGTGGAGCATTTGGACCTGAAATTCGGCTCTGTAACGGAGACTAAAATCGAGCTTTCTGTTGTCTAAGTCGTGTATTTTTATTATGAGTTCATCGTTGACACTTGAGCTTTTCCTTTTGTATTTAACTTCAATCTGGAACTGTAATATTTTGGCCGCCCTCGTTTGTTTTTTAAGGGAAAATCGCTTCAGAAAATCACACTTCAGTTACACACGGCCACTCCGACACTGGCGTCTCACTGTGGGAGTGTCGTGTGTCCATTTGTTCTCAGACGTTCTGCACTCCCACATTTTCCCCCCGTGGTCGGAGCGGCGGCACATTCGCTTTTCCCAACATCCCGACGTTCGACATGTGATTATTAAGTTTGGACTGAGCTCTTTTCAGGACCGGATTTACACGGACTGGAGGTGTAGGCCTGGTTTAGTCCTGGTATAGACCTGGTTTAGTCCTGGTTTTGGTCCTGTTATAGATCTGGTTTAGTCCTGGTTTAGTCCTGGTTTAGTCCTGGTTTAGTCCTGGTTTAGATTTGGTTTAGTCCCGGTTTAGTCCTGGTTTAGTCCTCGTTTAGTCCTGGTTTAGACCTGGTTTACTTCTGCTTTTAGTCCTGATTTTGTCCTGTTTTAGACCTGTTTTAGTCCTGGTTTAGATCTGGTTTAGACCTGGTTTAGACCTGGTTTAGATCTGGTTTAGACCTGGTTTAGACCTCGTTTGAGTCCTGATTTTAGTACTGGTTTAGTTTCAGACCTGGTTTAGTCCTGGTTTAAATGCAGGTCTATGCCAGGACTAAAACCAGGTCTAAATCAGGACTAAACCGGGTCTAAACCAGGACTAAAAGCAGGTCTAAACCAGGACTAAACCAGGACTAAATCAGGACTAAAAGCAGGACTAAATCAGGACTAAATCAGGACTAAAAGCAGGTCTAAACCAGGACTAAATCAGGACTAAACCAGGACTAAATCAGGACTAAAAGCAGGACTAAATCAGGACTAAAAGCAGGCCTAAACCAGGCCTAAATCAGGACTAAACCAGGACTAAATCAGGACTAAATCAGGACTAAAAGCAGGACTAAATCAGGACTAAAAGCAGGACTAAATCAGGACTAAAAGCAGGACTAAATCAGGACTAAACCAGGACTAAATCAGGACTAAACCAGGACTAAACCAGGACTAAATCAGGACTAAAAGCAGGTCTAAACCAGGACTAAATCAGGACTAAACCAGGACTAAATCAGGACTAAAAGCAGGACTAAACCAGGACTAAATCAGGACTAAATCAGGACTAAACCGGACTAAATCAGGACTAAAAGCAGGTCTAAACCAGGACTAAAGCAGGACTAAACCAGGACTAAATCAGGACTAAACCAGGACTAAATCAGGACTAAAAGCAGGACTAAACCAGGACTAAATCAGGACTAAATCAGGACTAAACCGGACTAAATCAGGACTAAAGCAGGTCTAAACCAGGTCTAAACCAGGTCTAAATCAGGACTAAACCAGGACTAAATCAGGACTAAATCAGGACTAAACCGGACTAAATCAGGACTAAAAGCAGGACTAAACCAGGACTAAACCAGGTTACGATCTCCTCTGGCTGATGCTCTGGTTCTCACTGCTGTGTTATTTTTTCTACTTATAAAATCCATTAAAGGCGGTGGGTCCGTTTAACACTTCCAGTGTAAACTCTACTCTCTGCTGGTGGAGCGGTTTGAGCTGGAGCAGAGTGAAACCGTGGGAAACATCGCCCAGCGTTCGCCCGGCTTTTCCCGGAGCGTTCAGAACGTCCTAAAGACTCGCTGCAGTGAGTTCCTTTAGACCGCAGCACAGTTCGGCCACTTCGGATTCGCTCAAATACGCGTAAAAAAGAAAAGAAAAAATCCTGTACTTTTTTAAATGAGTAGAAAACCTCAGACGTTCATCCACACACAGAATCACAGAGCAAAACATGGCAGAGATTTGCCACCTGCCAGTTTAGCCTCTTTAAATTAAACATGAGCCGTGCTGCTCCATTATACATCATCACCTCACACGCCACATACGCCTCTGTAAAGCAGGTTACAGATCAGCCTTTAGGTCAGAGCTGGAATGTTCCGCAGTCCGGCATTTTGGCCTCTCTAACATGTCCGTGATCCGCCCTGTTTGTGTTAAACGTACGAATCCTGAGAGTTATTTTTTTTACTGTTTGCAAAGAAAAACCCGGAGAACGACTCATTCACACTTTACTGAGCTCTGGGTTCTTCTGTCCCACAGGCTTTAATGCCGTACTGCGGAACAACCACGGACACCAGCGAAGTTAGTCCTGGTTTAGATCTGGTTTAGATCTGGTTTAGTCCTGATTTAGTCCTGGTTTAGTCCTGATTTAGACCTGGTTTAGTCCTGATTTAGACCTGGTTTAGACCTGGTTTTAGTCCTGATTTAGACCTGGTTTAGTCCTGATTTAGTCCTGGTTTAGACCTGGTTTGAGTCCTGATTTTAGTCCTGGTTTAGATTTCAGACCTGGTTTAGTCCTGGTTTAAACGCAGGTCTATGCCAAGACTAAAACCAGGTCTAAACCAGGACTAAATCAGGACTAAACCAGGACTAAATCAGGACTAAAAGCAGGTCTAAACCAGGACTAAATCAGGACTAAATCAGGACTAAATCAGGACTAAATCAGGACTAAAAGCAGGTCTAAACCAGGAATAAATCAGGACTAAATCAGGACTAAAAGCAGGTCTAAACCAGGGCTAAATCAGGACTAAATCAGGACTAAATCAGGACTAAATCAGGACTAAATCAGGACTAAAACCAGGTCTAAACCAGGACTAAATCAGGACTAAACCAGGACTAAATCAGGACTAAAAGCAGGTCTAAACCAGGACTAAATCAGGACTAAATCAGGACTAAATCAGGACTAAATCAGGACTAAAAGCAGGTCTAAACCAGGAATAAATCAGGACTAAATCAGGACTAAAAGCAGGTCTAAACCAGGGCTAAATCAGGACTAAATCAGGACTAAATCAGGACTAAATCAGGACTAAATCAGGACTAAAACCAGGTCTAAACCAGGACTAAATCAGGACTAAACCAGGACTAAATCAGGACTAAAAGCAGGTCTAAACCAGGACTAAATCAGGACTAAATCAGGACTAAAAGCAGGTCTAAACCAGGGCTAAATCAGGACTAAATCAGGACTAAATCAGGACTAAATCAGGACTAAAAGCAGGTCTAAACCAGGACTAAATCAGGACTAAAAGCAGGACTAAACCAGGACTAAAAGCAGGACTAAATCAGGACTAAAAGCAGGACTAAACCAGGACTAAATCAGGACTAAAAGCAGGACTAAACCAGGTCTAAACCAGGACTAAATCAGGACTAAAAGCAGGACTAAACCAGGACTAAATCAGGACTAAATCAGGACTAAATCAGGACTAAAAGCAGGACTAAACCAGGTCTAAACCAGGACTAAATCAGGACTAAACCAGGACTAAAAGCAGGTCTAAACCAGGTCTAAACCAGGACTAAATCAGGACTAAACCAGGGCTAAAAGCAGGACTAAACCAGGACTAAATCAGGACTAAATCAGGACTAAAAGCAGGTCTAAACCAGGACTACATCAGGACTAAATCAGGACTAAAAGCAGGACTAAACCAGGACTAAACCAGGACTAAATCAGGACTAAATCAGGACTAAATCAGGACTAAATCAGGACTAAATCAGGACTAAAAGCAGGTCTAAACCAGGACTAAACCAGGACTAAATCAGGACTAAATCAGGACTAAAAGCAGGTCTAAACCAGGACTAAATCAGGACTAAATCAGGACTAAAAGCAGGTCTAAACCAGGACTAAATCAGGACTAAATCAGGACTAAATCAGGACTAAATCAGGACTAAATCAGGACTAAAAGCAGGTCTAAACCAGGACTAAATCAGGACTAAAAGCAGGTCTAAACCAGGACTAAAAGCAGGACTAAATCAGGACTAAAAGCAGGACTAAACCAGGACTAAATCAGGACTAAAAGCAGGACTAAACCAGGTCTAAACCAGGACTAAATCAGGACTAAAAGCAGGACTAAACCAGGACTAAATCAGGACTAAATCAGGACTAAAAGCAGGACTAAACCAGGTCTAAACCAGGACTAAATCAGGACTAAACCAGGACTAAAAGCAGGTCTAAACCAGGTCTAAACCAGGACTAAATCAGGACTAAACCAGGGCTAAAAGCAGGACTAAACCAGGACTAAATCAGGACTAAATCAGGACTAAAAGCAGGTCTAAACCAGGACTAAATCAGGACTAAATCAGGACTAAAAGCAGGACTAAACCAGGACTAAATCAGGACTAAATCAGGACTAAACCAGGGCTAAATCAGGACTAAATCAGGACTAAACCAGGGCTAAATCAGGACTAAATCAGGACTAAAACCAGGTCTAAACCAGGTCTAAATCAGGACTAAATCAGGACTAAATCAGGACTAAACCAGGGCTAAATCAGGACTAAATCAGGACTAAACCAGGGCTAAATCAGGACTAAATCAGGACTAAAACCAGGTCTAAACCAGGACTAAATTAGGACTAAACCAGGACTAAATCAGGACTAAACCAGGACTAAATCAGGACTAAATCAGGACTAAAAGCAGGTCTAAACCAGGGCTAAATCAGGACTAAATCAGGACTAAATCAGGACTAAATCAGGACTAAAAGCAGGTCTAAACCAGGGCTAAATCAGGACTAAATCAGGACTAAATCAGGACTAAATCAGGACTAAATCAGGACTAAAAGCAGGTCTAAACCAGGACTAAATCAGGACTAAAAGCAGGACTAAACCAGGACTAAAAGCAGGACTAAATCAGGACTAAAAGCAGGACTAAACCAGGACTAAATCAGGACTAAAAGCAGGACTAAACCAGGTCTAAACCAGGACTAAATCAGGACTAAAAGCAGGACTAAACCAGGACTAAATCAGGACTAAATCAGGACTAAATCAGGACTAAAAGCAGGACTAAACCAGGTCTAAACCAGGACTAAATCAGGACTAAACCAGGACTAAAAGCAGGTCTAAACCAGGTCTAAACCAGGACTAAATCAGGACTAAACCAGGGCTAAAAGCAGGACTAAACCAGGTCTAAACCAGGACTAAATCAGGACTAAACCAGGGCTAAAAGCAGGACTAAACCAGGACTAAATCAGGACTAAATCAGGACTAAAAGCAGGTCTAAACCAGGACTAAATCAGGACTAAATCAGGACTAAAAGCAGGACTAAACCAGGACTAAATCAGGACTAAATCAGGACTAAACCAGGGCTAAATCAGGACTAAATCAGGACTAAACCAGGGCTAAATCAGGACTAAATCAGGACTAAAACCAGGTCTAAACCAGGTCTAAATCAGGACTAAATCAGGACTAAATCAGGACTAAACCAGGGCTAAATCAGGACTAAATCAGGGCTAAATCAGGACTAAATCAGGACTAAAACCAGGTCTAAACCAGGACTAAATTAGGACTAAACCAGGACTAAATCAGGACTAAACCAGGACTAAATCAGGACTAAATCAGGACTAAAAGCAGGACTAAACCAGGACTAAATCAGGACTAAACCAGGACTAAATCAGGACTAAATCAGGACTAAAAGCAGGTCTAAACCAGGACTAAATCAGGACTAAATCAGGACTAAAAGCAGGTCTAAACCAGGGCTAAATCAGGACTAAATCAGGACTAAATCAGGACTAAATCAGGACTAAATCAGGACTAAAAGCAGGTCTAAACCAGGACTAAATCAGGACTAAAAGCAGGACTAAACCAGGACTAAAAGCAGGACTAAATCAGGACTAAAAGCAGGACTAAACCAGGACTAAATCAGGACTAAAAGCAGGACTAAACCAGGTCTAAACCAGGACTAAATCAGGACTAAAAGCAGGACTAAACCAGGACTAAATCAGGACTAAATCAGGACTAAATCAGGACTAAAAGCAGGACTAAACCAGGTCTAAACCAGGACTAAATCAGGACTAAACCAGGACTAAAAGCAGGTCTAAACCAGGTCTAAACCAGGACTAAATCAGGACTAAACCAGGGCTAAAAGCAGGACTAAACCAGGACTAAATCAGGACTAAATCAGGACTAAAAGCAGGTCTAAACCAGGACTAAATCAGGACTAAATCAGGACTAAAAGCAGGACTAAACCAGGACTAAATCAGGACTAAATCAGGACTAAACCAGGGCTAAATCAGGACTAAATCAGGACTAAACCAGGGCTAAATCAGGACTAAATCAGGACTAAAACCAGGTCTAAACCAGGTCTAAATCAGGACTAAATCAGGACTAAATCAGGACTAAACCAGGGCTAAATCAGGACTAAATCAGGACTAAACCAGGGCTAAATCAGGACTAAATCAGGACTAAAAGCAGGTCTAAACCAGGGCTAAATCAGGACTAAATCAGGACTAAATCAGGACTAAATCAGGACTAAAAGCAGGTCTAAACCAGGGCTAAATCAGGACTAAATCAGGACTAAATCAGGACTAAATCAGGACTAAATCAGGACTAAAAGCAGGTCTAAACCAGGACTAAATCAGGACTAAAAGCAGGACTAAACCAGGACTAAAAGCAGGACTAAATCAGGACTAAAAGCAGGACTAAACCAGGACTAAATCAGGACTAAAAGCAGGACTAAACCAGGTCTAAACCAGGACTAAATCAGGACTAAAAGCAGGACTAAACCAGGACTAAATCAGGACTAAATCAGGACTAAATCAGGACTAAAAGCAGGACTAAACCAGGTCTAAACCAGGACTAAATCAGGACTAAACCAGGACTAAAAGCAGGTCTAAACCAGGTCTAAACCAGGACTAAATCAGGACTAAACCAGGGCTAAAAGCAGGACTAAACCAGGTCTAAACCAGGACTAAATCAGGACTAAACCAGGGCTAAAAGCAGGACTAAACCAGGACTAAATCAGGACTAAATCAGGACTAAAAGCAGGTCTAAACCAGGACTAAATCAGGACTAAATCAGGACTAAAAGCAGGACTAAACCAGGACTAAATCAGGACTAAATCAGGACTAAACCAGGGCTAAATCAGGACTAAATCAGGACTAAACCAGGGCTAAATCAGGACTAAATCAGGACTAAAACCAGGTCTAAACCAGGTCTAAATCAGGACTAAATCAGGACTAAATCAGGACTAAACCAGGGCTAAATCAGGACTAAATCAGGACTAAACCAGGGCTAAATCAGGACTAAATCAGGACTAAAACCAGGTCTAAACCAGGACTAAATTAGGACTAAACCAGGACTAAATCAGGACTAAACCAGGACTAAATCAGGACTAAATCAGGACTAAAAGCAGGACTAAACCAGGACTAAATCAGGACTAAACCAGGACTAAATCAGGACTAAATCAGGACTAAAAGCAGGTCTAAACCAGGACTGTTGCACAGGAAAAGTTAGGCCGAAGTTACACAGTTCAGCTTTAAGGCGCATGCGGCGTTTTTGTGACGATACGACTGAAGATTTAACGTTGTTTTTTTTTTACTCAAGTTTATGTTTCGACTCGGGCAGGAGGTAGTGCCAGCGGTTACTTAGCAACCGTAACGTCAACCAAAACTCGCCCAAACTGCACGATTCGATTAGACTAATAAAAAAAAAAAAAAAACGACTTGACTTAAAAGTGCGTTGGGGAAACTTTTCTGATGGAGTCAAATGCTTTTCTTCGTAGAAATGTGTTCCCTTTGTCTGCAATGTTCCGCAGTGCGGCATTAAACTTTTAAACCCTCTTTGATCTTCACGGAGACCAAACCGGACCAAGTTACAGAGCTACAGGTCAGATCTGCGGAGAGGCGACACCTGAATGCGACTGAATAAATGTAAAGTCGAGCTGTTTAATGTCGCACTGCGGAACATTTCAGGTACAGCAGTGACGTATCCATAGAAACGGTAGCAGGTGACAGACCCCCGAGCGGAAAAAGTCACACGGTGCAGCTTTAAATGGAGGTTTCCTTGTGCGTAAGTTTTCTGAATTGTGGCTGAAGACAAAAAAAAAAAAGACAAAAAAAACAAAAATAGACAAAAAAAACTGAAAATAATTCTAATAATTTACTGTTAAAAGTGTAATAATAATAATAATAAAATAAAAAATATAATAATAATAATATTTAAAACAAGTGTAATAATAATAATAATAATAATAATAATAATAAAAAAATATAATAATAATAATATTAACAATATTTTAAAACAAGTGTAATAATAATAATAATAATACAATTTAAAACAAATATAATAATAATACATAAATAAATAAAAAACAAATATAATAATGATAATAATAATTTAATTTAAAGCAAATATAATAATTTTAATTTTAAAAAGTAAAAGTTTAAAAAGTAAAAATTAATAAGAGTTTTTTTCAGTTTACTTTAAAAAACATGAACTCTCGCTGCGGACCTCAGATCCTCAGGTCGACGTGAAAAAAAACGAATGTCGCTTCATCGTGAGTTTTCGTTTCGACCCCGAGAGCCTCGAGTGACAGAAGCAGATCGGATAAATATGATAAAGTTAAATGATTTTTAAACCAATAAAAGAACTTTAAAATCTTTCCGAAATGAAACAAAACACAACTCCAGGTCTGTTTTTGAGTCCATTTTGCGTAATTCAGCACCTTTAACAACCACAGTTCCCCTTTATCTTTACACTTAAGTTATTATTTATTTTATTTTTCTTTATTTCCATTTTAATGATCCCGGAAACATGTTGTCGTTTTCCGCTCTGTCCGAGTCCTCGTGCGGAGAGGACGCGATGTTGTCGGCGTTAATTGAAATCCCGGCGACTAATTTGTCCGTCGATAGCGTCTCCGCTCATCCCTGAATGTCAAACCTCACATTAAAGCCGGAACGGTGGAGCGGGAGGAGAGACGACGGGAAGAGGAGGAAGAGGAGGAGGAGGAGGGAAAAGAGGAGAGGACGGAGCGCATCCTCGGAAAAGTTCCACTTCCCGATCCCGTTCAGTCTTTTTTTTGCGGGGGGGAAAGGGGTTTGAATGAATAGGCTTGTAGTTATCTTTGTGTCTGGACCAGCCTCTCTTTCTTTCTCTCCGTCTCTCTCCTTCTCTCTCCGTCTCTCTCCGTCTTTCCTCTCCGGTCCAGCCAATCCGGCGCTCCGCCCGGATCGCCGTCTCGCGTCGCCATGGCAACAGCTGACGTGCAGCAGTCCACAAAAAAAAAAGAGAGAAAGTTTTCTGTACGAGCGCTCGTCTGTACGCGTGATGGAGAGAGCAGCTACAGTCGGAGGAGAGGAGGAGGAGAAGGGGTGACCTCATCCCTCGCTCCCTCTCTCTCTCCGAGCCGAGCGTCGGAACGTCCATCCCGCTTGATTGTGTCATGTGTCTGGTTTGTCTCCCTCCTCTCCTCCGCCGTCTGCGCTCTCTTTGTCCTCTCTCCTCTGTTCTCTCTCCTCTCATTTCTTCTCTCTCTCCTCTCCTTTCTTCTCTCTTTTCTCTCCTTTCTTCTCTCTCCTCTCCTTTCTTCTCTCTCTCCTCTCCTCTGTTCTCTCTCTGCTCTCATCTGTTCTCTCTCCTCTCCTTTCTTCTCTTTCTCCTCTCCTTTTGTCTCTCACTCCTCTCCTTTCTTCTCTCTCCTCTCCTTTCTTCTCTCTCTCTCCTCTCCTTTCGTCTCTCTCTCCTCTCCTCTGTTCTCTCTCTCCTCTCCTTTCTTCTCTCACTCCTCTCCTTTCTTCTCTCTCCTCTCCTTTCTTCTCTTTCTCCTCTCCTTTCGTCTCTCACTCCTCTCCTTTCTTCTCTCTCCTCTCCTTTCTTCTCTCTCTCTCCTCTCCTTTCGTCTCTCTCTCCTCTCCTCTGTTCTCTCTCTCCTCTCCTTTATTCTCTCTCTTCTCTCCTTTCTTCTCTCTCTCCTCTCCTTTCTTCTCTCTCTCCTCTCCTTTCTTCTGTCTTTCCTCTCCTTTCTTCTCTCTCTTCTCTCCTTTCTTCTCTCTTCTCTCCTTTCTTCTCTCTCTTCTCTCCTTTCTTCTCTCTCCTCTCCTTTCTTCTCTCTCCTCTCCTTTCTTCTCTCTTCTCTCCTTTCTTCTCTCTCTCCTCTCCTCTGTTCTCTCTCCTCTCCTCTGTTCTCTCTCTTCTCTCCTTTCTTCTCTCTCTCCTCTCTCTTGTCTCTCTTTTTCCTTTCCTCTTTTCTCTCTCTCCTCTCCTTTCTTCTCTCTCCTCTCCTTTCTTCTCTCTTCTCTCCTTTCTTCTCTCTCTCCTCTCCTCTGTTCTCTCTCCTCTCCTTTCTTCTCTCTCCTCTCCTTTCTTCTCTCTCTCCTCTCCTTTCTTCTCTCTCTCCTCTCCTTTCTTCTCTCTCTCCTCTCCTCTGTTCTCTCTCTCCTCTCCTTTCTTCTCTCTCTCCTCTCCTCTCTCTTGTCTCTCTTTTTCCTTTCCTCTTTTCTCTCTCTCCTCTCCTTTCTTCTCTCTCCTCTCCTCTGTTCTCTCTCCTCTCCTTTCTTCTCTCTCTCCTCTCCTTTCTTCTCTCTCTCCTCTCCTTTCTTCACTCTCTCCTCTCCTCTGTTCTCTCTCTTCTCTCCTTTCTTCTCTCTCTCCTCTCCTTTCTTCTCTCTCTCCTCTCCTTTCTTCACTCTCTCCTCTCCTCTGTTCTCTCTCTCCTCTCCTTTCTTCTCTCTCTCCTCTCAAAGGGGACGAGGGAGGGAGGAGGGAGGGAACGAGGAAGGAGGGAAGGACGGAGGGAGGGAGCGAGGGAGGGAGGAGGGAGGGAGGAAGGAGGGAGGGAGCGAGGGAGGGAGGAGGGAGGAAACGAGGAAGGAGGGAAGGGGAGAGGGAGCGAGGGAGGAAGGAGGGAGGGAACGAGGAAGGAGGGAGGGAGGGAGCGAGGTGATGTCATCGTTTGAAAGTTGGAATCATGCGGCACTCGCTCACTCGCTCACTCGCTCACTCGCTCAGCGCTCGGACTCAGATGGTCCGGATGCCCTCCCTGAGCCGCAGAGGCCGCACTAGCACCGACCCGGGATCAAAGACGCATTTTAGCTCCGAACACACGGGAATTCTGCACTGAACCTGGAAACACAAATACTTCCTGATCGGAGAATTGTCACAAATGCAAAATTACAAAACAGAAACAAACGACGTTAGAAAAAAAAAAAAAAAATTCTCTTCACTAAAAATGTAAAACGCAAACGACGGAAAATAGTAAAACTGGACACTCTCTCTGCCCTTTTTCCTCTCTCTGTCCTTTTTCCTCTCTCTGCCCTTTTTCCTCTCTCTGTCCTTTTTCCTCTCTCTGTCCTGTTTCCTCTCTGTCCTTTTTCCTTTCTGTCCTTTTTCCTCTCTCTGTCCTGTCTCCTCTCTCTGTCCTTTTTCCTCTCTTGTCCTTTTTCCTCTCTCTGTCCTTTTTCCTCTTTCTGTCCTTTTTCCTCTCTCTGTCCTGTTTCCTCTCTCTGTCCTTTTTCCTCTGTCCTGTTTCCTCTCTCTGTCCTTTTTCCTCTCTCTGTCCTGTTTCCTCTCTCTGTCCTGTCTCCTCTCTCTGTCCTTTTTCCTCTCTCTGTCCTTTTTCCTCTCTCTGTCCTTTTTCCTCTCTCTGTCCTTCTCCCTCTCTCTGTCCTTTTTCCTCTCTCTGTCCTTTTTCCTCTCTCTGTCCCTTTTCCTCTCTTTGTTCTTTTTCCTCTCTCTGTCCTTTTTCCTCTCTCTGTCCTGTCTCCTCTCTCTGTCCTTTTTCCTCTCTGTCCTTTTTCCTCTCTCTGTCCTTTTTCCTCTCTCTGTCCTTTTTCCTCTCTCTGTCCTTCTCCCTCTCTCTGTCCTTTTTCCTCTCTCTGTCCTTCTCCCTCTCTCTGTCCTTTTTCCTCTCTCTGTCCTTTTTCCTCTCTCTGTCCTTTTTCCTCTCTGTCCTTTTTCCTCTCTCTGTCCTTTTTCCTCTCTCTGTCCTTTTTCCTCTCTCTGTCCTTTTTCCTCTCTCTGTCCTTTTTCCTCTCTCTGTCCTTTTTCCTCTTTCTGTCCTTCTCCCTCTCTCTGTCCTTTTTCCTCTCTCTGCACTTTGTCCTCTCTCTGTCCTTTTTCCTCTCTCCGTCCTTCTCCCTCTCTCTGTCCTTTTTCCTCTCTCTGCCCTTTTTCCTCTCTGTCCTTTTTCCTCTCTCTGTCCTTTTTCCTCTCTCTGTCCTGTCTCCTCTCTCTGTCCTTTTTCCTCTCTTTGTCCTTTTTCCTCTCTCTGTCCTTTTTCCTCTCTCTGTCCTTTTTCCTCTCTCTGTCCTTCTCCCTCTCTCTGTCCTTTTTCCTCTCTCTGCCCTTTTTCCTCTCTCTGTCCTTTTTCCTCTCTCTGCCCTTTTTCCTCTCTGTCCTTTTTCCTCTCTCTGTCCTTTTTCCTCTCTCTGTCCTTTTTCCTCTCTCTGTCCTTTTTCCTCTCTGTCCTTTTTCCTCTCTCTGTCCTTTTTCCTCTCTCTGCCCTTTTTCCTCTCTGTCCTTTTTCCTCTCTGTCCTTTTTCCTCTCTCTGTCCTTTTTCCTCTCTCTGTCCTTTTTCCTCTCTCTGTCCTCTCTCCGTCCTCTCTCTGTCCTCTCTCCTCTCTCTCTCCTCTCTCTGTCCTCTCTCTGTCCTCTCTCCTCTCTCTGTCCTCTCTCTGTCCTCTTTCCATCCTTTCTCTCTCCTCCTCTCTTTGTCTCCTCTCTCTGTCCTCTCTCCTCTCTCTGTCCTCTCTCTGTCCTCTCTCCTCTTTCTCTCCTCTCTCTGTCCTCTCTCTGTCCTTTTTCTTCTCTCTGTCCTCTCTCCTCTCTCTGTCCTCTCTCTGTCCTCTCTCCTCTCTCTGTCCTCTCTCTGTCCTCTCTCCTCTCTCTCTCCTCTCTCTGTCCTCTCTCCTCTCTCTCCTCTCTCTGTCCTCTCTCTGTCCTCTCTCTGTCCTCTCTCCTCTCTCTCTCCTCTCTTTGTCCTCTCTCTGTCCTCTCTCCTCTCTCTGTCCTCTCTCTGTCCTCTTTCCATCCTTTCTCTCTCCTCCTCTCTTTGTCTCCTCTCTCTGTCCTCTCTCTTCTCTCTGTCCTCTCTCTGTCCTCTCTCCTCTTTCTCTCCTCTCTCTGTCCTCTCTCTCTGTCCTCTCTCCTCTCTCTCTCCTCTCTCTGTCCTCTCTCTGTCATTTCTCCTCTCTCTGTCCTCTGTCTGTCCTCTCTCCTCTCTCTGTCCTCTCTCTGTCCTCTTTCCGTCCTTTCTCTCTCCTCCTCTCTTTGTCTCCTCTCTCTGTCCTCTCTCCTCTTTCTCTCCTCTCTCTGTCTCCTTTCTCTTTCTTTCTCTCCTCTCACTCTTTCCTTTCGGTCCTCTCTTTTCTTCCCTCTCTGTCTCTTCTCTCTGTTCTCCTTTCTCTTTCCTCTCTGCTCTCCTCTCTCCCACTTCTCTTCCCCTCTCCTCCTTTCATTCCTCTCTTCATTCCCCTCTCTCCCCTCTCTCTCTTCTCTCACCTCTCCTCCTCTCTTTCTTTCCCTCTCTCTCCTCTCTGTCTCCTCTCACTCTTTCCTCCCTCTGTCCTCTCTAATCTCTAAGGGGACTTCTGTTCTCTTTCTCTTTTCTCTCTCCCTCTCCTCTCACTTTCTCCTCTCTCTGTCCTCTCTCTCGCTCTTCCCTCTCTCCTTTCTTCTCTCTGTCCTCTCTCCTCTCGCTCTTACCTCCTCTCCTCCTCTCTCTGTCTCCTCTCTTCCTTTCTCTTTTCTCTCTCTCCTCTCCTCTCAATCTTTCCTTTCTGTTCTCTCTCCTCCCCCTTCTTCTTTCTTTTCTTCTCTCTCCTCTCTCCCACTTCCCTTCCCCTCTCCTCCTTTCATTCCTCTCTTCCTTCCCCTTCCTCACTCCCCTGCCTCCTCTCCTCGTTCTCTCCTGTCTTTTCTCTTCCCTCCCTTCCTCCTCTCTGTCTCCTCTCCTCATTCTCTCCTTTCATTCCTCCCTTCCCTTCCCTCCCCTCTCTCCTCCCCTCCTTTCATCCTTCCTCTCCTCCTCTCTTTCTTCCTTTCTCTCTCGTCTCTGTCTCCTCCTCTCCTCCCTCTTCTCTCTTCTTCCTCCTCCTCTCTCCTCCCCTCCCTCCCTCTCTCTTTCCTCTCTGTCTTCTCTCCTTGTTCTCTCCTCTCATTGTTCTCTCCTCTCTTCCTCTCCTCTCCTCTCTTCCTCTCCTCCCTCTCTCTTTTCTCTCATCTCTATCTCCTCACCTCCTCTCTTCCCCTTCTTTCCTCCCTCCTCTCCTCGCTTTCCTCTCTGTCCTGTGCGTCTTCCGTCTTTCCTTGTCTCTGTCTCCTCCTCCCTCCCTCCCTCCCTCCCTCCCTCCTCTCCTCTCCTCCCTCCTCTCCTCTCTCCTCTCCGTCCTGTGCGTCTTTCGTCTTTCCTTGTCTCCTCTCCTCCTCTCCTCCTCCTCTCCTCTCCTCTCCTCTCCTCCCTCCTCCTCTCCTCTCCTCCCTCCTCTCCTCTCCTCCCTCCCTCCTCTCCTCCCTCCTCTCCTCCTCCCTCCTCTCCTCCTCCCTCCTCTCCGTCCTGTGCGTCTTCTGTCTTTCTCTCGTCTCTGTCTCCTCTCCTCCTCCCTCCTCTCCTCCTCCTCCCTCCCTCCTCTCCTCCTCCCTCCTCTCCTCCCTCCTCTCCTCTCCTCTCCTCTCTCCTCTCCGTCCTGTGCGTCTTCCGTCGTTCTCGTCTCTGACTTTCACCTCGGCTCCTCGGCCTTCGTGGCTCCTTCACAAATGCAGGACGCTGGACTAAAAATAGCTCCGGGACTGAAGCTGCTGCGAGACTTTGGGTGTTTTCCAAACGCTTCGGTCGCATCGGACGAGCGGCAAAAACCGGCTTTAAAAGAGCAAACGAGGCCATTCGCACTTTTAACGGCTTCAGATTTGAGATTCGACTCGGAAAATCTCCACGAATTCTTCTGGTTTTGCCGTTTTTGGTCGAGGTTAAACGGCAAACGCAACGGGAACAAGTTTGGACTAAGAACCGTAAATGAAGCCAACTTTATTCTGGAAAATAAATCATGTTTAATAATAATAAAAATCATAATAAAAACGAATAATAATAATAATAATGTTTAAGCTGACGTGTTCTTTGCGTGTCCATTTTCTCTGTTTATTGGATGGGGTTTTCGCTCCTGACGGTAGAATCCGAGAGCCTGAAGCCTCCACCACAAGAGAAAATGTGAAGTTCTGATAAAAGGTTCAGAATTTCAGTTTCTTTGGTTCTTGTGAGTGTGTTGTGACCTGAAGAACCACCATTAAAGGAATAGTTTGGTTTTTTTTTGACGTCAATCTGCGCGTCTCCGTCAGCAGAGTCGCATCAGCTCCGACTTTCCTCCCGACAGCGTCTGAGCCGAGTTCTTCTCCGGTTTCGGTGCTGACGAAAGTTTCCTGGAGGCTGGAGTCACGAAAATAAAGCGTTTTTTTTCTTCTCAAAACAACATGTGTTCAAAAGAGCGACACATTTAAACCACGAAAAAGTCCGAGCTCATGATCTCTTGGTTCTATTTTCTCTCCGGTCGTATCACTGCGCCGCCTGTTTCACTGTGTTTCCTGCTCGGAAAGTTCCCGACGGCTCGTGTGACGGCGACAGCGGCGATGACGACGACGCCTTTAGCCCAGAGCCAACGGGAGATGTTTATGAACCCGAATATCCTGAAGCCCAAACTCAGCAGATGGAGTCAGAACAGCAGAGACAGACGAGGAGGGACAGAGGGACGAGAACCTGAAGAACCTGAAGAACCTGAAGAACCTGAAGAACCTGAAGAACCTGAAGAACCTGAAGAACCCGGAGTTTTGTTCTTCCTGGAGAATCACAAGCTCCATTTTTATACAGGTTCTTCTGTGGCTTCTCCGGGCTTATAAACTTCTGGCTGTAGCGTCGTCGCTCTGAGCGGAAACGCGGAAAAAAGCGTTGGATTCGTCGAGATCACGAGCTCCCGACTTTTCCCCCCGTTCTCGTTTTGTGACTCAAATGTGTCGCTCTTTTGAACACACGTTGTTTTGAGAAGAAAAACTCGCCGGACACTTTGGTCGGCACCGAAACCGGGGAAGAACTCGGCTCAGACGCTGTCGGGAGGAAAGTCGGTGTTTGACGCGACTCTGCTGACGGAGACGAGCAGATTCACGTGAAAAAAACCCAAACTGTCCCTTTAAAAATACAGTTCCTGATTTTTTATTGTCTTAAAAACGTGGAAAAACAGAATTAGTTCCTTTTTCAGCCGTTTGCAGCGGTCCAAAGTTCTTCCTCACTGACTATTTTGAACCATTTATGTGCCTGTTTTAAGCCACTTTTGTTATGACTTTATTTGTGACCATTCTCCATCTTGGTTCTTCGTACTCTCCCGACCCGAGTGAGCTTCCGATCCGATTTATTATTTAAAGGTTCTGTAACGAAGCCTGAAATAACGAACATAACAATCAGTATTTCTAAAAGACAGACACAAAAATGGGACAAACAGAAACGTTCAGATCTTTGAATGAAGTAAAAGCTTCTCGAAAATCCTCCCGACAGACGTCCTGCAGAAGGTCAGAAGGTCCTGATCTCGCCGTCCGCAGAGACGTTTACGCCCCCGGTTACAAGTTCACTCTTTTTTATTGACTCAAACTCAGGCTTTTCCCTCACTTCGCTCCAAGAATGTTTTCACCGGACGCGCTTTGTTGTGTTTTCGTCGTCAGGGAAACTGAAATAACTCGATTGCGACGTTTTCTGGGAAGGTCGAGGATAATATTTGCGCGTCGTTAATCTGCAGTTTAACCCAGGCCGTGTTTATGTCATTTAGTGTTGATTTCCTGTATTTTCTCCACCAAATGTCACTAAAAGATCCTGTGTTATACAAAATGATGAAGGTTAATTACAAAAACATTGTCTTAGGACTGTTATCGAATAGTGTTTTGCATAAAAAAAAGGAAGAAAACGTGAGAACAAACATATTTAACGTCATGTACTTGATTTTTTCCAACAAAATGAGTCTTTCCCCGGTGCAAATCTACTGTATTCGCCGCCCTTGAGGTCAATATATGTCTGCTGTCTGCGTCTTATCGTCGTTTTATCGTCCAGGAATCAGGAAGAGCGCGTTAGCATTGCGGTCGTTGTAGCTCTGGGTTCTGGGAGTCGTGGAAAGTGCTTAGAAACTCGATGAGGAATAACGTTGGACCCCTGCAAACCGCTGAGCCAACAAATGAACGAGCTGTGCGTGTTTTTATTAAATTTTATTAAGACATAAACTAGGTCACAGTGAGGGTTGTTTCGATACCGATACTGGCAAAAGCTCCGATACCGCACGTTTTTCAGGTATCGGCGAGAACTCAGAGCTCAGAACAGGTTAAAAGTGGATTATAGAGGCTCCTTAACCCCCGAAGACCTGAGGGCAGTTTTAGTACATTTCTCCTGGATTTTTGTCTTAATTTTGCTTTTCAAACTGCCCCTTTTAGCCCTAATGAAGTGTTCTACCTCCTTTTGTTCAGTCCAACCTGTTATTTCACAATCTGCTGCTGTAGTTGTGTCATGAGGCTGTGATAAAAGCTACAGGAGCAGAAATAGAGATGAAAAACCCACAGCAAACATGTAGAAACAACTTTTTGGACATAAAAAGTGCTTAGAACAGTTATTTCTTCATGTCGTCTGCACTGAAACGGAGCAAAGGATCATGGTCTATGTAGTTCCCTCTGTTTTTTTTTAGCTATTTCTGCATCAGAACTGTTCATTTAAGCAAAGAGACTTGGGATTCGATATATTGTGATGGTCCTGATGTTACTGTGAGACCTTTGACGATACGATATCACCAGATTTACGTTATTGTTATATCCGTAGATTTTAGCGTTTTAGTAGATTTATTTATTCGTCTTTTACTGTAACACAATCGAGTAACCTTAGTTTACTTCTTCACACTACGTCGTCTCTCCTACTTGTAGTTCGCCCAGGGATTTTTGAGTTATACATATTGCTCTGAATAACTAAAATTTGACAGATTAAACGCCTGTTTTTTTGGTAAATGTATAATTTTAATGCCTAATTTTATGCACTGATAACCGGATATTGGGTTATGTTTTTAATAATAATAATAATAATGATAGATTTGATTGATTCGGCGTCTTTCTGGACACTCAAAGTCGCCTTAGATCAACATAAACAAATGAAATACGACTAAAACAGACAGTTCAAAGTGCACAGATGTTATATTTTGCTCCGCTAAAATGAGCAGCTCTGGCGTTTTCGTTTTCGTGTGGTATCAGACTGGTATCGGTATCGGCGAGTACTCTGAGGCCAAGTGTCGGTATGGGAGCGGCTCTAACTCCAGCAGAGTCCAGGATGGTCCCGGGTTCGGTGGCGTCTGCAGCTGTGGTGGAAACGGCCGCAGGAGGAAACCGCCGGGACCAGGATCACACGTGTGGCTCCGAGCGCTCGTGTTCACAGGAAATGGTTTCCCCGTGTGGTGCAGAGCCGCAGCTGTTTGTGTTCGGGGGCCGACGCTCCCGGCAGGGCAGGGTGCAGGGTGCGGGCAGGGTGCAGGGTGCAGGCAGGGGCAGGGTATTGGCAGGTGCAGGCAGGGGCAGGGTGTAAACAAAGCGCTGACAAAGTGTTTTCCAGGGACAGGGTTTGGGCTGGATGTTGGCAGGGGCAGAGGGCAAACAGGGTGCTAGCAGGAGCAGGTGCTGGCCGGGGCAGGGTGCTGGTGGCAGGGTGCTGGCAGGGTGCTGGCAGGGGCAGGGTGCTGGTGGCAGGGTACTAGTGGCACGGCGCTGGCAGAGGCAGGGTGCTGAAAGAGTGTTGCCAGGGCAGGGTGGTGACAGGGTGCTAATGGCAGGGTGCTGACGGTACTGGCAGGGGCAGGGTGTGGGCAGGGGCAGGGTGCTGGCAGGGGCAGGGTGCAAACGGGGCGTTGGCAGGGGCAGGGTGCAAACGGGGCGATGGCAGGGGCAGGGTGCAAACGAGGCGATGTCAGGGGCAGGGTGCTGACAAAGTGTTGACAGAGACAGGGTGTTGGCAGGGACATGTTTTGGGCAGGGGCAGAGTACTGACAGGGGCAGATGCTGGCAGTGGCAGTGGCAGGGGCAGGTGCTGACAGGGGCAGGTGCTGGCAGTGGCAGGGGCAGGTGCTGGCAGTGGCAGGGGCAGGTGCTGGCAGTGGCAGGGGCAGGTACTGGCAGGTGCCGGTGTCTCCTGGCGTCTTGGGGATGAGGGAAATCAGGACACTCTAAATTTGTCACTGCAGCATAACCCACATAAGAGCGAGAGGCCGAACTGAAGCTGAAACACTGAGCAAGAATCGCACCAAGAATCACGATACCGATACCGATACCGAGGCGTTTTGAAGTGTTTTAATGTTGTTTCCTCGTCACAAACACCTGGAGTTTTGTTTTGTTTCATTCACACATTTTAAATCACACAAACCTGCAGATTCAGAGTTCAGAAAACACAAATACAGCAACTTTTATGTGTGAATATTTATGGAAATTTATTCACTGTGGTGTTTTTTAATGCATTTATTTTATTTTCATGTGAACGGATCTGAAAATCTGCAATAAAAAAACAAAAAACATGACTTAAAAAACAAAAAAGTTGACAAAAGTCCATTTTAAGCAGTGCAGGTCCAGTGTGTTTTTAAACTCCACACACCTTCACTAGAATCATGCTAAAATAAATATAAAACATTTTAAACATTAAAAAAAATGATAATAATAAATGGAAAAAAATCACAAAAAACAATAATAAATGGAAATGAATGGAAAAAATTTAAATAATAAAAAATGTAAAAGATAAATAATAAAAATAAGAAATTATAATAGAAAAGAATGGAAAAAAATTATAAAAAATAATAATAATGTGAATATTTATCGAAATTTATTCACTATTTATTTCCGTGTGAACTGTGCATTTTTATAAGGTGCTGTTTTTGTTTGGATCTGAAAATCTGCAATAATAATAAAAAAAAGACTTAAAACTCACAAAAGTCCATTTTGCATGATATAGGACCTTAACTAAAAACTGCCAATGTGTTTTTAAATAAAACAAATTATATATATATAAAAAATTATAATAAATGGAAAGGACTGGAAAAAAATAAATACAAATAAATGGGAAAGAATGAAAAAATAAAATAAAAAATATATAAATGGAAAAGACTGAAAAAATAAAAATAAATAAAAAATTATAATAAATGGAAAAGAATGGAAAAAATAAATAAAAAAATAATAAATGGGAAAAAATATAAAAAATAATACATGGAAAATAATTAAAAGTAAATAAATAAAAAATAATAATAATTGGAAAATAATGAAATAAATAAATAAATGGAAACAATTGAAAAAAATAAAATAATAATAAATGGAAAAGAATGGGAAAAATTATATATATATATATATATATATATATATATATATATATATATATATATATATATATATATATATATATATATATATATATATATATATATATATATAAAATAATACTACATGGAAATGCATTATTAGTATTAGTTTTAAAGTAATTATTATTGCTTTTGCTTCTTTGAAATGCCTGGATTTCTTTGTGTCTGAACTCCTGACCTCTGTCGGTGTGTTTGCTCACGTGCGTTGCGTTGCGCGTTGCGTCACCATGGCAACTGCTGAACGTCCCACCCGTAGAGAACCATGCGCGACTGCAAAACATGCGTAAACAAACCTGCCAAAGCCCCGCAGGCCCCCGCTCCTCTGTTTACGCTCGTTTCTTTGTTCCACTGCTCGGCTTTCTGTGAATCCGCTTGGACGGGGGCCCCGGTTTTTTGTCCCTGCGCTCGGTCCAGACTCCGCCGCCGTATCCGCCGCCGTATCCGCCGCCTCCCCCTCGCGGCTCACACCTCCTCCCCCCCGAGTGTGAGCGGGTGAAATGGAAGCGAGCACATGTCGGGATGAGTCAGTGTTTTGGTGCCACTCTCCTCTCTCGCTCCGGGTTCTGTTTGTGCCGACGCCGGAGCTGCCGGACGGGAACGCCTCCAGCTGGCGTGCGTAAAGCGACGTCCAGCGCACCCGAGACGCAGCGCGGCGCTTTCGTTTGAAGAGGACGGCCGATTTCTGTGATTTTTTTTTGTTTCGCTTTGACGCCAACTCGTACAAATCTGCAAAAATCACAATATCAGTTCCAGTACTGAAGCGTTTGGAAGTGTTTTTATGTCGTTCCCTCGTCGCAAAGACACCTGGGGTTGTGTTTTTTTTGTTTCATTCACACGTTTAACGCACAAATCCTGCACTTTTAGTTCTTCTCTCAACCTGAAAACACTCTGTTCCACCTTGTGATGTCATGCAGTAATACAGGAAGTGCGCTCAAACTTCTGGAACGACACACTTTGGTTTGAATAGAAAGCTCCACACGAACCTACACTTTGGACTTTTTGGTGAGTTTGGGAAAGATATTCCTGCAAAAAAAAATGTATATATATACGTGTTGAACTTAATCCTAATCTTTAAAAAATGTTAAATTTCATCTCCAATGCTGTAAATTCTCTTGTCACAAACCCAAACTTGTCGTATTTCAGCCCCTCTTTTATAAATTCTTACATAAATTCTCTAAATTATTGCACAAATCCCAAAGCCGTGAAAACAAAAGCGCTTTGTATGGAATTTGAAGTATAAAATATGAATGTGTTTATTATTTTTCTGCATTTGTATGAAGCATAATGCAGATATTACACATGCTGCGCCCTGGGAATTGTAGTACTGTATTACTGACTATAATGTAGAATATGGAGGTGACGGTGGCTCAGGTGTTAAGCGCGTTTTTAAACTCCAAACACCTTCACTAGAATCATTCATAATAATTTCAGCCCTGGGAATGACCGTCTTGACTGAACTGAAGGTAAAAGGAGCTGTTCACCTGAAAACTGCCGCTTCATGACATCACGAGGTGGAACAGAGCGACTCCAGCTCTGTTTCTGTGGAGATAACGACATCATAACGCGGATTAAACCTCGTTTGTCCCTCTGACCATAAAAAAACTAAATAAAATTTGATTTATTAATAGATGATAATAAAAAAATGGAGTTTCATATCAACAGTCGATTGAATTTAGGGAAACATTTTATTCATAAATGCTGTTCTGCCCCAGTGAAGAAAGAAGACTTCTGTTTTGAGTTTATGTTTTTGTCCATTCTGAGCTCCCGTAGCCGTTTTATCGTTTTAAATTCTTCAGCTGTTCTCCGGTTTACCGATGTTTAATTCCTCTAATCTGTTTTTTGGTTTGTAATTATTGTGTTGTTAATATTTAGAATAATATGTAAAAAATTGAGTTTCGTATCAACAATTGATTAAATTTAGGGAAACATTTTATTCATAAATGCAACACCACAAACGTAACACACTTGAAGAATGAACCTTACATATAAAAAAATATATAAATATGTAAAATTATATAAATATATAAAAATATATAAAATAAATGTTATGTCTTTTTGGAATTATTTTAATTTGTTTCTTTAAATTAGAGCTTTGAAATCGCCCCTTTTATATGTGAATGTTTTTATTCACTGTTGTGTTTTTATGCATTTATTTTATTTTCATGTGAGTTATGTTCTTTTATAAGGCGCTGTTTTTGTTTGTATCTGAAAATCTGCAATAAAAAAGCAAAAAAACAAAACAAAAAAAACATGGCTTAAAACTCACAAGAGTCCATTTTGCATAATAAACGACCTTTATTAATTAAATCGTTGTTTATTACATTAGCCTGTGCTGTTGTAAAGTAAAAATATATAAGAAATAAAAAGCTAAAATACTGTATGAACTCTGTACACCAAAAATATGTGTTCAAATGTATGTTTTTTGGGTGAGATTTCCCTATTTTGCCTGAGAATTTTGTTATTAAACCTTCCGTCACTGTTCCATCCTAAACCGCGTGACATTTACTTTAAAACGTTTCACTTTTTCTTTCACGAACCCGTCAGTGATCATCATTATACAGTTAAACAACAGTCCGTCGGTGCAGTGAGCCTTTGTCTTCGCATTTTCCAAAGTCATTTGATTCTATTTGTGTCTTTGAATTTTGTTTTCGACCCATTTTACCGTTTACACTTCGTCCTGTTCGTACAGTTTACATAATGTGTCTGATCTCGTGGGCGAATCAAAGCCAAACACAGCGTCAGACGGACAAATATCTCGTACTGTAAAGTCAAAATATCTCGGAAGTAAAAAAAAAAAAACTGCAACGATCAAACATTCAGACGAATTCGAATCTGCCGCCACTGAGCGCCCCCTGCTGGCCAGCGTGATCCGTATGTTTTCGGCGACGTGCTAAACCGGACCGTGAAGAAGACGGACTAGCAAAACTAACGCAGAAAGCTCTGGGAATCGAACCCGAGACCTTCCCGCTGCGAGGTTTCTGCACTGAACCGCGCTCAGCCGACTCAAATGAAAATAGATTGAGCGGCGTAACCTCGGTAACGGCGGCGCAGCGTCTAACGATTCACAACAGGCTTTTTCTGTGTTGATAATTTTCTACCGAGAGTTGCTTTTAATTACCTCTCCGCCTCCCCGCAGCTCCAGCGCCGCAGGTTCTCACCCTTGAAAACATCTCGTTTACGGACAGAGCGCCGTTATTTTCGTACATTTCCGCACAGGTTAATCCTCCGCGGCGGAAACGAGCGCGGATTATGTCGGGTTTGCATTTTAATTAGACAAGACGTGACTCCCGGAATAGGCTCCATGTTGTTTTGCAAACCTGGGACCCTGACGGCGAGGCGGCTCTTAAAAGTAAATAGCTCGAAAAAACAGAGGGAACTACGCAGACCATGATCCTTTGCTCCGTTTCAGTGCAGACGACGTGAAGAAATAACTGTTCTGAGCACTTTTAACATCTTCATTCTGTGGATTAAATCTTGTGAAGGCGTTTTTAGAGGAAAAAGGAGCAGATTCACCACAATAAATATCGTTTCATGAGATGTATATGGTGAAAATATCGAGAGATTTGGATATCGTTATGTCCCGATCAAGATTTTTTGGCTTTCAATCTGATTTTTTTAAAATTGTTCTCTTTCTGATACCTTTTTTTTTATAGCTCCAGCAGCTCTGTCTCTGTAATGTGTGATAAAGGAAGTTCGTACCTTGGCTCCAAAAACTCAGATGTTTTCCGCGACAGACAGCGTTCGATCGTCTAAAGGGATGAATTTGTCAATCTTCTGTGTTATTTTCTTGGACTTCGTCGTCATTTTGTTGTAGTTTTTCTCTTCTGTGAAACGCCTCCTCCAGCGTCTGCTGCTGTGGCTCCTGTGAATCTCAAACTCGTCCGGATGATTCTCCTGTAAGTGACGAATCAAACTGGTGGTGTTAAAGTGGCTCTGCTGGTTCCTCCAGGAGAAACTGTTTGTTCGCAGCGTTTGCGTCGCTGTTTGACTCTCGCTTTGCTGTAGTGAAAAGTCCCGCACAGCGACACAGCGGCGTTTTGGTTTACGGCTGCAGTAAAGCGCGTCGATGCTGCAAAAACACGGGAATCTGGATCAGTCCGATCACCTGACTGAATCCTACACGGGAAAAAACAATATCTAGGTAAGTTAAAATGACTTAAATTAAGAACATTTTACTTTGAGTCGATTCAACTTGACAAGTGAAATTATCCGCCAGTGGAATAAGTGTTTTTTTCTTAATTCAAGCAACATTTGATTTTATTTCTCATTTTACATGCAAAAAGTTGTTTTTCTTATTTTAAGTGCAGCCAGATGTATTTTCATAGTTTAAGTACAAAAATCTTATTGCACCGGCGGATCATTTTACTTCAAGTGAATTTTACTCCACTCGTGGTAAAACTTTCTTAAACCAAGTCATTTTAGCTGGACTAGATTTTGATTTTTGCAGTGTACTCATAAAAGAGCTGGATCGGGAGCCGATACCGATACTGAATATCGGATCGGGACCTCCCTAGTTTCATCCCTAATGACAATAAATGTACAAAATGACTGGACAAAGCGTTTTAGAGTCAGTCTTGTTATTCTGTTGAATATCGTAATATCGTGAGTTTTCCCACGATATCGCAGTAAATATCGTACCGTGAGGTTCAGACCGCGACAATATCGTATCGTGAGACTTGGATATCGTTACACCCTTACTCAACATCTATCCCTTCTTCGAATTCGGTCGAATGTTATTTAATTCTTGTTTAAAAACACACTTTTAATCAGCGGCTTTTAACACAACGTATTGTGTGCTCCTCTGACTGTTTTTTATAGATTTTATTTGCATATTTTTGTATTTTTATATTTTTTATTGACTTGCTTATGCGTTTATTTTATGCTTTATTTTATTTGTGTTCATTTACACTGTGTATGGACTATTTTTTATTGATTATATTTGCGAGTTTTTGTATTTTTTATGTTTTTATTAACTTGCTTATGTACTTATTTTATGCTTTATTTTATTTAATGTGTTAATTTACACTCCGTTAACTCTGTGCAGCACTTTGGAGACTCTGCGTTGGTAAAATGTGCTCTACAAATAAAGTTAGATTGAATAATAATCCGGTAAACGTGGGTGTTCCTCAGGGAGCACATCAGGGCCTTCTATTTTCTCCCATTATAATCACGCCGAGCTCCTTCCGGCTCACTTTTCCGCCTCGTATCCTTCCCCCTCGCCGCCTTATCTCCCGAATATTAATGCGCTGTCAGGTCCTATTGTTGCGACGGCCGCGGGAGCCCTTACGCGTCGCCGCTTTTCTTCTCCTCCTCCTTCTTTTTTTTTTGTCGTAACGTCGGGCATATTGGCGCGTCCGCAAATCACGCCGAATCTGACACGACGGGCCCGAGAGTGCTTGTCCGTGTATATCCAAAAAGCTAAAGCTAATAACGGAGGAGCGGGGGATGGCGTAACGGAGGTCAGGGGCGTGTAAGAAGAGTGCAAAAGCGAGTTAGGAACGTCGGCGTGTGGGGCTTGTTTAAAAAAAAAAAAGAAAAAAGTGAAACATCGCAGGACGGAGGGCCCGAGGGCGACGAGCGCGAAGCAAACAAGTGAAGAAGAGAGGAGGTGAGGGAGAAGAAGCAGGGAGCGAGGATGCAAGGAGAGGAGAGGGAAAGCGAAAGAGAGAAGGAGAGAGAGAGAGAGCGCTGGAGGGCTGATATTTAATATGATAAATGAGTTGTGACAGTGGCCCCCCCCTGAGCCCCCCGTCCAACCAGCGAGGAGCGAGGACGCAAAAATAGCATTATGGCTAAAAGGACATATACAGCATTAGATATGTGAATAGAAAGGAGGGAAGGAGGGACGGAGGGACGGAGGAGTGCGGCGAAAAGGACGCTCGCAGATGGGATTATAGATGTACGGAGCGACGGAGGGGACAGGACACGCATACATATGAAGGGGAAGTCGTTTGGGTAAAGGACGTATACTGTTATGATGAGAGGAGGAGGACGGGAAGCAGAAAGTTAAAGAAATATGTGACGGGATTGCAGGATTTGGATTTGTAAAGCACGTTTTAGCAACGCAAAGTCTCCGTAGTGCTGCACAGAGTTAACACAGTGTAAATGAACACGTTAAAGACAATAAAGCATAAAATAAATACATAGAAAACATAAAAAATACTAAAATTTGCAATAAATGCATAAGTAAGTCAATAAAAAACATCAAAAATGCAAAAATTAGCAAATAAATACAGAAGAAAGTCAATAAAAACAAAAAATACTAAAATTAGCAAATAAAATCAATAGAAAATAGTCAGTACACAGAATAAATGAACACAAATAAAATAATGCATAAAATAAATGCATAAGCAAGTCAATAAAAAACATCAAAAATGGCAAAATTAGCAAATAAATAAATAAGCAAGTCAATAAAAATACTAAAGTTAGCAAATAAATGCATAAGCAAGTCAATAAAAACACAAAAAATACTAAAATTAGCAAATAAAATCAATAGAAAATAGTCAGTACACAGTATAAATTTACACAAATAAAATAAAGCATAAAATAAATGCATAAGTAAGTCAATAAAAAACATAAAAAATGCCAAAATTAGCAAATAAATACATAAGTAAGTCAATAAAAAACATAAAAAATACTAAATTAGCAAATAAACGCATAAGCAAGTCAATAAAAACACAAAAAATTCAAAAAATTGCAAATAAAATCAATAAAAAACAGTCCGAGAGCCACACAGTTCTCACACTGTGTTAAAAGCCGTTAGAACAGTTATTTCTTCATGTCGTCTGCACTGAAACGGAGCAAAGGATTATGGTCTATGTAGTTCCCTCTGTTTTTTTTTAGCTATTTCTGCATCAGAACTGTTCATTTAAGCCACATGTGTCAAACATGCGGCCCGGGGGCCAGATCCGGCCCTCCAAGAACTTTAATCTGGCCCTCGGCTGATTTTTCTATTAAAATACTTAAAATTTTCATAATTTTCTGCACCGTTTAGCATAGCAGCGTTTCTGTACGTTGCGACTCCCACCAGAGCAGCACAAATGAAGACTTTCCTCTTTCCAAATGCTCTTAAAGGACGATCGTTTTGACTGTCGACCGTGACCCTCATCAGCAAAATGTCAAAAAATGAGAAAAGCAGATGCTGAGTTCAGGATTTCCCAAGAAAAATAGTCTAATTCTTATTTGTTGACAGAGGTGAATGGGAAATCTGTGCTCAGTGTGTTAGGAACAAGTGGCGTTGCTCGAGGAATATAATCTTAAACACCACTACGAGACACGGAGAAAAATACAATAACTTGAAGAGAGAACTGAGTTTTCTGATCCGGCCCTTTTGGGATCAAAGTAGGTTGCATACGGCCCCCGGACCAAAATGAGTTTGACACCCCTGGTTTAAGCAAAGAGATTTGGGATTCGATATATTGTGATGCTCCACGATGTTATTGTGAGACCTTTTTCCCTATTTCATACGAATATATTTGTAATTTATAGCTATTAACGATACTCTATACCGACTGATCCAGAACCACAATGATAATAAAAAGTATGGAAGACAATTTGTTTCATCAGATTTGGAATTTTTCAACTCTGAAAAAAAACATATTTAGACAATATTTGTTTAAAAACTGATCTGGAGACAGGTCAGAATGTCTTATCACTGTCAGATTGCAGATTTGTTGACCTGGTTTATGATTCATATCTGGTGTTTTTGGGGGGAATATCAACACGAAAGAAAAACTACTACAAGTTCAGCTTCTCCTCTGTCTGTAGAAATAAACAAAAGGCACAAACTTTATTAGAGCTTCAGAAAGAAAAATCTCTCTTTACAAATCTCTCTACAAATTTGTCTCGTAAGCAGCTCTTGAGGTCAAAATGAGGCCACTGTGTATCGTCTGCACGTTATTATAAAGCATTTTACTATCAGAACATAAAGAAGGGTGTGGTTAGCATGCTAGTTGTAAGAAAGAAAGAGGCTGGTCTCTGAAATATCATCAGATTTTGTTATATTGCCAAACTATGTTTATTTATAATATCGTCCTTCTGAAAAGCCCCAATATTACACAAAATCGACTCTTGTTGATTCTCGTTTCCTCATCGAAAACATATTTGGGCTTATGTTTGTTTGTTTTTTCCTTTATTACATCTGCCAAGCGCACAACGCTCTGTTCCACCTTGTGATGTCATGCAGTGGCTAACAGCGACCTTTTACCTTTTGTTAAATAGAGATTCAGCAATTTGCGATGGAGTTTAAAGTTTAAGAACGCAGTGGAGCACTTCTTGTATTACCTCATGACATCACGGGGTGGAACGGAGTGAATTTGATGAGAAAACAACGTTATGACATCGATAAAAAAACTAACAGAATATTTAATCATTTAATAACTTTGGCATTTGCACGACAGAAAATAGAAGTAGAGCAGAAAAAATGAAGAAAACGGGAGCGAGCGGGCACCCCTGGCGTGTCCCCCTCTGACACATTTGGGTTTGTTTTATATTTTATTCGCTCCACCTGCAGCTAATTGAGGCTCTGAAGGTCACATTTACATATTGGCCCCACTTCACCGGATTCCTCGAAATAACAAGTGGAAGATTCTGGGAAAAGAAGGAGAAAAAAAATCCACGCGTGAGACATAATTGAAAAAACTGAAGCGTGCAGCCCCGGCCGCCCCCTCCGCCATTGTACGGGTGTCATGTCTTCCTCTGACAGATAATTACGAGTTGTCATCGTGCGAGTGCAGCTCTCTCAGCCTCAGACGCTTTAGGCTGGTTTTAGTTTGGACGCAATTAAATCGAAATGCGCTCTGAGTTGGCGCAGTTATCAAATCGCAAAGGCTGTTATTACTTAGCTGCTAATGTGGCTAATGTGGGGCTGTGGCGGTTCGTCAACTTATCGTGACTAAAGGACTGTAAGACACTTTTGTAGTCGTATTTTTGATCATCTTAAACATTTTCTGGACTAAACAGATTCTAAAATACATGAAAAGAGCTTTTTATAGCAGACAGTCGACTTAGATAAACTTTATTGATCCGCAAAAGAAATTATTTGGGCACAGAAGCTCACACATCACAACATATTATACTAACAAAGAGTAAAAAAATAAATGGTAATAATAAATTCTAAATAAATAGCATGGCATAATTATATTAAAGTATGCGTAGATGTCAAAAGAAAACAGAAAAATAAGAAATCTCAGCTTTGTACAAGAGGTAGTGAGGAAAATAGTGCTAAAATAACATGGTGATTGACAGAACGTAGGGTTATCTGTTACATAAAGGTGAGTTGTGGCTTTATAAATAGAAAATGTCATAAACTATTTGTGATTTTCATCAGTAATACGCTTTATTTCAACATACTTCCTATTATCAGTTCATATTTCAGGCTTCTCTCAGATTTTAACACTCCTGTAGTTGTTGACAATGTGTATGTTGAATTGTTTTTTTAATTTTTTAAATAGGTATCACAAAGCTAATGGAATCTAACATAAGTGCAGCAACTATGTTTCTTTTTCAATACAGAATTAAAGAGTTAATTTTATTTTTGAACATTTTAAAAAAGGTATAAAGGCAGAACATGTAGTCTCCATACTCCGAACATATACATTTAATAAATAAAGAGAAAAAAAGAGGACAAAATTGTTAAAAACATCCGTCCGTCCATCCGTTTTCTTCTGGGTCGTGGGAGCATCAGTCTAAGTAGAGACTCCCAGACTTCCCTCACCCCAGACACTTCCTCCAGCTCCTCCAGGACCCTGAGCTGTTCCCATGCCCAGAGACAGAGTCCCTCCAGTGGGTCCTGGGTCTTCCCCCGGGGCCTCCTCCTCCCAGTGGGACATGAACACCTCCTGAGGACAGAACAGATGCTCCTCCCCTCAGCTGCTCCTCTCCACGTGGAGGAGCAGCAGCTCTACTCCGAGCTCTGCGGAGGAAACTCATTTCGACCACTTGTATCTCGATCTGGTCCTTTCGGTCATTACCCAGAGCTCAGGACCACAGGTGAGGGGAGGAACGTGACTGAGGTGAATGTACAGGTTTATAAAGAGCTTTGCCTTGATTTAACGCTCAGTCTGCGGTAAAAACATTCAACGCTCAAAAAAGGAGCAGGAAGAAGTGAATCTTAGTTGAATCCTCCCCCTAGAGTTTATACATAATTTACAATATTGTGCAAACATAACTTTTTGGAGCTCTCTACCATGTTATAACGTTGTTCCCTCATCACAAACCTGTCTGAAGAGATTTTAGAGTCATTTATGCATGTTTGAGTAATCTAGCGATCTCTCTCGGGTTCACTTCTATCCAAAACTCTGCGCATGACACTTCTCTATAAATAAAAACCATAATACATAACAATACTCTAACACATCTTCACAAACCTGATGTGATGTGCAGTAGTTTTGTTACAGAAATGCGTCCGGATCATCGTCTGAAGGGGGAGTGCTTCAGCGCGGAGAGCAGAGGGACGGGTGGGAGTGTGGAAAATGAAACCGAACCTCATAAAACACGTTAAAAATACACACGATTTATGGTGAATATCGCATTTCCAGAACAATAAAAGCAGACACGGAGCTCTAGCCACAGTATGTCAGCGGTGAATTCTCCCGCAGAAGTAAAACGGCGCAGCTCCTGAACCAAAACTCAAGCTTAAAAAGTCTGATTCGAGTCGTTCTTTCACTGTACAGAGCCCCAAATGGCTGGACAATGACAGGCAGTGTAGTTGTTGTGATGTGCGAGCCTGCTGGATGACTCACGGGGAGGAATGGAGCGGGGGAGGCCAGGGCGGAGGGGCTTTACACTTGCGCAGATTTAAAGCACATATGACAGCGTTTCATGTTTTTCCTCTAAACTGTGACGGGCTGTGTTGGGATTGTGTCTGTAGTAAATATTTATCGTAGCTGTACATCCGTTAAGAGGCGGTTCGGGGACGGGGGGGTGAGTTGGCAAGAAAAGTCCAAAAATGCAGGAAGCAGGGTTGAGTTTACGCAACAGGCACATTTTAAAATATAAAAAATATGAGTTTCTCTTGAGCTTTTCCACATATTTCCAGTGTCAGGAGCATAAATCTGTGTTTAACTTTTATATGAAGCATTTTTAGTGTAAAATATCATGTGGTGCGATCGAGAAAACTGTTTTATTTTCTAAAACATGGTTGGGATATTAATCTAAGTTGTGAGTAATATGAAGTGTACAGAAACAAACTGTTGCGTTTCTTTAGATTTTTAATGCATATTGATATTTTCTTTTGCTCCAATATGACAGTCGCCCGTTTGTGTTTAATGAACAAACTACTGCCCTGGAAAATGCATCAGATGAAGAAAAATGCCTAAAGAACCGTTCACCCAAGTCGACTTTGTCTGTTATTAAACTCCAGCCACAGAATTCCTGCTGTTATTAGTCGCACCACATGATGCACGGTCGCACCACATGACATTTTAACACTTTAAGGACAAAAAACATGCAGAATAACTCAGGATTTCTGAAAAAATGATTTGGTTCCTTGGAGGTCAGAGGTGCTACAGAAATGTGCTGAATTATTATGAAATTTGAACCTTTTAACTGAGGAAACTGCGACTGGACAGAAAATGTAGGCGTCACATCATTGAAACCATAACCACGACAGAGCCGTCTTTGTTTACGTTTAACTTAAAACCACATGACTCATTTGCATAAACTGTAAGCGCTGAAAAAAGCAGCTCTTTCCTTGTGCTGCTGCTTCAGCTTCTGTGGGACTAAAGGACTCGACTCCTCAGTGAATATGAGTGTTCTCTCTGTGACAGAGGATGTTCTGCTGATGCTGAGTCTGTTCTGTGCGTACGTCGTGTTGGAAATGTTCATGTTAAACTTTTCTCTTTCACTGACGTCGCTACAGTTTATTTATGTTGCTCTGGTTTCTCATCACCTGGATACTGGATTATTCTGGATACTGCAGAATGTGTTGTGTAATAGTGGTATCGGTGCGCGGTATCGGCAAATGTTTAACAAGTACGAGTATATTATGGAAGTATCGGGCTGATACCTGATACCAGTATCGTGCATTCCTACTTTCTGCCATGTTATGTTTCTTGCAACATAAACCGATATAACAAAATGAAGGCATTAAAGAGGAACTCGGGCACGTTTGAAGCTAAAGTCCGTCGCTAGAGGAGGTGGAATTCTGTCAGAAGCCAAAAAACGGCACAGATCAGTGTTTCCTCGGTGGAGATCTCACTGTGGCAGTGAGTCTGTCAAGGCAACAAACTAGTGTAGTGATGGGGGCAAGTTCTGAACTTCCACGTAAAACACCAATTTGCTTCACATTGAAGAAGCTTAACACCACTTTAACCCATCTGACAACAGCCACGAGTCTAACAAACCAAACGCTCTGCCTGGTTCACTCATTAGTGTCTGGAAACGTTAGAAAACAACTTTATAAGCACCTCACACTTCCCTCTGCTGATTTCCCTCTGCACAGGCCAAAGCCCAAAAGACTCGATCGCCGATGTCGTTTCTAATCCCGTTTATTTACGAGTGAATTATATTTTTGGAAAAAGCTAAAAAAAATACATTCCCGAACCATTTTTTTCAACAACTTCCAGTCTTCTTCACCATCAGTAGTCGATCTTCACTTGTTGCTTCTGGCGTCTCGAGCCTCTCGCCGCCGCTGGAGTCGATATTCGAGTCTTTTGGGCCGGCGTTCAGCGACAGGAGTCTAACCGGACACAACCCGACTGAATGAAGTGATAAAAGCGCCGATTTATGGCTCTGTAGATCCTGATTCTGAATAAAACCCGACTTAAAAAGCTGTTAAAAGAGCGATAATTTCCACATTTCAGACAAAAAGCGAATAATCCAGTCCGTTTACCAGGAAGTAAAATGATAAACTTCTCCAGTAAAGATCCTATATTATGCAAAATGGACTCCTATGAGCCCTTTAAGAAAAAATAAAACAAAATTAAAGCATAGCGGCATCGAGCAACCCTCGCCCGGGTCGCGCGTCCGCACTCGGTCGACCACGCTCGGGTGGCGCTGATGAGCCTCTTGTCTCTGTGTGTTTGTGGCTTTGGGCTGAACTTGCCACCAAACACATAAAGTCCACACACACTGGAGATGCTGATGTGTTAACATTGACGAATATGGGCATTTTGGGACATCGCCATGGCAACACCGTGCAAAATACAACTTTGGCCCCCCGGACTTTTTTGTTCAGGCTGACTTGAAGAATCACTGTGCCAAATGTCACATTCTTCAATTAAACTATTAAGCCGTTATATCACTTTGAAATGTAAGAAATTGTTGAAATTTTCCCATAAGGATAACATGGAGGATTTGGCGCATCGCCATGGCAACCCAGTGAAATATACAATATGGTTGTCATTGAGTTTTTTGATCGGGATGACATGAAGAGTCATTGAGCCAAATTTGAGAATATTCTGTGAAAGTAAAATATTTTTCATGAATGGGAATTTATCTCACCTTTTCCATTAGGATAACATTGAGATTTAATTGCATCACCATGGCAACACGGTTAAAATACCATATGGTTTACATTGGCTTTTTGATTGAGATGGCCCAAAGTAATTTTGTACAAAATTTGGCACATTTTCTAAAAACTAAAATTTTGACCATCCATGCAAAATTTAATTCTGTCCTGCAGGGGCGCTATCACACCATTTTTGCTCGTGTCACAATTAGTCGGCTTTGGCATGAAAAGTTTTACAAGTGATTCAAATTTGAGCCCAATCGGACTTTGTATGGCCGAACGGGGAGCAAATTTTGACGTTAGAAAATTGCCAAAAATCTGAACAAATTTTGCACGCTTAGCGTAAACCGTGACAGTTATTTTAAAAATTCAGCTATCGTTTGATGCCCCACTTCTCTAGTTGATGTACGCCGATTTTCACCCCAGTGGGTGAAGCGCCTTCAGAGGAGTTCGATCAAATGCGACGTGAGCGAAAATGCTGACTCAGCAACTTTTTTATTTCAATCCAAGATGGCTGCCTTCTGGTTTGTCAGGGGGTGTGGCCATAATAATATTTTTCTGTTTTCACATGAGGAATGTCTGTACCGAATTTCGTGACTGTCACGACAAACTTTGCGTCGGGGCGTCTCCCATAGGCGCAATGTATTTTGATTCTTGCAGGTGGCGCTGTCGCGCCACTTTTTATACCCACACATGCAACATATATTTTATCAAATTTTCGCCACTTCTGAATTTTGGGCAAATTTGGTGAGTTTTTGAGCGTGTTCAGGGTCAAATTAGAGCTCAAAGAGCAGAAGAAAAGAAGAAGAATTAAAGCCGCAGCGGCATCGAACACCCTCGCGGGCTGGCGCGTCGCACTCGGCCGACCGACGCTCCCCCGGGTGGCGCTGATGAGCCTCTTGTCTCTGTGTGTTTGTGGCTTTGGGCTAAACTTGTCACTAAACACATCAAGTCCACACACACCGGAGATGCTGATGTGCCAACATTGACTAACATGGGCACTTTGGGACATCGCCATGGCAACATCGTGCAAAATACAACTTTGGCCCCTCGGACTTTTTTGTTTGGACTGACCTGAAGAATCACTGTGCTAAATTTTACGTTCTTGAATGAAACTAATAAGACGCTATATCACTTTGAAAAGTAAGAAATTGTTGAAATTTTCCCATAAGGATAACATGGAGGCTTTTGCGCATCGCCATGGCAACCCAGTGAAATATACCATATGGTTGTCATTGACTTTTTGGATCGGGATGACATGAAGAGTCATTGTGCCAAATTTGAGAATATTCTGTGAAAGTAAAATATTTTTCATGAATGGGAATTTATCTGATATTTCCCATTAGATAACATTGGAGCTTCACGCATCACCATGGCAACACGGTTAAAAATACCATATGGTTTACATTGGCTTTTTTGATTGAGATGGCCCAAAGTAATTTTGTACAAAATTTGGTACATTTTAGAAAAACTAAAATTTTGACCGTCCATGCAAAATTTGATTGTGTCCTGCAGGGGGCGCTATCACACCATTTTTGCTCGTGTCACAATTAGTCGGCTTTGGCACAAAAGTTTTACAAGTGATTAAAATTTGAGCCGTAAATCGACTTTGTATGGTGACGGAGCAAATTTTGGCGTTAGAAAATTGCCAAAAATCTGAACAAATTTTGCAGCTTTGCGGCGCGTAAACCGTGACAGTTATTTTAAAATTCAGCTATCGTTTGATGCCCCACTTCTCTAGTTAATGTACGCCGATTTTGACCCCTGTGGGTGGCGCTTCAGAGGAGTTCGTTCAAATGCGACGTGAGCGAAAATGCTGACTCCGGAACTTTTTTATTTCAATCCAAGATGGCTGCCTTCTGGTTTGTCAAGGGGCGTGGCCATAATAATATTTTTTTTCTGTCTTGACATGAGGAATGTCTGTACCAAATTTCGTGACTGTACGACAAACTTTACGTCGGGACATCTCCCATAGGCGCAATGTATTTTGACTTTTGCAGGTGATGCTGTCGCGCACTTTTATGCCCACATATGCAACATATATTTTATCAAATTTTTAGCCAATTCTGAATTTTGGGCAAAATTTGGTGAGTTTTTGAGCGTGTTCAGGGGGTCAAATTAAAGCTCAAAGAGCAGAAGAAAAAAGAATAAATAAATAAACAATAAATAAAAATAATAATAATTTTAGCAAAAACAATATATCCTTTTACATAGGAAAGACATATTATACATTTTTTGAAAGCTCTCGAGCTTCCCACGTCACCGTGGGGTCATTGGTGAATGGCGCTTACGCCACGTCATTCACCATCTCGTCAGTCCGCCATTGACCCCCATTGATTTATTCATTTTGGCAGCTGTAAATATGGCCCATGCCTTCGGCATGGGGCTTAGATACAGCTTGATGTCAGGAGTGTGTTTGGGGACAGGAGGCTTGGCGCTAGCTTTTTGTCAACATTGAGTGAATGGGCTTCGCCCATTCACTCAATGTTGACGGCGACTTGTTAGCAAGAACAAATATGCATGTCCCATGCCTTCGGCATGGAGTTGCTAGATACTGCTGTTCCGCGGAGAGCGAGGGAGGGGCCAAGTTCAGCGCTTCGCTGAACTTCAGAAGACAGTTAACAGCGATGATGCCTGGCCGCCCAGGCATCATCGCTATGCACAGGCCCTACGCCCTGTAGGGGCTCGGGCCTAATAAGGAAACTTTTTTTTTTTTTTAGCAAAAACAATATATCCTTTTACATAGGAAAGACATATTATACATTTTTTGAAAGCTCTCGAGCTTCCCACGTCACCGTGGGGTCATTGGTGAATTACAGGCGCTTACGCCCGTCATTCACCATCTGCCGGGTCCGCCATTGACCCCCATTGATTTCCATTCATTTTAGCAGCTGTAAACATGGCCTCATGCCTTCGGCATGGGGGCTTAGATACAGCTTGATGTCAGGAGTGTGTTTTGGGACAGGAGGCGCTTTTGTCAACATTGAGTGAATGGGCGAAGCCCATTCACTCAATGTTGACGATGACTTGTTAGCAAGAACAAATATGCATGTCCCATGCCTTCGGCATGGGTTGCCAGGGATACTGCTGTCCACGGTGAGAAGCGTCGAGGACGAAGTTCAGCGCTTCGCTGAACTTCGTAAGACAATTATAGCGATGATGCCTGGCTTCGCCCAGGCATCATCGATTAGCAATAGGCCCTACGCCCTGTAGGGCTCGGGCCTAATAAGGAAACTTTTTTTTTTTTTTTTTTTAGCAAAAACAATATATAATTTTACATAGAAAGACATATTATACATTTTTGAAAGTTTCGAGCTTCCCCACGTCACCGTGGGGTCATTGGTGAATGACGGCGCTTGCACGCCCGTCATTCACCATCTCGTCAGTCCGCCATTGACCCCCATTGATTTCCATTCATTTTAGCAGCTGTAAACATGGCCCATGCACGCCCGGCATGGGGGCTTAGATACAGCTTGATGTCAGGAGTGTGTTTTGGGGACGGGAGGCGCTTCGGCGCATTTTTGTCAACATTGAGTGAATGGGTAAGCCCATTCACTCAATGTTGACGATGACTTGTTAGCAAGAACAAATATGCATGTCCCATGCCTTCGGCATGGGTTGCTAGGATACTGCTGTCCACGGTGAGAGCGATCGAGGGACGAAGTTCAGCGCTTCGCGCTGAACTTCGTAAGACAGTTAGCAACGATGATGCCTGGGCTTCGCCCAGGCATCATCGTTGCGAAAGCAATAGGCCCTACGCCCTGTAGGGGCTCGGGCCTAACTATGCAGGATTTTTAGCCCAATCTTAAACATATTATCTGTTTCATGAGGACTTTAAACCCTATGGCTGGATCTGCCGGTCTGACCTGTTTTTTCCTCTTGACTCAGCAATAACGGCGTCGTGTCCTGATTTTCCCTCTTTTTGACATCTTCATCTCTCCTCATTTCTTCTTCTCGTTGTTGTTTTTTGTTCTTCTTCTTTTCCGAAATGGCCGGAGTGATCAGCGGGGACGGGCGGTGCAGTCGGGCTGTGACCAGGGAATTCTCCTTTAAAACAATTAAGCCCAAAACCACCACACGTCTAACAATAGTGTGAGTTTGTAACAGACGAGTCCACTGTGGCTCCGGGACCATCTGCCAGAGGAGTTAGAGGTTAAATGGGCAGAAAACGCAAACAAAACAAAATAACCTCTTTATTTAAGCATTTTCCGAATTAGTTCTGCAGTTTATGTTTCAGTTTTTCAGATTCTTTGGCCTCTGTGATCAGGATTTATTCTAAAAACTGCTCGATTATGGAGAAAAATCATTATCGCGATTATTTTGGTCAATATTGAAATCACCCTTATTCATTTATTCAGCATTTCTCTCTCAAAAAACACCTTGTTATTGATAATTTACGCAAAACTTTGAAATTGAAAATAAATACAGGCTACAAATATGCACCTTAGAGCAGTTTTGCGATGAATAAAACATCAAATTAAATGAAATAAGGCATCGAAAAACATGAATGTATCCAAAATAAACTATAAATCCAGCTGTTCTACAATCTCTATATTTAAAAAAAGTAAAATAAATATACTTATTTATATAAAAATATCCCAAAATAAACTTTGTTAAGCTTTATTATTTGTGTTTCAACTCGATTCTATGAGTTTGGAGATCGTTTGATACACAAATCGCGCTCAAAATTGAATTAATCGCACAGTGTTAATTCAACGGCCCATTTTACGCTATTTTCTGATCTATGTCATAATGTTTCCGCGACAAAAACACACCTGGAGTTAAACACATTAAATTCACAAATCCTGGTGGCTATACAGGAAGTGCTCCGACTCTGTACACGTTCACTAGAATCATTCGGATGATTTCTGTCCTGGAATTGCCGATCTCTGCTGAGCAAAAAGGTAAACTGTAGCTGTTAACTTGAAAACTACCGAGGCTAAAAGTTACAGGAGCAAATCTGGAGCCGCATTAGCTCAATAAAAATAAAATAAAGTGGGAAAAAAATCAGTTTTCACACCATAAACTTGTAAAAATGTTTTAATCTCATCTTAAGACCCACTTTTACTTTATTATTTATTGGTTTTCTTGCTCTTATTTGATTTCATTAGTTTATTGTCTTCACGAGGACGAGTGGAGTTAAATAGAGCGTTACGTTTATATGTCTATTGGATATGTTTTATTTGTATTTGTGCAGCTCTTTGGAAACGGTTTCGTTTATGAAATAAAGTGGATTGACTCGGTTCAACTGGTCCGAACGCCGTGCACGTTACAGACGCCACACGGGTGGGAGGAGCTCGTCCGGACTGAGAAACTAAATGCAAAGGAGAAAATTGTCTTTGGGTCCATGAGCACAGACCACTGAAAACAGCACGACGCCATCTTGGGTTCACCTGCGGATCTTATTAGAGTTTAGGGTTTATATTCGGCCAGGTCTGCGTCTCCCGAATCCTCTAACGTTCGTCCTTCATCTCTCGGTTGTTTCCTCATACGTTTTTTCTTCTTCATTGTGCTTTTTTTTGGTTGCCGCGACTCACACTCCGAAAAATACGGTAGTTTGTACGAACCATAAACGGAAAAAACCAAAACCAAAAAATCCTTCCATTCTCATTTTGCTGACTTTGATATGATCATAAACGATAAACTTCTGTGTCTTCTTTATCGTTATTTTTAGTTTGTACGACCATAATACAGCACTATGCAAAAAAAAAAGAATTGGGTTAAAAAAAACATTAAATTTAGTCTGCACAGGATGTAATTTATTAAGTTTATGTAAATATTTGTAAAGTTTCATCATCAACGTAGATGCGATAAACTTCTGTGCCTTTTGTTATTATTATTGTTAGTTTGTACGACCATAATTAATAAAGTACAATAAAAAAAAGAAAGAAACTGAGTTAAAATTATAATTTATTTTGCTGTATGTAAATATAAAGCTTCGTGATCAATGTACAGAAGAAACAACAACATTTTTGAACTTTTGAAACTTGAACAGAGTCAGAACAGTTCATGTTTGTGCTTTTCTGTTGTCGTGTGTTTACGATTATTGTTTCTTTCTCGGCACAAACTGGAAATTAAACGAATCAAAATCCCGAATCCTCTGACGTTTTTCTTTTGCCTCTCGGTGTTTTCCTCAGTGTGGACAGCGAGGTTCTCCCAGGAGCCGGCGGACCAGTCGGTGGTGCGGGGCCAGAGGGTGCTGCTCTCCTGTGTGGTCTTCAACTACTCCGGCATCGTTCAGTGGACCAAAGATGGACTGGCCCTGGGCATCGGCGAGGACCTGCAGGGTGAGACTACACTTCCCACAATCCCCCGCTGCGCCCTCGCCCCCCGCGTCATGTGACCGGGGACGCACAGCTTATTTGGTTTATCGATCATCAGAGGTTATCCGGGTCACAGTGAATCCACTGTGTCCTCCCTGCATCGAACTATAATGCACTTTATTGCCAGAGAAACAGCAAGTGCACGGTCAGCATGCTAGTTGTTGTTAACATTAGTGGCGGGATGACGGTGAAACTCTGCTCTCATAGGGTCTGTGTACTGTCCGCATCTAATGATGAAGTGTTTTACTGTCTGATAACCAGGAAGTGTGCCCTTAGCATGCTAGTTGTTGTTTAGCATGCTAGTTGTAGTTGTTAGCATTAGCGTGACGGCAAAATTCCCTTCTCTTGAGGTCAAAATGAGTCCACTGTGTACTGTCCGCATCTAATGATAGAGTGTTTTATTGTCTGCTAACCAAGAAGTCTGCTGTTAGCATGCTAGTTGTTGTTGTTGTTGTTGTCAGCATTCGCGTTAGGGCAAAGTTCCCTTCTCTCGAGTTCAAAATAAGTCCACTATATACTGTCCGCAGCAAATAATAAAAAAAATGAATTTATGATCTGACCAGGAAGTGTACCGTTAGCTTGCTAGTTGTTGTTGTTTTTGTTATAGTTGTTGTCAACATTAGTGTGATGGCAAAATTGCCTTCTCTTGAGGTCAAAATAAGTCCGCTATATTTTGCATCTGCGTCTAATAATTTATAAAGCATTTTACTCTCTGACCAGGAAGTGTGCTGTTAGCATGCTAGTTGTTGTTGCTGATGACAAAACTCTGCTCTAATGAGGTCGAAATAAGGCCGCTGTGTGCCGTCTACACTCAGTTATAAAGTGTTTGAGTGTCTGATAACCTGGAAGTTTGTCTGCATCTAATTATTTATTTTTTAAAAAGTACGATCTGACCAGGAAGTGTGCTGTTAGCATGCTAGTTGTTGTTAGCATTAGCGTGATAAAACTTCACGGCTTTCTGTAAGTTGTGAAAAGTGCTGCTTAAAGTGAGAAAGATCTTAATTTTTGTCATATTTCAAGACAAAATCAGGCTTTTGTGCTCGATCCTACGGAATCAGTTTTGAGTCAAAATGTTCAAATAATCCTTTTAAAACACCAGGCAAAAAAGTATAAATCAAAATACCAATTTAAAAAGCTAACAAAAAAGTGAAATAAAATAAAATAAATAAATTGGCAATCAAATTATTTGTGTAATCGTGTCTTTCTCAGTTTGGTTTGATGCCAAAACTACAGCAGGAAATGTCAGATCACAGAAATATGGAGTGTGTCCCGTGTGACGAACGGCAAATTTCTCTAATCTGGCCAAGATTTTAAAACTTCTTTCTGGTTTTTCATCTTGTTTTCAGATTTATTCACCACTTACTCGTTCTGAGACGCTTCGTTCTCGTCTAGAGGTCGTTTATTTGAAGAGAACTTGTCGAGTAAAATGCTTCATGGACAAATCATTTCACTACTTTGGGACGTAACAATAACGTAAATCTGGTGATATCGTATCGTATCGTCAAAGGTCTCACAATAACATCGTGGAGCGTCACGATATATCGAATCCCAAGTCTCTTTGCTTAAATGAACAGTTCTGATGCTGAAATAGCGAAAAAAAACAGAGGGAACTACATAGACCATGATCCTTTGCTCCGTTTCAGTGCAGAAATAACTGTTCAAAGCACTTTTACATCTTCATTCTTTGGATTAAGGCATTTTTAGAGGAAAAAGTCGCTTAAATATAAAATAAAATATCGTACACAGAGATTTCTCTTCACTCTCTACTGTCTAGATTAGAACGTCACCACTTTTAAACCACTTTTTCAGACCATAATGAAAAAAATAATTAAACTTTTGTTCATTTACAGTGACAAAGACGTTGAACTTTGTGTCAGTTTTTGTTTCATGTGGATCGGCCCAATAATGACAGAAATATAAACTATAAACCAGGTCAACAAATCTACAATCTGACAGTTAAACGTCATTAAATGAAATAAAACACCTCCAAACCAAGGACTAAACAAAGGACAAGATCAGGGATAAACCAAGGACTAAACCCAGATTAAACCAGATCTAAACCAGCTCTAAACCCGGTCTAAACCAGGTCTAAACCAGGACTAAACCAGGACTAAACAAGGATGAAACCAGGACTAAAACCGGAACTAAACCAGGCCTAAACCAGCTCTAAACCAGGTCTAAACCAGCTCTAAACCAGCTCTAAACCAGCTCTAAACCAGGTCTAAACCAGGTGTAAACCAAGTCTAAACCAGGTCTAAACCAGCTCTAAACCAGGTCTAAACCAGGTCTAAACCAGGTCTAAACCAGCTCTAAACCAGCTCTAAACCAGGACTAAACCAGCTCTAAACCAGGTCTAAACCAGGACTAAACCAGGACTAAACCAGCTCTAAACCAGGTCTAAACCAGGACTAAACCAGGACTAAACAAGGATGAAACCAGGACTAAAACCGGAACTAAACCAGGTCTAAACCAGGACTAAACCAGCTCTAAACCAGGTCTAAACCAGGTCTAAACCAGCTTTAAACCAGCTCTAAACCAGCTCTAAACCAGGTCTAAACCAGCTTTAAACCAGCTCTAAACCAGCTCTAAACCAGCTCTAAACCAGGTCTAAACCAGCTTTAAACCAGCTCTAAACCAGGTCTAAACCAGGTCTAAACCAGCTCTAAACCAGGTCTAAACCAGGACTAAACCAGCTCTAAACCAGGTCTAAACCAGGTCTAAACCAGGTCTAAACCAGCTCTAACTCAGCATAAATCAGGGACTAAACAAATTTGCAAAATCTACATGAAGAAATAACTGTTCTAAGCACTTTGAAATCTTCATTCTTTGGATTAAGTCTAAACTAAACTAAACTAAGACTAAAAACACAACCAGACCAGGACTAAACCAGGACTAAACCAGGACTAAACCAGGACTAAACCAGGACCAAACCAGGACTAAAACACATCCAGAGCAGGAGGGGCTGGAGGCGGCAGCTGGAGCCGTTGGTGGTGAATCACTGGCTCTTCCCTCTGACTACAGGGGGAAATATGCGTCTGTCTGTGGATCTGGAGCGAGAACGAGACGCAGAACAGAGAAAATGCTCAGATTTTCTGTCGTCTGTCATGTTTTCGTGTTGCAAACGTGGATTTTTAGACTTAATTGCCGTCGTTTTTGGGGGGAAAAGTGTGAGGAATGTTCAAAGCTCTTTCAGTCGCTAATATTTTCAGTGTTCGTTTAAATCACTTCCCAAATATGCGGCGATGGAGCAACTTTCGGACTCCAAAACCAAACTGTCCGACGCAGGAATTCACGGACTAAACCAGGACTAAACCAGGACTGAACCAGGACTGAACCAGGACTAAACCAGGACTAAACCAGGACTAAACCAGAGCTAAACCAGGACTAAACCAGAGCTAAACCAGGATCAAACCAGAGCTAAACCAGGACTAAACCAGGACTGAACCAGGACTAAACCAGGACTAAACCAGAGCTAAACCAGGACTAAACCAGGACTAAACCAGGACTAAACCAGAGCTAAACCAGGATTAAACCAGAGCTAAACCAGGACTAAACCAGGACTAAACCAGGACTAAACCAGGACTAAACCAGGACTAAACCGGGAATAAACCAGGTCTAAACCACGACTAAACCAGGACTAAACCAGGTCTAAACCAGGACTAAACCAGGACTAAACTAGTACTAAAAACAGGGCTAAACCGGGGCTAAACCAAGACTAAAACAGGACTAAAACAGGGGTAAAACCAAGAATAAAACCAGGACTAAACCAAGACTAAACCAAGACTAAAATGGGATTCAAACCAGGACCAAACCAGGACTAAAACAGGACTAAACCAGGACTAAAACAGGACTAAACCAGGATTAAAAAACAGGATCAAACAAGGACTAAACCAGGACTCAACCAAGACCAAATCAGGAGTAAAACCAAGAGTAAAACCAGGACGAAATCAGGAATTAACCAGGACTAAACCAGGTCTAAACCAGGACTAAACCAGGACCTAAAACTGAAACTTAACCACAACTAAACAAAATGATCCGTGACTCATGGAGATGTTGGAGCTGCTGTCTGGATCAGATTTGAGATGATTCAGAAGAACTCACACGACCTCCCTGAACCAGGACTAAACCAGGACTAAATCAGGTCTAAACCAGGACTAAACCAGGACTAAACCAGGTCTAAACCAGGTCTAAACGAGGACTATACCAGAGCTAAACCAGGATCAAACCAGTACTAAACTAGTACTAAAAACAGGGCTAAACCGGGGCTAAACCAAGACTAAAACAGGACTAAAACAGGGGTAAAACTAAGAATAAAACCAAGACTAAACAAAGACTAAAATGGGATTCAAACCAGGACCAAACCAGGACTAAAATGGGACTAAACCAGGATTAAAAAACAGGATCAAACAAGGACTAAACCAGGACTAAACCAGGATGAAACCAGAACTTAACCAGGACAAAAAAACAGGACAAAAATGCTCAACCGAACCAAGAGTAAAACCAAGACCAAACAAGGACTAAACCAGGACTCAACCAAGACCAAATCAGGAGTAAAACCAAGAGTAAAATTAGGATGAAATCAGGAATTAACCAGGTCTGAACAAAGACAGAACCAGGACTAAACCAGGACTAAACCAGGACTAAACCAGGACTAAACCAGGACTAAACCAGGTCTAAACCAGGTCTAAACCAGGACTAAACCAGGACCTAAAACTGAAACTTAACCACAACTAAACAAAACGATCCGTGACTCATGGAGATGTTGGAGCTGCTGTCTGGATCAGATTTGAGATGATTCAGAAGAACTCACACGACCTCCCTGAACCAGGACTAAACCAGGACTAAACCAGGACTAAACCAGGTCTAAACCAGGACTAAAACAGGACTAAACCAGGACCAAAACCAGGACTAAAACGGGACCAAAGCAGGACTAAAAACCAGGAACAAACAAGGACTAAACCAGAACTTAACCAGGACTAAACAAGGACCAAAAACCAAGACCAAACCAGGAGTAAAACCAGGACTAAAGCAGGATCAAAAAACAGGACTAAAACCAGGACCAAACAAGGACTAAACCAGGACTAAAACAGGACAAAAAAAAAAAAACTGGAAGAAAACCAGGACCAGACAAGGAGTAAAATCAGGATTAAATGAGGACTAAACCAGGACTAAAAAACAGAACTAAACCAAGATTAAATAAGGACTAAACCAGGACTAAAAACACAGCCAAACCAGGACCAAACCAGGACTTAACCAAGACTAAACCAGGATTAAAACCAGGACTAAACAAGAATGAAACCAGAACAAAAAAAGGACTACACCAGGATTAAAACCAGGACTATAACCAGGAGTAAAACCCAGAGTAAATCCAGGACTAAAAGCTGAAAATAGTGAAATCTGGGCCTTTAAGGCAGTAAAAATCAGGCACTGTTCTTCTAATTATTAAAAAATAAACAGTTTTTGCTCCATTTTAAGTCTGAAAACGAGATCCCAAACGCTGAACTCACTTTCCCGTCGCACCCTGATGTAACGCTTGCTCTGATTGGTCCATTATTCATGAGCGGTTGCCGGGCACTCGGTCCTAATGCTCGAACGTGTCACATGTTGATATTAGAGCGAGTTTCATTTGCATTTTAATGTCGAGCTCTCAAACGTCTCATTCACTCTGCCTTACGGGCCAGTGGGGATCGAAGGAGGCAGGGAAGGAGGCAGTGAAGGAGGCAGGGAAGGAGGCAGGGAAGGAGACAGTGGAGGAGGCAGTGGAGGAGGCAGGGAAGGAGGCAGGGAGGGAGGCAGTGGAGGAGGCAGGGAAGGAGGCAGTGGAGGAGGCAGTGGAGGAGGCAGTGAAGGAGGCAGTGGAGGAGGCAGTGAAGGAAGCAGTGAAGGAGGCAGTGAAGGAGGCAGGGAAGGAGGCAGGGAAGGAGGCAGTGGAGGAGGCCGCAAAGGAAGCAGTGAGGGAGGCAGTGAAGGAGGCAGTGGAGGAAGCAGTGAAGGAAACAGTGAAGGAGGCAGGGAAGGAGGCAGTGAAGGAGGCAGGGAAGGAGGCAGTGAAGGAAGCAGGGAAGGAGGCAGTGAAGGAGGCAGGGAAGGAGGCAGGGAAGGAGGCAGGGAAGGAGGCAGTGAAGGAAGCAGGGAAGGAGGCAGGGAAGGAGGCAGTGAAGCGACATACGCACAGGGAGAACACTCATATTCACTGAGTCACAGAGAGAACACTCATATTCACTGAGTCGAGTTCTTTAGTCCCACAGAAGCTGAAGCAGCAGCACAAGGAAAGAGCTGCTTTTTTCAGCTCTTACAGTTTATGCAAATGAGTCGTGAGGTTTTAAGTTTAGTTTGTTTAAAACATAAATGTTTAAAGCTGCATTAAACACATTCTGATCTCACACTGATGCGGCTCTGGGGTCAGGAGGGTCTGTGTGGTTCCCTCAGGTTTTTTATCTCTTTCTGCATCAGAACTGTTCCTTTAAGCAGAGTGTGAAGTCTGGACCTGGACTCGGATCAGGACTCGGATCAGGACTCGGATCAGGCCAAACGGATCAAAACTTTAGGGGCTTTCTGTGCTTAGTCATGATCCAGAACTAGGACTACTTAAGTCTTTAGTTAGACCTGGTTTAGACCTGGTTTAGACCTGGTTTAGACCTGGTTTAGACCTGGTTTAGACTTAGTTTAGCCCTGGTTTAGCCCTGGTTTAGACCTGGTTTAGACCTGGTTTAGACCTGGTTTAGCCCTGGTTCAGCCCTGGTTTAGACCTGGTTTAGACCTGGTTTAAACCTGGTTTAGACCTGGTTTAGACCTGGTTTAGACCTGGTTTAGACCTTGTTTAGACTTAGTTTAGCCCTGGTTTAGCCCTGGTTTAGACCTGGTTTAGACCTGGTTTAGCCCTGGTTCAGCCCTGGTTTAGACCTGGTTTAGACCTGGTTTAAACCTGGTTTAGACCTGGTTTAGACCTGGTTTAGTCCTGGTTTAGACCTGGTTTAGACCTGGTTTAGACCTGGTTTAGACCTGGTTTAGACTTAGTTTAGCCCTGGTTTAGCCCTGGTTTAGACCTGGTTTAGACCTGGTTTAGACCTGGTTTAGCCCTGGTTCAGCCCTGGTTTAGACCTGGTTTAGACCTGGTTTAGACCTGGTTTAGCCCTGGTTTAGACCTGGTTTAGACCTGGTTTAGACCTGGTTTAGCCCTGGTTCAGCCCTGGTTTAGACCTGGTTTAGACCTGGTTTAGACCTGGTTTAGTCCTGGTTTAGTCCTGGTTTAGTCCTGCTTTAGTCCTGGTTTAGTCCTGGTTTAGACCTGGTTTAGTCCTGGTTTAGTCCTGCTTTAGTCCTGGTTTAGTCCTGGTTTAGACCTGGTTTAGTCCTGGTTTAGACCTGGTTTAGACCTGGTTTAGTCTTGTGGCTGCAGAATGACACATTTACACACATTTTTATTACCGTCATTTCGTGTAAATTTAAATCAAGAAATTACAGTAAAATTCCCAAATGCCGGGCCGGACCCCGGAATGGCGTATCCGGAGGCACTGCTGTGTCTGCGGCGCTCGGCTCGGGGGACTGAGCTGTGAACATCTGTCGCAGTGTAAGAAGCAGCTGTGCGGGATTAAACCAGCTGCCCTCCCGCACTGTCCAGCCTCTGTTTATCTGATCCGCTTTTTCTATCCCGAGTCCAAAAATAACCCGTCTGTTTGTTTACGGCACTGGAAAACCTGAGTGACGCTCGCATCTCCACAGACCTGACGTGTTATTCTTTGTTTATCTGTTTATTTAATGGGGAAATCTGTAGAAAATGTTCTGATTTCCTCAAGTTTTGTCTCGTGAGATCTTATGGCGCAAGAGCTTCTCCCATCCTGAGCTGGACCCTGGTTTAGACCTGGTTTAGACCTGGTTTAGACCTGGTTTAGACCCGGTTTAGACCTGGTTTAGACCCGGTTTTGACCTGGTTTAGACCTGGTTTAGACCTGGTTTTGACTTAGTTTAGTCCTGGTTTTGACCTGGTTTAGACCTGGTTTAGACCTGGTTTAGACCTGGTTTAGACCCGGTTTTGACCTGGTTTAGACCTGGTTTAGACCTGGTTTTGACTTAGTTTAGTCCTGGTTTTGACCTGGTTTAGACCTGGTTTAGACCTGGTTTAGACCTGGTTTAGACCCGGTTTTGACCTGGTTTAGACCTGGTTTAGACCTGGTTTTGACTTAGTTTAGTCCTGGTTTTGACCTGGTTTAGACCTGGTTTAGACCTGGTTTAGACCTGGTTTTGACTTAGTTTAGTCCTGGTTTTGACCTGGTTTTGACTTAGTTTAGTCCTGGTTTTGACCTGGTTTAGACCTGGTTTAGACCTGGTTTAGACCTGGTTTAGACCCGGTTTTGACCTGGTTTAGACCTGGTTTAGACCTGGTTTTGACTTAGTTTAGTCCTGGTTTTGACCTGGTTTAGACCTGGTTTAGACCTGGTTTTGACTTAGTTTAGTCCTGGTTTTGACCTGGTTTAGACCTGGTTTAGACCTGGTTTAGACCTGGTTTTGACCTGGTTTAGACCTGGTTTAGACCTGGTTTTGACTTAGTTTAGTCCTGGTTTTGACCTGGTTTAGACCTGGTTTAGACCCGGTTTTGACCTGGTTTAGACCTGGTTTAGACCTGGTTTTGACTTAGTTTAGTCCTGGTTTAGACCTGGTTTAGACCTGGTTTAGACCTGGTTTAGACCTGGTTTAGACCTGGTTTTGACTTAGTTTAGTCCTGGTTTAGACCTGGTTTAGACCTGGTTTAGACCTGGTTTAGACCTGGTTTAGACCTGGTTTTGACTTAGTTTAGTCCTGGTTTTGACCTGGTTTAGACCTGGTTTAGACCTGGTTTAGACCTGGTTTAGACCTGGTTTAGACCTGGTTTAGACCTGGTTTTGACTTAGTTTAGTCCTGGTTTTGACCTGGTTTAGACCTGGTTTAGACCTGGTTTAGACCTGGTTTAGACCTGGTTTAGACCTGGTTTAGACCTGGTTTAGACCTGGTTTAGACCAGGCAAAGCGAAGATACTTTTCCTTATGTTTTTTCAGTCCTTTTTGCACCTGGTCTTAAATAAGAGTAACGTCACTTTAAAGTAAATCCCGTCGCCGTTCGCAGCAGCAGCTCATTCGTCCTTTTGTCAAACTTATTTAACCCGATAACAGATGAAGGCTCCCTGGGGCCCCTGGAGCTCCGGTTTAGTGGACAGTGATGGAGAAGCTCGGCGCCGTCACCTCTGTGGTGTCACGGCTCCATCTGATCCGGCCGCCCGCTCTCCTGTGCGAGCGCCGCTTCAGCCCGAGTGTGGCCGACGGTGATGGACGACACGGGGCCCACGAGGGGCCCACGAGGGGCCCACGAGGGGCCCACAGCTCCGCCCCACCTGGACCAACGCGGACGAACGGAGAGAATTTAACTGTGACCGGTTTTTTGACCAATCTGATCCCCGCCGACAGTAAAGAGAGGCATAAACTGTCATCTGTTTGCGTAAAATACAGAAAAGCTGCTTAAAAACGACCAAAATGTGACTATACTGACTCATGTTAGAGCCGAGTGAGTCAAGAAGGAAGTAAAGGAGGCTTAAAGGTGCTAAAATATGCAAAAATAAGGTGACAAGACGACAATATTTCCCCGGGACAGTCCCAGTTTTGAGCCCTGTGTCCCCTGTCCCAGCAGATTTATCCAAAACCACTGATTTGTCCCAGTTTTATACAAGAAACATCCCTATTTTTGACCAATTTTATACCTGACGACAATAAAGAGAAATGTGTTTCCGTAAAATACAGAAAAACTGCTTAAAAAATAACCAAAACAAAGAAAATGTGACTGTACTGACTCATGTTAGTGCCGAGTGGGTGATGAATGAACACAAAGGCTTAAAGGCGCTAAAATACGCAAATATGAGGTGACCAGACGACAATATTTCCCCGGCACAGTCCCAGTTCTGAGCCCCGTGTCCCCTGTCCCAGTAGATTTATACAAAACCACTGATTTGTCCCAGTTTTATACAAGAAACGTCCTTATTTTGACCCATCTGACAGCTGCCGACAGTAAAGAGAGGCATAAGCTGTCATTGTTTAGGTAAAACACAGAAAAGCTGCATAAAAACATGACCAAAACAAAGAAAATGTGACTGTACTGACTCATGTTAGGGCCGAGTGGGTGAAGAAGGAACGCAAAGGAGGCTTAAAAGTGCTAAATTACGCAAAAAAAATATTGTGACCAGACACTATTTCCCCGGGACAGTCCCAGTTCTGAGCCCTGTGTCCCAGCAGATTTACCCAAAACTAGCGATTTATCGGTTTTCTACAAGAAATGTCCCTATTTTTGTCCAATTTCACACCTGACAACAGTAAAAAAGAGGCGTAAACTGTCATTTGTTTCAGTAAAACGCAGAATTCTGAGCTGCAGATCTGCGTCTCAGATCTGACCGTCCTGAGGAGAGAGAAAAGTACAGATTTGTTCAGTTTCTCTTTGTTTATTCGTCCGTCACTCTGACTTTCTCTCTTCCTCTTTTGTTCCTGTCCTTTAATATTTGCTCTGCACTCTGACCCCCTCCTTTTCTCTCTGTCTTTCTCTGGGTCTGTCTCCCTCCTTCTCTCTTCCTTTTATCTCTGCCCTCCCTCCTCCCTCTTTCTCCCTCTCTCTGCCCCCTCCTCTCTTTTTGTAACCTCATTGTTACAGTGAGGTTACTCTCCCTCTCTCTCTCTCCTTCTCTCTCTCCTTCTCTCTCTCTTCTCGCTCTCTCGTTTTCTCTCTTCTCTCTCTCCTTCTCTCTCTCTTCTCTCTCTCTCCTTCTCTCTTCTCTCTCTTCTCTCTCTCCTTCTCTCTCCTTCTCTCTCCTTCTCTCTCCTTCTCTCTCTCCTTCTCTCTCTTCTCTCTCTCCTTCTCTCTCTCCTTCTCTCTCCTTCTCTCTCTCCTTCTCTCTCTCTTCTCTCCTCTCTCTTCTCTCTCTCTCCTTCTCTCTCTCTCCTTCTCTCTCTCTTCTCTCCTCTCTCGTCTCTCTTTCTCCTTCTCTCTCTCTCTCTCCTCTCTCTCTTCTCTCCTCTCTCTTCTCTCTCTCTCCTTCTCTCTCTCCTTCTCTCTCTCTCCTTCTCTCTCTCTTCTCTCTCTCTCTTCTCTCTCTCTCCTTTTCTCTTCTCTCTCTCCTTCTCTCTCCTTCTCTCTCTCCTTCTCTCTCTCTCCTTCTCTCTCTCTCCCTCTTTTTTCTCTCCTTCTCTCTGTCTCCCTCTTTTTTCTCTCCTTCTCTCTGTCTCCCTCTTTTTTCTCCATCTCCTTCTCTCTCTCTGTCTCATTTTCTCTCCCGTACCGTTCTCTCTCTCTCTCTCTCTCTCTCTCTCTCTTTCTTTCTTTCTTTCTCTCTCTCTGTGAACAAACTTTTACTCCAGTAAAGCAGAACTGTTCCTGCACTAAAATACCGCTCAGGAAAGAGGAAAAACTCACTGCTACAAAAGTCAAATCTGTTTAAAAAGTCGCTCAGATAAAGGTAACTGTAAAGCACCAGTGCAGATAAATATTCCTGTGCAGAATGAGGTGGGAGGGGCACAGCTGGGGCGATGGAGAGAGGGAAGAGGAGGAGGAGGAGAGGAGGAAGAGAGGAGGCTCTGTGTGCCGGAGCGTATATACATGCTACGACTGCCTCCACCTATAGGCTCACATGTATGAAAGGGCTCAGAGCAGCGAGCCAACGGGAAAACGACTTAAATCTGTCACAAAATGACTTAAAAGCAGTGAAATATTCTGTTCCTGCAGTGAGATCATTTCACTGGACGAGTTCTCTTCAAATAAACGACCTCCAGACGAGAATGAAGCGTCTGTGAGTTCAGGGGCTGGAAATAAGTTAAAAAATGCGAAATTGTGGATAAAATGCTGTAAATTCTGCTAAATTCTAGATCAGCAGACACGAAACCAGTTTGTGACATGACATGATCGTAGTTCATCCATTCACACGAGGGATGAAACAATAAGGTAAATCTGGTGATATCGTATCGTCAAAGGTCTCACAGTAACATCGTGGAGCGTCACAATATATCGAATCTAGTGCTGCCACTAACGACTAATTTTCTAACGATTAATCTCTCGACTAATTTTTCGATTAGTCGACTAATCTAAACGACTAATTAAAAAAACAAAACAAGCGGTTCTAACACACACAAGTGTGTGTGTTAGATTTTCCGGGAGGTTACCTTGTGTGTGCGAGTTGCAAAGGTTATTGCTGTTATGTCTGTTGTGTGTGCTCATTCGACAATGTTGAACAACGATATGCACACACAATTTAACGAGTCTGCACGAGCAGCATATTGCAACGGTATTCTCAATACCGTTGCAATATGTTGGTTAGCCACCTCGGCGTCAACCCCGGATGTAGCCGCTGCCCGCCGCACCGGTGTCCGCCTTGAGTGCAGCCGCTGTTGGCCGCACCGGTGTCCGCCTCGAGTGCAGCCGCTGTTAGCCGCACCAGTGTCCGCCTCGGATGTAGCCGCTGTTAGCCGCACCGGTGTCCGCCTCGAGTGCAGCCGCTGTTAGCCGCACCGGTGTCCGCCTCGAGAGTAGCCGCTGTTAGCCGCGCCGGTGTCCGCCTCGAGTGCAGCCGCTGTTAGCCGCACCGGTGTCCGCCTCGAGAGTAGCCGCTGTTAGCCGCACCGGTGTCCGCCTCGAGAGTAGCCGCTGTTAGCCGCACCAGTGTCCGCCTCGAGTGCAGCCGCTGTTAGCCGCACCAGTGTCCGCCTCGGATGTAGCCGCTGTTAGCCGCGCCGATGTCCGCCTCGAGTGCAGCCGCTGTTAGCCGCACCGGTGTCCGCCTCGAGTGCAGCCGCTGTTAGCCGCACCAGTGTCCGCCTCGAGTGCAGCCGCTGTTAGCCGCACCAGTGTCCGCCTCGGATGTAGCCGCTGTTAGCCGCACCGGTGTCCGCCTCGAGAGTAGCCGCTGTTAGCCGCACCGGTGTCCGCCTCGAGTGCAGCCGCTGTTAGCCGCACCAGTGTCCGCCTCGAGTGCAGCCGCTGTTAGCCGCACCAGTGTCCGCCTCGGATGTAGCCGCTGTTAGCCGCACCGGTGTCCGCCTCGAGTGTAGCCGCTGTTAGCCGCACCGGTGTCCGCCTCGAGTGCAGCCGCTGTTAGCCGCACCAGTGTCCGCCTCGAGTGCAGCCGCTGTTAGCCGCACCAGTGTCCGCCTCGAGTGCAGCCGCTGTTAGCCGCACCAGTGTCCGCCTCGAGTGCAGCCGCTGTTAGCCGCACCGGTGTCCGCCTCGAGTGCAGCCGCTGTTAGCCGCACCAGTGTCCGCCTCGGATGTAGCCGCTGTTAGCCGCACCAGTGTCCGCCTCGGATGTAGCCGCTGTTAGCCGCACCGGTGTCCGCCTCGAGAGTAGCCGCTGTTAGCCGCACCGGTGTCCGCCTCGAGTGCAGCCGCTGTTAGCCGCACCAGTGTCCGCCTCGAGTGCAGCCGCTGTTAGCCGCACCAGTGTCCGCCTCGGATGTAGCCGCTGTTAGCCGCGCCGGTGTCCGCCTCGAGTGCAGCCGCTGTTAGCGGCACCGGTGTCCGCCTCGAGTGCAGCCGCTGTTAGCCGCACCAGTGTCCGCCTCGAGTGCAGCCGCTGTTAGCCGCACCAGTGTCCGCCTCGGATGTAGCCGCTGTTAGCCGCACCGGTGTCCGCCTCGAGAGTAGCCGCTGTTAGCCGCACCGGTGTCCGCCTCGGGCGCAGCCGCTGTTAGCTGCACCGGTGTCCGCCTCGGGCGCAGCCGCTGTTAGCTGCACTGGTGTCCGCCTCGGACGCAGCCGCTGTTAGCCGCACCGGTGTCCGCCTCGGGCGCAGCCGCTGTTAGCCGCACCGGTGTCCGCCTCGGATGTAGCCGCTGCCTGCCGCACCGGTGTCCGCCTCGAGTGTAGTACTACTAGTGGTGTGGAGGGGAAATACCTGATCTCAGGCAAGCAAAAGGTCTCTGGACGAGCCGTTTGAGACCAAAAATAAATAAAGGCGAATATTCGACCAAAAAAATTGTATTCGACTCATTTTCACATTCGATTACGTCGACAGCGTCGAAAAATCGCGGCAGCACTAATCAAATCCCAAGTCTCTTTGCTTAAATGAACAGTTCTGATGCAGAAATAGCAAAAAAAAAAAAACAGAGGGAACTACATAGACCATGATCCTTTGCTCCGTTTCAGTGCAGACGACATGAAGAAATAACTGTTCTAAGCACTTTTACATCTTCATTCTTAAAACTTCTCCAAACCAGGACTAAACCAGGACTAAACCAGGACTAAACCAGGACTAAACCATGTGTGTATCTGTATGTGTGTATAACTTTGTGTGTGTGTGTGTATGTGTGTATAAGTGTGTGTGTGTGTATGTGTGTATAAGTGTGTGTGTGTGTGTGTATGTGTGTATAAGAGTGTGTGTCTGTGTGTGTGTGTGTGTGTATAAGAGTGTGTGTGTGTATGTGTGTATAAGAGTGTGTGTCTGTGTGTGTGTGTGTATAAGTGTGTGTGTGTGTGTGTATGTGTGTATAAGTGTGTGTGTGTGTGTATGTGTGTATAAGTGTGTGTGTGTGTGTGTATGTGTGTATAAGTGTGTGTGTGTGTGTGTATGTGTGTATAAGAGTGTGTGTCTGTGTGTGTGTGTGTATAAGAGTGTGTGTGTGTGTGTGTGTGTATAAGAGTGTGTGTGTGTGTGTGTGTGTGTATGTATAAGAGTGTGTGTGTGTGTGTGTGTATAAGTGTGTATGTGTATGTGTGTGTGTGTGTATAAGTGTGTGTGTGTGTATGTGTGTATAAGTGTGTTTGTGTGTATAAGAGTGTGTGTCTGTGTGTGTGTGTCTGTATGTGTGTGTGTGTATGTGTGTATAAGTGTGTGTGTGTGTGTATGTGTGTATAAGTGTGTGTGTGTGTATGTGTGTATAAGAGTGTGTGTCTGTGTGTGTGTGTGTGTGTGTATGTGTATGTGTGTATAAGTGTGTGTGTGTGTGTGTGTATAAGTGTGTGTGTGTGTATGTGTGTATAAGTGTGTGTGTGTGTATGTGTGTATAAGTGTGTGTGTGTGTGTGTATGTGTGTATGTGTGTATAAGAGTGTGTGTGTGTATGTGTGTATAAGAGTGTGTGTGTGTGTGTATGTGTGTATAAGAGTGCGTGTGTGTGTGTGTATGTGTGTATAAGTGTGTGTGTGTGTGTATGTGTGTATAAATGTGTGTGTGTGTGTATGTGTGTATAAGTGTGTGTGTGTGTGTATGTGTGTGTGTGTGTGTATAAGTGTGTGTGTGTGTGTGAGTGTGTGTGTATAAGTGTGTGTGTGTGTGTGTATAAGTGTGTGTATAAGTGTGTGTATAAGTGTGTGTGTATAAGTGTGTGTGTGTGTGTGTATATACGTGTGTATAAGTGTATATAAGTGTGTGTGTGTGTGTATGTGTGTGTGTGTGTGTATATAAGTGTGTATAAGTGTGTATAAGTGTGTGTGTGTGTGTATGTGTGTGTGTGTGTGTATATAAGTGTGTATAAGTGTGTGTGTGTGTGTGTGTGTGTGTGTATGTGTGTGTGTGTATATAAGTGTGTGTGTGTATAAGTGTATGTGTGTGTGTATAAGTGTGTGTGTGTGTGTGTATATAAGTGTGTATAAGTGTGTGTGTATAAGTGTGTATGTGTGTGTATATGTGTGTGTGTGTGTATATAAGTGTGTATAAGTGTGTGTGTGTGTGTGTGTGTATGTGTGTGTGTGTGTATATAAGTGTGTATAAGTGTGTGTGTGTGTGTATAAGTGTATGTGTGTGTGTGTATAAGTGTGTGTGTGTATAAGTGTGTGTGTGTGTGTGTGTGTGTGTATGTGTGTGTGTGTGTATATAAGTGTGTATAAGTGTGTGTGTGTGTATAAGTGTATGTGTGTGTGTGTATAAGTGTGTGTGTGTATAAGTGTGTGTGTGTATGTGTGTGTGTGTGTGTGTGTGTGTATAAGTGTGTGTGTGTGTGTGTGTATAAGTGTGTATAAGTGTGTGTGTGTGTGTATAAGTGTATGTGTGTGTGTGTATAAGTGTGTGTGTGTGTATAAGTGTGTGTGTGTATGTGTGTGTGTGTGTGTGTATAAGTGTGTGTGTGTGTGTGTGTGTATAAGTGTGTATAAGTGTGTGTGTATAAGTGTGTATGTGTGTGTATATGTGTGTGTGTGTGTATATAAGTGTGTATATGTGTGTGTGTGTGTGTGTGTGTATGTGTGTGTGTGTGTATATAAGTGTGTATAAGTGTGTGTGTGTGTGTATAAGTGTATGTGTGTGTGTGTATAAGTGTGTGTGTGTATAAGTGTGTGTGTGTGTGTGTGTGTGTGTGTATGTGTGTGTGTGTGTATTTTTGTGTGTATATGTGTGTGTGTGTGTATAAGTGTATGTGTGTGTGTGTATAAGTGTGTGTGTGTATAAGTGTGTGTGTGTATGTGTGTGTGTGTGTGTGTATAAGTGTGTGTGTGTGTGTGTGTATAAGTGTGTATAAGTGTGTGTGTGTGTATAAGTGTGTGTGTGTGTGTGTATAAGTGTGTATGTGTGTGTATAAGTGTGTGTATATGTGTGTATAAGTGTGTGTGTGTGTGTGTGTGTATATGTGTGTGTGTGTAGCCCACAGCAGGATCTTCTGTTTACATATTCTGCCTGTGCTCGAGCTCTGTCCAAACCGACCTCTGCCACACTGACCCCAAACTGCCCCTCACACTGACGCTCGCGCTGCTTTTCCACACGAAGGAAGGACTCGATACTCGATACTCGATACCGATACCACGATCAGAATAAAAACACTTTCTTTAAACGATAGAATGTGATTTTTCCACTTTAAATGGTAGAACTTTCTTTTCTGTTCCCACGTGGCCTGATATCTGTGTGATCTTTCAGCGGTCCAGGTCTAAACCAGGTCTAAACCAGGTCTAAACCAGGTCTAAACCAGCTCTAAACCAGCTCTAAACCAGGTCTAAACCAGGTCTAAACCAGGACTAAACCAGCTCTAAACCAGGTCTAAACCAGCTCTAAACCAGGTCTAAACCAGGACTAAACCAGCTCTAAACCAGGACTAAACCAGGACTATATCAAGTCTAAACCAGGTCTAAACCAGGACTAAACCAGGTCTAAACCAGGTCTAAACCAGGTCTAAACCAGGACTAAACCAGGTCTAAACCAGGTCTAAACCAGGTCTAAACCAGCTCTAAACCAGGTCTAAACCAGGACTAAACCAGCTCTAAACCAGGTCTAAACCAGGACTAAACCAGCTCTAAACTAGGTCTAAACCAGGACTAAACCAGCTCTAAACCAGGTCTAAACCAGGACTAAACCAGGTCTAAATCAGGTCTAAACCAGGACTAAACCAGGTCTAAACCAGGACTAAACCAGGACTAAACCAGGTCTAAACCAGGACTAAACCAGGTCCAATAAATAATAATAATAATAATAATAACAATAATAATAATAACAATAATAATAATAACAATAATAATAATAATAATAATAATAATAATAATAATAATAACGCTCTGTAAAGCGTCTTTGGGGACATGTGTCTGTGAAAAACACTGCAGCATTTATTATAAATTATCAGAAGAGCTCTAAAATCTAAGATATGCACTTTAAGGTGAACTCGGGCACGTCTGACGCTAAAGTCCGTTTCTAGAGGAGGTGGAATTTCTGTTTGAAATTCTGTCAGAAGCAGAAAAACGGCACAGATCAGTGTTTCCTCAGTGGAGATCTCACTGTGGCAGTGAGTCTGTCAAGGCAACAAACTAGTGCAGTGATGGGGGCAAGTTCTCGATTGTCGAGTCCAGCGGCGGCGAGAGGCTCGAGCCGCTAGAAGCAACAACTGAGGATCAACTACTGATGGTGAAAAAGAATAGAAACTGAGAGTTGGTGAAAGAAAATGCTTCAGGAATGTATTTTTTAGCATGTTTCAGTGGACTAGTGCAGTGACATCGGGGCAAGTCTTTTGAACTTTGGCCTGTGATGGGGGAAATTCAACAGAGGAAGTGTGAGGTGCTTATAAAGATGTTTTCTAACGTTTCCAGACACTAATGAGTGAACCAGGCAGAGCGTTCTGGTTTGTTAGACAAGTTCGTGGCTGTTGTCAGATGGGTTAAACTAGTGGAGTTAAAGTCAGATCTGAACTATCTGTGTAGTGATGCTCCTGACAGAATTCCACCTCCTCTAGAAACGGACTTTAGCTCCACACGTGCCGCGGTTCCCCTTTAACGACAGTGTATTGCTTGAGGTTCCATCACACTCGTCCTGTCGTCTTCGTGTCGCCCTCGTCGCCTCTCCGTGACCGTTTGTGTTTGTGTTTGTGTTGCAGCGTGGCCCAGGTACCGGGTGAACTAGTGCAGTGAGCTGGGTCAAGTTCTGAACCTGGAGATCCTGTCGGCCGACCTAGTGCAGTGATGGGGGCAAGTTCTGAACTAGTGCCAGTGATGGGGGCAAGTTCTGAACTCACCCTCCTCAGTAAGTGTTCGGGGACTGGGAGCGTCAGAAGGTTTAGATCCAGATTTATGGAGGATTTTTAGTGTGATTCTTCGTTAGGGCTGAACTGGAATTATGATGTAACGAAGTCTCACGATGCGACATTCAGTACGATATTTATTGAGACTCACGATATTACGATATTCTACAGAATAACAAGAAAATGCTTTGACCAGGACTGAACCAGGACTAAACCAGGACCAAACCAGGACTAAACCAGGACTAAACCAGGACTAAACCAGGACTAAACCAGGACTGAACCAGGACTAAACCAGGACTGAACCAGTGCAGTGATGGGGGCAAGTTCTGAACTAGGACTAAACCAGGATGGGGGCAAGACTAAACCAGGACTAAACCAGGACTGAACCAGGACCAAACCAGGTTCTGAACCAGGACTGAACCAGGACTAAACCAGGACCAAACCAGGACTGAACCAGGACAGTGATGGGGGCAAGTTCTAAACCAGGACTGAACCAGGACTAAACCAGGACTAAACCAGGACTGAACCAGGACCAAACCAGGATTGAACCAGGACTGAACCAGGACTGAACCAGGACTAAACCAGGACTAAACCAGGACTGAACCAGGACCAGTGATGGGGGCAAGTTCTGAACCAGTGCAGTGATGGGGGCAAGTTCTGAACTAGTGCAGTGATGGGGGCAAGTTCTGAACCAGGACTAAACCAGGACTAACGACAGTGTATTGCTTGAGGTTCCATCACACCAGGACTAAACCAGGACTGAACCAGGACTAAACCAGGACCAAACCAGGACAGAACCCAGGACTAAACCGGTGCTAAACCAGGACTGAACCAGGACTAAACCAGGACTAAACCAGGACTGAACCAGGACCAAACCAGGATTGAACCAGGACTGAACCAGGACTGAACCAGGACTGAACCAGGACTAAACCAGGACTAAACCAGGACTAAACCAGGACTAAACCAGGACTGAACCAGCAGGTTTAGATCCAGATTTATGGAGGATTTTTAGTGTGATTCTTCGTTAGGGCTGAACCAGGACTAAAGTCTCACGACTGACATTCAGGACGATATTTATTGAGACTCACGACCAGGACTAAACCAGGACTGAACCAGGACTAAACCAGGACTGAACCAGGACTAAACCAGGACTAAACCAGGACTAAACCAGGACTGAACCAGGACTAAACCAGGACTGAACCAGGACTGAACCAGGACTAAACCAGGACTAAACCAGGACTAAACTAGGACTGAACCAGGACTGAACCAGGACTGAACCAGGTCTAAACCAGGACTAAACCAGGACTAAACCAGAACTGAACCAGGACTAAACCAGGACTGAACCAGGTCTAAACCAGGACTGAACCAGGTCTAAACCAGGACTAAACCAGGACTGAACCAGGACTAAACCAGGACTAAACCAGGACTAAACCAGGACTAAACCAGGACTGAACCAGGTCTAAACCAGGACTGAACCAGGACTAAACCAGGACTGAACCAGGACCAAACCAGGACCAAACCAGGACTAAACCAGGACTGAACCAGGACTGAACCAGGACTGAACCAGGACCAAACCAGGACTAAACCAGGACTAAACCAGGACTAAACCAGGACTAAACCAGGACTAAACCAGGACTAAACCAGGACTGAACCAGGAGGTGCGTCTCTGTAGACCAGGCACAAGTTTATGCAAAGAAATTAAAATATCAATGCGATTGTTGCTCTTAGACAAAATAATGTAGTCAAATATACATAAAAAATACCCTTGGCGATATATCGATACAGCAGCCCACGATATCGATACTGTATCATCAAATATAATGACGATATATCGATATTTCTTTATTTTTGCACACCTCTGCTAAAGGAACAGTAAGAAGCCCGTGTTCTTAATGGATAATAGTCCTGATAATTAAATGAAATTAACAGAAACAATTTGGTCACCACGTCCATTTATGAAATTTAAATTCTTACATCCTGTTCTTTTTATATATACACACGAAATGAAAAGGTCGTAAATTCGAAAATAAATTAAAATACACTTGAGAAAAATCTTTGTTTTTGAACTTTTCCAGGGAATTACTGTTTTCTTAGTTTGACACGCGTTAAAGTGGTCGTTCCTGATGTTTTTCTGTGTATCTGAGACAGTTTTTTTCTGGCCTCTGTGTCACTAAAGTTCAGCCCGGACTCATTTTAACGTCCGCGTGTCCCCCCCAGTCCCCCCAGACGACCCGGTGATCGACGGGGGCCCCGAGGTGCTGCTGAACGCCGGGGAGTCGTACAACCTGAGCTGTGTGTCGCGAGGGGCCAAACCCGCCTCCGTCATCGAGTGGCTGAAGGACGGGCTGCCAACAGAGGGCGCTGTCAGTGTCACGGTGAGGACAAACCGCAGGAACTTAGGACGTGGTTATTTTTAAAGACGAAGCCACAGATAAGTGTTGATTTACTGCAGATCCGGCTTCCCCACTCTTGTGATTCAATCAGATGTTTGGCAGCTTAAAAATGTGTCAAATTGTCAAAAATACTGTATTAAACTGCACTTCTACTGGTGTCAAAAGTCGGGCTGTGTATCATTAAGAAGTTCCTGATTCGATACAAAGGACACGATGCTTTCGATTTGATACGATATATTTCAAATCTATTTGATAGAGTTCAATAACAAATAAAGGCTAAATTTAATGTATTTATTTTGTTTATTTAATCGGGACAGTGCATATTAATGAACATCTACAGCGTCGCAGTGTAAATATGCCAGATTGTAGCAAAAATGCTCATTTCCGTGTGTCGTCCCTCAGCAGGCGACACCACAGATTTAACAGCAAAATAAAAACAAGTGACATTAACGACAGTGACGCGCTAAAAGTGTCCACAGGTCTGGTTTTCCTTTAGCCGCTGTTTCAGGTGTGATTTGAAAGAGGTCGATGTTGGAGTTTCTCTTATAGATGATGGGAGAATGTTCCAGAACTTAGTGCACATGTGTCAAACATGCGGCCCGGGGGCCAGATCCGGCCCTCCAAGACCTTTAATCTGGCCCTCGGCTGATTTTTCTATTAAAATACTTAAAATTTTCTGATTTTTCTGTTAATTTTCTGCACCGTTTAGCATAGCAGCATCTCCGGCGCTGTGCACGCTTTGACTCCCACCAGAGCAGCACAAATGAAGACTTTCCTCTTTCCAAACGCTCTTAAAGGACGATCGTTTTGACTGTCGACCGTGACCCTCATCCGCAAAATGTCAAAAAATGAGAAAAGCAGATGCTGAGTTCAGGATTTCCCAAGAAAAATAGTCTAATTCTTATTTGTTGACAGAGGTGAATGGGAAATCTGTGCTCAGTGTGTTTGGAACAAGTGGCGTTGCTCGAGGAATATAATCTTAAA